>VZTG01006664.1:0-67040 GCA_013397845.1 Melanocharis versteri | reverse complement strand
CCCCCCCCCCCGCCTTTTTTTTTAACACCTGTTATTTCAAGAGTTGCTATTCTGGAAACATTAAATTTCTCATAATCAAGCTACACAAGGAAAACAGTATACTTGCGTTGGTGAAGGAAATTCCAAATGGGGAGAACCAACCAGCAGAGGAATGAAAATATTTTATTTTAGGCTCTCAAAAACCGCTGCCCTCTGCATTACAGATTACTGTAGAAACCTCAGCTAAATATGTTGGGATTACCTTTTTTTTTTTCCCAAATTTATTCTGAACTAGTACATTTCCCTTTGAATTTAAGAATGAGTGAAATCAATCCTCACACAATTCAACCATTCCCCTCTCAATTTGGTTAGACAATGTAAACTTGAGCCAATAGTTTGGTTCAGGGCAAAGAACAATTGCAGCTGCTGTGATCTTGTTCAACTATAACATAAAAAACACACACACAAAAATAAGAAAATTAAGAAAATATATTAGGAGCCACCTAACATCCTGAGAAATAGCATTTAAGCCATTTAATCAAAGCTGTTATGCTAGAGTTTGTATTCTGGCTTACTGACTTAAAAAACAATACAGCACACTGATATAATAAGAGCTTTCAAGGCACATGAAGCTACACCGCTCCCACGGAAACAGAACACATCAGAAATCTGAAGGTCTCTGAAAATCTGGGTTTATTCACTGTAACTGTGGTCAGTGGTGCCCGTATCAGAAGAATGTTTGGTGCAACAAAATTAAGCTTATTTTCTTATTATTCAGAAAGGTATGTGGAAATGGACCAAGTATTTTGGACAATAGCAAAACAGAACTTTGGCTATTATATCTAGAAATTGCAAACTTCGACTAAGAGGAATTTAAGGGTTGGCTACTTCTAGAGTAAATGGAGTAAATAATCTCCACTTTCTTGTCAGAAGCAGAGACTATTCATCTCCAAATCCAAAAGACATATTTACAATGCAAAGCTATGCTAGACACTGTGACTTCAATGATCCACCTTAAAATAAACTCCAAACAGAGCTTGGTGATGACTATGGCATAAAGAGCAGTTTTTTCAATGACCATTATTCTTTACACAAAAACTAAAAATCTGAATTAAATTTGAGCTCACCTATATACTTCAGATCTGATATCTATAAAGAAAAAAGATTGTAATGAATAATGTTACTAGGGTACTGTGTGCATGAGCTCAACCAGTGTTTAGAGCTCTCGGGAAGGCTGTTCAGAGCTCTGGGTAATTCAGGTTCTGCAGACTGCTCTGTGGCCAGCACTGTTCTCACGTGTTCTGCAGTGCAGTTCTGAGAGCCTCGCCTCTGCGCTGGGCACTCAGGGAACATCCTCAGGGGATCCATCTATCACACCTCTGCAGAAGGCTTCTCCAAACCTCAGCTAACCTCCATTGAGGTCAAACACTCCCTAAAAAGCAGGTAGGATACAGTTTCAGGTGGGTTTCATTTTTGGGGGGAAAGATGGGGGAGTGTTTGGGAGTTTGCTTTTTTCTTGTTGTTTTGATTTTCGTTTGAGGTGAGGTTTTTTGGGTTTTTGGTTGGTTGATTTTTAGGGTTTGGGAGGTTTGGGGGGGGTTGGGTTTTTTGGGTCAGTTCCTTTTATTTAATAGTATTTTTTTAAGTATTTGAAGTGTAATAGGTTCTTTATATTTTCAAGGAAAAGAGTGAAACTATATCAAGTTATCACTAAGCTATATGAAATAGTCTGCTGTCTTGTGCTTTCCCAGCTACTTGCTGATCACAGAATTACCCACTCTCCCTTTCTCAGTTCCTTTCTTTGTGCATACGTCAAATGCTGGCATGCAGGCTGCCCAAAGGGAATAGAATATCATCTGCAGGAAGTTGTTAACATAAGGCTGTGCATGTACCATGCCATTATTATGGCAGTTTGCTCTAAAGCAGAAGAGACAAGCAGAACAGGGGAAAAGTGCACAGCTCCTCTTTCTACTACATATGTCCCCTCTTCATTCCTTAATATTAGCCTTACTGGGATCTCACACGCAGGCAACTGCAAACCACAGAGCACTTCAGCTTAGTTTGCTGTAGCTGGGTTTGCCCATTTTCATTACTGACAATTAACAACAATCTTCTCCAAAGGCTCTTGAATTGTTAACTTCAGTCCAAATACACCACTGAAGTACCTTGTGTGACAAGAATCTCACAGCTCTTCCCCCTCTCTGAACTGTGGGAGCATTCGGATATGCGTGGCAGAGATTTCCCATACTGCAACAAGCAGTAACCTACAGCAAGAGCCCGTTCACTTGATATTACTTGAAGTGGCCAATCTGGCTCAAACTCAATTAGCAAACTTGCTTCAGATACATTATTGTTCCTCAATTCTTCTGCCTCATTATATTCCCATCTCATAGAACTAGCTTGGAAATACTTGAAAACACATGACTTGCATAAATATCTTAAATAAAATATTAATGAATTATTGTTTCCGTTAACTTCTTGAGTATTTTCCCCAGAGTGAACACAGCAGCCTTGAAATATTCAGGAACTGTTTCTGCTCTCATATTGCCAGCTCCTATCACAGCTATCCTGTGCTCCTTTCCCAGCACTACAGCAATCTCATTAGCCTCTGGTATTCCCTGCCCTCTTTCTCTAATAGGCCCCAAAGAGATCATTTTTAATTTCCTTTCTACCTCTTGCATAATTAAACCGGAGAACCCCTGTCTTCCATTCTGTGATTTAATGTAATCAAGAATGGTTAAAGCACAGTATTTCTCACCTATCAATACTCACATTTACCTTCTACCTTTCGGTACTTATAGTGTTTTTAAAACTGAGTTGATACGTAAATTTGACCTGGTTGGGTCAATAAGGCCATTTGGCAACTTGCTAAAAAATAGCATTTCGTATCTTTTATAAATAACATCAAAGCAAGGATTTCCCTGGTTTTGGACAGAGTGCTTAGTCAGAAGAGCAGAGTAAGTCTCAAAGACAGGGAGCCAGAAAGCCGCTTGCACCCTCATCAGGATACCTGTCTCCGGTGCCAGAGGACAAGTCCTTTCCCTACAGGAATCCAGGCAGCTCACAGAGAGGGCTGTCTCTTTGCAGGTCCCTACCCCTCATGTAGCATTTATTTTGAGATAACCCCCTCTCTCTCTCTTTTGTGCCCTTGGCACAAATGTTTCTGCCATGTTCAGAAAGAAAATCAAGGACAGTAGCTAGACATGAATATATTTTGCTTAATGAGTCTTCCAGCTAGCTCACAGATATATCAAACCAGTTTCAAAAAAAGGTATTTTAGACATTGCAAAGGGGCTGAGTTTAAAACATCATACTATATAATTGGGTTTTTCATTCTGCTCGTTAATATAAAGATAGAAATCAAATATCAAACAGCAGAAAACAAGTAGAGTCAGATGTCAAAAGGGATCTCTGCAAAGAGAATACATCAGACTGGTAATATTACTCACTTCCTTCTCTTTTCCTTTTTTTATCTTATAGATTGTCTATAGATCATAATATTCAAAAGTTCTACAGAAAGGAAAAAAAAAACCACACAACAACCTGAGAAGAGGGTCTGGTGTGATGAAGGACCCACAAGAACAGACTGAGCCAAATACTGACAGATGTTCACAGACTACTTCAGCCAATTTGCCTTCCCAGCAAAGACACTTTCTTCTTGAATGACATGCCTTGTACTTGCAGTGTGTTACAAGCTCTCTCAGGTTTTTTAATTTTGATGCTCTTCCACCTCAAAAAGTTAAGTTCAAGGACATTTTCCTACTCTCTGAACCCACATTACTCCAGTATTGAAGATGCCGACAAGTTTGTACTGTTTTTATGGTACTAATTAATTCTTACTAATAGAGCTTCTCTTTAATATATTCTTGCATGTCTTCATGAACACTAGATAATTTCCTTAAAAAAACCAGATATGATCGCAAGGTGAAGTAATTAAATGATTCATCCAGAGCCGCATCTGCGCCATCCTTGTCATAAACCAGACACTAACACCTACTACCAGAAATTAAATTCACCACCCATGGCTCCAGACTTCGTCAACAGCAAAAGCAATGCCCAAGTGTGAGTGAAGACCCATATAAGCATATTTATTTCCATATATTTTACTATATGCACATAACCTCACATTTTTATGTAAATAAGCACTGGTCAATAAGGGGGAAATCCTGCCTTACAGTCAGAAGGGAGGTTAAGAGACCAAGCATGAAGGCAAAGAGACAGACAATAAATAAAGAGAACTCATGGATGGATTTCCAACCAGTGCTAAATACGGTTGAACACTATGATTCTGAAAATTGACATCTGCTGTGCATTAGTTGTGGGGGTAATTTGTTGTACTAATTTTAGCATTAGTATTATATGAGTGTAAGATCTCATATTCTTTCGATCATAATTTTAAAATATTAATAGGAAATACAGATTTTGTAAAAACTTTCTTTAGTTCACATTTTTTAATAACAGAGATAAAACACACTTCTCTGGAGTTTTTGATTAGTATCTGATTTAGAAAATTCACTTAACACGCTGATTATCTTGGAGTATTCTTACCACTGTGAATATTTCATTGAAACAAGAAAATGTTCTATTTCATCAACATTTTTGTGCTAAAGAACATAGCAGACCATAATAAGCAAAGCATCTTCACAGCCCTGATCTTCCTGTGGGGTAAAGCTAGTATGTCCAAAGTGGAGGATGACCTGTTGCCTCCTCCCCTCAATCCTACAAGCACCATAAAGTCACGAAAATCGTGTGGAGACCCCTTTAACTCCAGTAAAGGTGTAAAGGCACAAAATACCCCACACCTTGAACTGCTCTATTGCCACTCATTTTCATGTTGCCTGCATTACAGGGGAAAAAAAAAGAAATTCCAGGATATTATTATATTATTTTCTTAAGTTATTTTCACTATTTCATAAAATCTTCCAAATGGAAAGTGACCTGAAAGGTCAAATAGTACAGAGTAATAATTCAAAAAGTTAAGCTTGTGAAGTGGTGTCTTTTTTTCCATTTTTTTAAGGAATCTTGAAACAATTTGGGGTGGTTTTTTGTTTAGCAGGTAAAATAACTGCTCTAGCAAGCTGTCAGCTTGTGGCTGTTTCTTGGCCAAAATTTTAGGACCTTCTTTAAAAATTTGGTTCCTTAACACCCATTACTTAGTAATTATCTACCCCGACCTGATACGTAAAGAAAATGAGCTGAAAAGCTTTAAAGTTAATATATTGTAGCAGAAATATAAAAAGCCCACAATATAATTCCCTATTGGAAAGGTATTGATACATATTGATGTATTAGCGCCCCCTAAAATTAAGGAAAGAAATCAAATACGTTTCAGCAGAGTTCGTTCACTGTTTAACTTGCTTTGAGTTATTTCTAAATGAAATACTGCATGCAAGTAAAGCCATATGCTTCTTAGCCTTGCTTTGGCCTTTTAATTACCTTGCACTTCTTGAAAGACAATTTGGACAGTAACAGAAATGGATTTGAAACACTGATGGACCTCTTTATGCCTTCCTGCCTACAAAAAGCGTATTATTGTAACCTTGATATTAGCTCACTGAAAAAATGGTTTTGCACTCAAAACTAAGTACTATCTTTTGTGGAACACAATATTTTAAAAACTAAGGAAATTATGGGTGCATTTGTTCCTTCCTCCTTTGGAGATTAAAAAGAGCCTGAGGCAGCTCATTTTTACAGCGTGCTTGCTGTCAAGGGGCAATGAAGTGCAAATGGAAGCCAATCGAACTTGGTGATTTGTTTACTCGGGAAGACAACAGCTGGAGAAAAATGGAGGATTTTAATAATAAGCCAGGCATGTGAGATAAGGGACAAACTGGTATATGATATAGCATTATTAATAAGGAGACTTCCTTTGGGGGATTAGAGAAAATGAGTAATTCTCTTCCTTAAGGATCAAGGAATTTACTTCACCTTATCTGAGTTTGCTGGAAACTATGGTCCCAGTTATCCTTATCTGTTTTTTCGCAAGCCCTCAGGCAGTACAGACATCACAGGATTTTCCTTCAATATTCACAAACCATTCTGGTATAGCCAGTAGTCCCTATCGTCTCCAAAAGCAAAGCTTCATAAAATGGAAGTGGTTTAATGATTTCGTTTTATGTATCTGGTAAAATTGAAGTTTGTGTTATCAGGCATGTATCAATGACTTCTAAATATGTTGTGCAGCTCAATTATCCTCTACCCACTGGCACATACAAAGGACAGGAAAAAAAAATATTTCTTCATTAAAATGTCTGCATGCAAAATACCTAATCCAAAATCTGCTGCAGCAAATAGAAGCCTTCCTGATACCATCATTGACTTTTCCAATCAGACTCTGTCTTGCGGAACAACTCGAATTCCTTTCGTGAACAGCTGAGTAGATTTTAATGTTCAGTGAGTTCAGTTAGAATCGGTTCTACAAGATGTTGTTTTAGACCTTTGGCTGAAGTGACCTTTTTTAATACACAATTAGAAAACATCAGAAGTCACAACACACAGCCCTGAAAAGCATACAGAGAAATCTGTAGAAATTACAGGGGACACATTCTGAAGAAAAGAATTGTTTCTTAACCCTGTATAACAATATTCTTCGTGTTGATTTATCTGAGTAACAGGGACTCATCATAACTAGACAAATTAGAGGATGAGGACCATCTCTATCTGGAGCCTATCCTTTGGTCCTCAAATTTAAGCTGCTCAATTTCTATACACTTCTTATTTCTGCATCATTATACAAGAGTAATAGACATAATACTAACTGCAACACATTAGGGAAGGCTATTACTATGAAAATTTGGGTGCTCCTTACATCAGTTTTTCCTCAGCTGCTCCATCTCCCCATCAGCCCAAGTGTTCTGTTCCAAAAATCCCACAAAATTCAACCGAAAATCACAGTGGGGAAGAGCAGCAGAAATCGCTATTTTCAAGCTTTGAAAAGCTCCCAGGAGGAAAGTCTGACATCTTTGTTAACTGAAAAATGCTACTCCATTCTCTTGTCTTCTAACAGGTAATTACAGTGTTCCTTCCCTTGGCTGCCGTTGGCTCTTCAGAACCAACGCCTTTCCGGCACTTTGGTTTTTCGTGAAGAGGCATCTGACAAATGCTACAGAGGCACAACCTGAGCAGCCTTTCTTGCCACTGCTGCAGTTGTCAGCTTGGAGGGGATAATTTAATCAGTTTTGTGTCCATAGAGAAGAAACCAAAGAAATAATATAATTCTGCCAGTTTGGGGAGTAGCTGCTTAATGCGTGCTAGTTAAAATTGGATGTCACATGGAAGGAGCTGTAGGTGATAGTTGCTAAACCACTATTTCTACAATTTGATTTGAGTCTGTCATACAGTACACACACAACATGGCTTTATGACATATATGGTTAAACTAATTACAGCAAATTTTTTTTGAAAACTGCCTCAAGCTTATACGCTTCACAATACAATAATCTCATTGTTTTCTTCATTTTATCATTACAATCTTGTTAAAAATGTCAGACAGAAAGCTGTTCAATCTTTTTCTGCTGATAAGCCGGTGTCATACTTAAAACAAACTCATATCTTTTTATTTAAAGCTACTCAGAGGCCAACAGCCTAATTTGAAGTTTACATCAAACAACTTCCCACACAGCCTGGAATTCTCACCAGCTACGTCCATGTTCTCTCTGTGAGTAATTGGAAAAGGGGCAGAAGCAACACTGACAATGAATTAGAAATAAACTACAGCAACATATTTTTGAAAGTTAATTTTGAACATGCCCTGAAAGAATTTGCACCAGAATCCTGCCTTTTATGAGGCAAACTCTCATTCCATAGATGTTGCTAGTATCAAATATATTATTAGGAAGTCTGAGAACACTGCATCCTCATTTCTCTGCAGACCAAGAAATATTTTGAAAATAATTAAAAATACAAATGAACCAATGTCTTCATGGGTAATTTGTAAGCTTAAAGAAGTACAAATACACAGAACACATTGCGTACCCCATAAAACACTAGTGTCTCTAGTTGTTGTCAAATAATTCATGACCATCAACAAAAATAAAAAAGAATTTTTCATTTTAACGCCAACCCAAGTGTAACCTCCTGTTCCCTGCAAAAAAAAAAACTAAGACAGAGTATTTCTGTTCAACAAAAGAAAAAACATCAAAAGACACCAAAATAAGTTTAATAAGACACCTAGGTACCAGAATTTCTAGAGTTTACTATTTAATGCATTCAGCGATTCCTTCTGCAGATGTGTAAATAGCTTTTCTCCTCATTAGGACAAACTAAATTATGTTTTCATACTTATGAAAACACAGAACCAACTTCAAAGAAAACAAGGACCACGTAAAGGAACTTATTCTTTTAAGTTTGTGAAATTGATAAGACTTCGGATTCCTAGAAAACTAATTAGAAGATAATAACTCTTGGTAAATAAATGGTAGGATGTGAAATTTATGAAACATGAAGGAAACCAAACTTTCAAATGTTTGTTCTGCTTCAACTGACTTATTCATTGTGAGTCATGTTCTTGCGACTTTAGTCCCCTCTGTTATCACAAATTGTCTGGGAAATGACCATCATTTTATTCAAATATTCGTTACCTGCAAGCATTTGCTGAATATTTTATGTAAACAATTTTGAGTCCTTGGAATGCTTGTAAAATCTTCACCTCAGTACCATAATATTCTTTTATGTGTCTGGAATGTTTGGCTAACTTAATTAAATAAAAATGTTTCTACTGCTCTTATTGTATGACTAAAATGGTTTAAACAAGAGAAAAACAAACTATGAACACTGAATAGCAAATAATGAAGCACCAAAAAAAAAAAAACGCAAGCAAGTATTTAAGGCATAGGTATAAGAGTGGAACACTGATATGTTTAATCATTGCCTTACTTGAGAGTAATTTGGTATTTTTATGTCTGTTCACTTTCTCCCCAAGTTGTTAAATGTCTTGAAGCTGTGTTTTCCAAGGTACTTCCATATTGAAAGATGAGAACAAGGCCAAGAAAGGATTTACGCGTACATATAAATGTTTAATGATATTTTTGAAAAGCCCATTTTGATGGTTTTTACATCACAAAGTGCCTAAAAACATAAGATCTTTTTGTGTGTTGTACACCCCATTGCCTTAGTTATTCATATTTGATGATTAATAACAGCTCTATTGACTTTATTTGGAGAACTGTTAACACGTATAGACAGGATAAACCCAGGGTCTTGATCCCCCACAGACTGAAATGGTGCTGAAAAAGGAGAATTTCATGCCCAAACTATGGGGAGGCAGCAGGTCAATTCATTGCCCTCAGTCAGACCAGGATTTGACTGGGAGTCAGAGAGACATGGCATGCTTCTCCTCCTATTTTAAAATCAAATGCTAAAAATAATTTGCAAGGATAAACTGGAAGAATCTTACTACTTTTGAATATACAGTAATCAATTACTGTAATGGGCAAAAATTATTCTTTATCTGTTTGATTAAAAAAACCTAAACTGAATTTCAGTAGACATCAGTTGAAAAGATGAACATGATGCTCCGTATTTCAAGGTATTCTTAATTGTAAGTCTAATTCTACATGGAAATCGCATTTATGGTGACTGTTTCTCCAATTCCATGACAGCTGGACTAATATGAATTTTTACCAAATGAGGAATATATGCAAAATTGAAGTAAAATCCAAGACAAATATTTCAAGGTTTCCCAAGACTTTGCAGCAACCTGTGCATTAACACACAGTTACATTTCTCTGAAGTTCTGCAAAGCAGCAATTTCCTATTAACTCAACATTTTACTTTATCTTCTTAAATATAGGTCGTCTCTCTAGTACTATATAAACCCATTTGAAAATCTCATTCACAAGCTCCCTAAAACCAGGCAAAATGTCAAACTAGCAGAATAAACACTTAAATCAGAAACACAGTCCCAGCCTTATACTGTAACATTCCATTATCAATCTCATAAGCAACCATTTATGTTTTCCAGAAATACTTACATGCTGTAATTTCATTTTGCTTTGAATTAGAATTAGAATTTAAGTTTTTAAAACACACACTTTAATATAAATTAGTTTTATCTAACATTGGGCAATTATACCTCAATAACACTGAAAAAAATACTGAATTTCATATATAGGCTATATCTGCAATATTGAACATGTGCAAGGTGAAATGAGTAGTATATTAATGAAAGTTTTGGAATAGAAATCAAAGTTAAAAGGGGGTCAAGATGGACAAAAAAAATAAATACTTCAGCTACATCAAAATAAACAGTTTTCTGCATCTATTTTGACTTTTTATATAATCCTGTAATTAGTTTGAATTTAATAAAACTGCATTTTCCAGTGATTCTGCTTGAACCAGCACAGAATGCAAAATTTAGAATCAAACATTATTGAAACCTCCCTGCTGCCTTCTGTCAGACACAAATTCTAAGGAAATGCAGTACCAGTATCTGTGCTGCAGCCACAGTGCAGTTGGAGAATATCAGTGTTTTATAAGGATGGAAAAGGAGCATCTGGAACTGAATTCTGGGAATATTTGCAATCCAAATACATCATTGCATTCAAGCAGTATATTGACGAGGTGCTCTACGAAGAGCGCAGAGAAGTAGGACAGGAGAGACAGTCAGTAGAGTGTTACACGGAAACAACCAGCAGCACCAGTTCAATAGAACTTCTGCTGACACTGACTTTCCAAGTGGAATCAGTGTCACAAATTCTGAGAACCCAAATAATTTTGAACAAACATCTTTTATTGGAAGCCAATAAGACATCAACATGAGGGCACTTCTGATCAGTAAAAGAATTCCTGTGTAACAGAGCTCAAAATTAAAAGGATCTGCTAGGGCAACATGAGACAACCACACAATGCTTGGAAGGACATCAGTGGGATATAATAACAAGGAAGACAAAGTCCTGGTTTTTCTATTACCAATCAAAGCTGAGGTAAGATATTTGCATAATTAAAAAATCTGTTGACATGTGAGTCAAAGAGTAGAAATTAAAGAACTGTCACACAAGAGAGCGATATGAAGAGCATGGAGAAGTTCCAAGAAGGACGCAGAAGGAAATAAATGTGAATATTGCACAAACTGTAGAGATTTACACAGCCTCAAAACAGACACTGGGAAGAAAAAAAGAAAGTTCTTTATTGTGATGAAAAACCATAACAAAGACCAAATTTTAAACCAGAAAAATCACCACCACATACTGAAGTTGCTAACAGAAATAATCAGTGCATGTTCAAATACATGTGCAATAAATTGCAATGAATTGGACATTCCTTCTGTTTCCAGAAAAGGCTGAACATGCCATTTCATTGCTCTTGAAAGTTGTATTCTCTACAAAGAAAAGGGGCTGCTTTTCCTTCTCTTCACAATACACTACCCCTGCAGTTGCCAGAGTTATACAAATCACATATAGTACAAATGATGGATGAGTTCCGATTGATACACGCTGACTGTAAGACTTATATTCTCTGTCCAGTTTTGTATTGCTTACCTGAGCAGAGTTTAATCACAGGATCTTTTAAACATGGAGAAAAAGAAATTCTAAAGGGGAAAAAAAAAGTGTTGTTTTCAACAGTGCCTGTATTTTTTTCCTCAGATGTTTATTACAGGACCTCATAAATTTAGAGATAAAGGAACTAATAAAAAAAAGTCATACAAAACTGTTGAAGAAATAAGGATATTACTTTAAAAAAAGACAAAGGATTTTCCTTACTATACTTTCTTCATATTTGCAGGATCCTGTAAATAAATGGCAGTAAAATAAAAGGACTTTTACATACACACAGATAGAAGCAATATTGGGAAGGATAGACCTTAAGACCACTGTATGAACTTAAATATTAACCACTATGACTTCCTAAGAGCCACTTCATCCTGTGTCTGACTGTACATAATCATCTTATTTTCAAAGTTGTGTGCTGTCATTTTTATCTAACAATTATTTCTTACAGGTTGCTATCAGACAGATTGCACCTCCAGTGCTTAGGGTATTTGATGTTAATTGACTGCACTTGTCAGAAAAAGCAAATCATGCTCTCACACTTCTGCTTTGCATCAATGTCTGGCTTAATGTACCACACATCTCAAATTACTGTTCTTACTGCAATCGACTGTAACCCACCACAATATACATCAGTGTTTATTCCTAACCTTTGGCTAAAATTACCGTCCTTTTCCCTTTTAGCATAATCTACTGTGCTCTTCACACTGGTCCAAACCCTCTCTGGGCAGCATCAGAACAAACACTGCCTTCCACTGCTCATTTTGTTACTCTCTCAGATACACCTCATTTTTGTGTAAGTTAATCACTGAATAACGGAAACATTTATTTGTAAAGAAATTAATGGATTTACACAAGCAAATAGTTAATATTAACACTATTTGTAAAACATTACTCCTCACTGTACAGTAGTAATTGCCTTAAAACATCAGTTGCAGTCTAAATATTCTTGCAGACCTTTGTTACATCACAACTGCATTGACTATAAGTTCTTCATATTTACAAATTAGGCTTAAAGCTAAACAAAAGAGCACCAACACTTTTGCAAGGGAATTTTCTTGGGACAAAGAAAGAATTACCCTTGACCCACTCAGGGTGTTCAGCTTCATTATGGCATCAGAAGGAAGGTCCAGATGACTATCCTTGATTAGATGCCTAATTTTGCACAAGTGGGATAAACTCGTTCTAAAACCTGCACGTATAAGCAGTAACTTCCATTTGTGGCCACCAAAATAATTGCTTTGTTTCACCACGTTATTACAGTTTCTTATTAAATTGCCTAAAATAATTATTTTTTTCAGGCATTGTTTTGTCCCAAGTGACCCTCATTAAATTCAGTAACAGATTTACTATTGACTCAAATGGGAGCAGAGTTAGACCTATACAGCGTGGATATTATTTTCTTTGTCTAATACTTCTTTACAGAATACACTAGAGAAAGGAAGGGAGCCTTCTTTTTCAGACAATGAAAATACATGGTTTTAATTCCTACATGAAGTATATCCAGTACTATCCCCATGATATTCAGTAAATTCCATAAACATGACAAAAGAATAAATATGGCCTCATACATCTGCAAAAAGCAATCCATTGAGACAAAAGTCTGTACAGTTCACAGTTTCTACATTTTTAGTTTTTAATCCACTGACCTCAGTAGTACCACTAGCACAAAGCAGATGTGACAAAGCTGGCATTAAAGCTCGTTACCCATCAGAACCCCAGACCAACACTGAGCTGTAAGACTTCTTCCTCTCAAACTTCATCAGCTGCTTCAGCCAACGAGCATAATATTACCCGAAATAAACCTCTTGGCAACAATTAATTCCTAGAAATAAAGTCCATTACTGATCTCTTTTAGTAACATTAGGGGATTATTTTTAAAATATTAGCTAAAAGTAAACAGAAACTGTATTTTTCTAAGTTTAGATATAATTAAGTTAATTTTCAGAACAAACAAACAGATAAACAACACTCCTACCACAACTGCACTCTGCCAGTGTCCACAAGCAAATATAGGGATGACCCTAAAGTAACTCATTAACCAGTTGGAAAGATTTTGCTTCAGTCTAGTATTTCTTCCTCAGAGTCTTACAAATGGAGATATAAGAATTTGGTGCCAGTGTGGTCTGCCTAAGATAACAAAACAGACTTGAAAAACAAAAGGAAATAAACACATCTTTTTCAGATGCTATTTAAAGAAAACCTTTAAATAGTCTCTGAGGATTTTTGAAGGTAAACATGAAATTTTAAAGATTATTTAATTATATTTCTCTGAAAAATATTTTAACGTGCCTTAATTTTAGAGAGAATTATACAAGGAAAATCTAACATTCACTAATCTACACTCAGTCCAGTAGTTTCAGTCATTACCAGGTCCACAATTTTTATTAATAAGTGTATAGGGAATACTGAAACACATAACTGATACAAACATATACATTAAGCATTTTGCATGTCCCATCTCACCATACACCTGAGAAAAGCAATTCCTAAGGTACTTTTTCAAGTTTTTTCACACATAAGAAACTCTGTTCATTCGCTCTGCTGTTAGCTGTTCTTCAGCCTGGGTTTATTCACAGAAACATTGAGCCTAAAACTTTTCATAGGTGGCACCCAAGAAGACCCAAGGTTCACATGAAAACCTGTTCTGTGTATGTGTTATAAACATTCCTCCATTTACTCTCCTGCTTTTTAAAAGCTTGCTGCTGAAAAATGGAACAGAAGCAATAATGCCTGAGTTAAGTGAATAGTCACACACCATGAAAATTCAAAATGAGCAGTTCCCAAATAACATAATCATGCAAATGTATTGGCTGAGCTGTCTGGCAAGTACCTCTAAATTACAAATAGATCCCTAGAAATCAATAGCCATTTCCAAACAAAAATATTTAAACTGAATTCATATTATAACTATTCTGAGCAGATCAACTATTTCTAATAGTAAGAATACAAATCAACAATAGACACAAATCCTATGTAAAAAATAATTAAGCCAGTAAGACCAACTCACACCCAGTTTGGCTTCAACGCAAAAAGTGCTGTCCCCTTAGGTGTCATCTATTCTGCCGTAAGTTAACTTACGTCTTCTCATATTGCTGCTTTCAAGCCTTGGTTTTTTTCTCACGTATCTTTGTTTCAGAATCTTTTTCTTTAGGTGCAATGAATTATTTGCATGCTTTACTAGCAACATCCATAAACTGCAAATATAGTACAATGCATTTTTAAATAAAGAAGCCAACTCGAGGTGGCCCATCTTTCTGCCATCACAGGTGAACAGACTGCAAAACATTACACAAGCAGCTGAGTAGGACAGAGTAGGACTGGATGTGCTGCCTAAAGGATATGGCAGTCTCAAAAATTACATCATCAGTGCAACATCATAAAGCAAGTAGTTGGAAAGGTTATCTTGCTTATCTTGCTCTAATTTTTAAGACATTTGAGAAATCATTTGCACTTGCTTTTCTTCTTCGATATGAGATTTTTTTTTTTCCTCATCTTAGTAGTTTGTCCATTCTCACATAAAAGGGAAGAGGACCTCAGTTTGCCTCTGCGCCATCCCAAGAGAGATAACCCAAGCACAGCTACCACACGATCAAACACCACAAGGTGTTCATATTACACAACTCAAAGCTAGATGTTCTTTCCTTCACAATTCTCTTAAAAAAACAAACAAACAAACAAACTGCTCACACCTCAGCAGTCCCATGAAAATGTATTTTTACAGATATGTCACAATCAGATATAGTTTTCAGTAGAAGCCAAAATACGAGCACAGGTCTTCAAAAACTTTATTCCCAAATTCTATTTTCTGAGAGCCACAGACAGCTTTTACTGTCCCCAAAGAATCCAGTTTTATTTTTAAAAGTATATTCAGCTATCCATCTTTCTAAGAAATAAATCTTTCACCTGACAAATATCTTTATGTAAAACCTGACATCTCATTTTCTTCCACTGTATTTGTAGGTACCTACTGCAGCAAAAGTACAAAAAAACTCCACACAAATCACATTTCCTAAAAGCAAGTATTATGATGCTCGGGAACTTTATCTGGACATTGTTACAAAACAGAATCTATCAAAAGAGCTATGCCTGGGAAAAAAATTGACTCTAGGAACACAACAAACACAAAGGAGAAATCTTTCACTTGCTGTGAAGGGAAAGCCAATGGGTAAGGGGGAGGGAGCAAGAAACAACCCAGATCACACTAGGGTTACAGGGGGAGAGCTGGGAACAGACCCAGTGCAGGGTCTGGTCATTTGCTCTACAAATGACTCTGGAAGACTCATGATCAGACTATAAAAATCTATTTTCTTGCCCCTCCCTGAGGATAAGCATTCATACCTGGTGACCTCCCTTTTTTATATTTTTGTATTTTGCCTTTCACCTCAGAACCTCTTGATGCTTGTCTTGCCTTGCCTCTTTCTTTTCCGAAGTGTTTCTTATAGTTCAATTCTGGGTCAGGTTTTTTAAGGATTTTTTTCATCTTTTCAAGTGTTAAACACAATTGATTTTTTACAATTAATCCTCTAGTGAGCAACTAATGCAATGTGTGTGTTATAACTTATTCATTCCTTGCTTTAGGCTTCACCTGTTGAGAGAAAATAGAAGAAAATATGCTTTCTTAGTAAACTGATTGGATGATACAATAAAAGTAAAAAGAAGTGGAGACTGATGTTTCCTGCTGTTACTATGTGTTCTCTGATAGATAATTGTTCATAAAAACTCCCCTGGGACTCCAGGATCATGAAGCTCTGGCTAAGTTAAGTGTCAGACTACGAGTTTCTCATTCCCATGCTTTAGTCTCAATTATCAGCAGAACATAATGATGGCATTTTCCTCCACACCCTAAAACTTGTTACTGGCATAAGGAGCAACTACAGTTCCCTAAGAGGAAGTTTAGAGTTTGATAGTGTTAAAGCCACTTGCCAAATACAGAGATATTGCTCCTTCTCAGCATTTGTCTGCCCTGATAGCATATGGCTGAGCTGCAGCAGAATCGTCCAAGGATGATTTAGTTTTCCCCAGCAGATCATAGCATCACAAATTAAAGTACCTCATTCTTTTACGTTTCCCATGCTGCCAGTGTTTGAATACTGCATTTGTATAACCTTAACAGGTTGCCAATAACACCACTGCTACTGCAAATGCTATTTTCCAGGCAGAATAGTAATTTTTTATGGGTACACCATTCTCCTCCTCAAAGTTACTTGCTGATACATTAAGTGCCAATCACACATTATAAGCATAAGCATCACTAGGACTGCTCTAGCTTAGGGCTGATGGCACAGCAGAGCCCAAGAATTAAATCAGCTATTTTATTTATTCTTATTCTATTATTTCTAATTTTTAACTCTTTTAAATCAGTTTCAGTAGTAGACAGTACACTTTGAGATGTAAATTACCAAAAAAACCCAAATATAGACAAGAGAAAGGGAAAGGTGTCATATTAAATTTTTTCCCATCTCAGTCACTCCTTAATACTAGCATAGTTTATTGTGAAAAAAACTGGTTGCTGAAGTCAGACAATATAAAACTTTTAAAGAAAGTCATAGTCTAATTTAAAATACCGAAGAAAGGATGTGATATCCTTCTTAATACTTGGCAAATGAATACAGTAAAGAATTAGAACATAGAAGGGTTTAGATTGGAAGAAACCCTAAAAATCTTCTAGTTCTAAGTAGATCTAGTTTTAACACCCTTGGAAGTCTTTTTCAGACAATCTACACAGACAAGCATTGCAGTTTGCTTTTTATGTTATCTCTGTGGTTTCACTTCAAGATGTCTGAGACACTGCCAAATACATCTAAATTCTACAGAACTTTCAATCCAATCAAATTTACATTACAAAGAAGGCCTTACGCCACATTCTAGGGAACTGAACAAATTCACTTCAAAAATAAATGCAATTGAACATTAATAACTCAATAATTTTGTTTTGTAGCTAGAAACTTGCAGTTCTTCTCCAGTTCTCATACAAGTAGGGATTGATTTTCACAACCCTAAGATTACACTAAACAAAAACATGCAGGTCCCAGTCTCTCATAAAATAAATGGCAAAGCAAAAGATGCATTTGTGAAAAAATTAGTCTGACTGCAGCTCAGGTAGAAGGGATGCAAACTCTGAACATGTGACGAATCAGTGTTAATCTGGCTGTTGGCCAGTACAACCCAACGCCTTAATCCAAAGTTTTGGAGAGAGCTGCCTAATTTAGAAGCTAAATTTATTAATCTGGGCTACACACTCATATTAACAGCTGTCATGTTTGGGTCATCAGTAAGCACCATGCTATTATGTAATGAACACTAGTCAAGAGAAACCCAAGATGGAAAAATAAACTTCCTGATCTCAGAGTTATGTTATTCTGGAACTGGAACAGTAGATGTAAGGATTTACATCTGCTCTGCACAAATGCAAATATCTGCTCACCTCTACAACCCCAACTAACTAATGTGCACAGCTGAGAAATACACACTGAGCCATGTGCATATATACATTCACACATACAAAAACAAAAGGGCTTTTCTGTGGAAAGACTCCAAAATATTAATTTCTGTCGTTAGTCATCCTCAGAAACATCATCTGTTAGAAAGTGTACTGAATGAATAAGAGACTTCATTATTGAAATAAAGGAGAGAAAAGACACGTAACCAATGACACTTGCAATTTACTATTTTTGCATGCACAAGAATCACTTCTAGATCTTGAGTTTAAAATCTGTAGCTACAGTCCACCAGAATATTTAAACAGTTGCTTAACACCATGTATGTCAGTAAGGCTGTGAACTTCAAAGCTGTTTCTTAGGCTTAATACAAAGCAATATATAAAATTATATCTTGAAGGATATAATCTTATACCATTTTTTTATTATTACAATTAAGAGATCATAAGAATATAGGTCAACTGTTTAAGATGACCTAAGGAATTTAATAATACATAGCATTTATAATCCACCTTATTTACTTACCATCTCCTGAGATGGATTATGATTTGAAATGATCGACAGAGTTGATTTTTTTTTCCACTTCTCAGATTTTCTTCCTTATTATTTTTAATATATTGTCTAAGAAATGCTATCATCAGGCATCTCATCAGCAATGAGTCAAAATCTCAGCACTGTTAATAGGAATATTACAAACATTCCTTAATACTACTTCAAGCATAATTGATATGCTAAAAGAATTAGTATTAAGCTTCTAAGATTAGTGTCAAAAAGACAAATGTTTCTGTACTTCTTTGTTAACTTCTAAACATAAGTTTGCTGCCTGAGCAGAGCTGTGAACAGTTAGAAAACCCCAGTGTTCCTGAGTAGAACTTCTAAGGAAATTTGCTTCTCAGCTTGCTGCAGTGTAACTTTGCTCCCATTGAGTCTCAGAGCAAAATAAGCTCAGCATTCATAAAAATGCCCCATGCAACTTCAGGCATCAGGCCTACAGGCACCCTGTCTTTTCCTCACTCTTTTCTTCCTTTTTTCCCCTCATGATTGAGAATATATACTAACTTCACAGGATTACTGTAGTCAGGAAAGAACGTACAAAAACGCATCCCTCTCTTGAGAATGAAGTTAGGGATGGCTGTGAAGTCTCTGGGGACCAGAAAAATCAACACAGCAGGAAACACTGCAGAATGTAATAAAATACCCTGGTTGTGTGCTCCCTTCAATTCCAGTTAGCTAAATGTTACTGAAAATGTTTTCACAGAGCCATCAACACAGGCAATGTGCATATTCATATACATTAGTACAATTCCAAATGGATATGATGCCATATAATTTAGCACGTGCATTTTAAACACAGGTTTTTTTCCTTCCACTATTCTCATTCATGTCTCATCCCACAGGATGAAAGACAGATAACCCTTGCTATGGGTTAACACCTGAAAAGATATTTGGGGATTTGTACTAGTATGCGTGTGAAGGAGAAAAAAAAAACAGCCCCATCAAACCAGAAAAGAGGCCATGGATTAGCTCTACAAAAACTTGTCTCCTGTTCTCTCTTTCAGTAAAAAGGAGGGAAATAGTAGAGCTTTACAGATGCTTCCCATCTTCTCCCACACACCACCCCAGATGGGAACCTGCCAGACATTCAGGATTAATACTCAAACTCTCCTGCAGAAAAGCCTAACTAACATGTTCCACTGTAAAAGCACCTCTCAGGTAAGAGCCATTAGGGAAAAACAAAGATGCTGGACTGTAGAGTGCTAATTGGGTCAATAGGGATTGCACATGGATTGCAACACAAGCATGAGATTGTTTGTCATGAATGTGAAGGAATATTTGTCTTTTTTCCACCTGTGTTTAATTAAAAATTTAAGATTTGAGAGGCCTAGAAAGCCACAAGCAATCTCACCAAGGGCATATGCATTTCCTTGTAGAAAAAACTTACCCTTTGTGACAGCTGACTTTGGGGAATTTTGTTAACAAGGGGAAAAAAAGCTTCTGAGAAACAAGAACAAAAAAAGATTTTACAGCAGGAACAACTTTGGATAAACACCATGAATAGCAAAAAAACTCCCAAGGTATTTGGTAATATATAACAGTTCTGTAGAAAAGAAAACAGAGACAGCAACATCTGTGCTACGTGATGCTGGTGTTGGAGCCCATGGAGAGGGATTTACAGTCCCAAATGTACTAAGAAGTGATTTTGTGAGTCTCTTTGTGCACACACACACACATCATACTGATGTCCTATGGTTTTGTACACTGAACATGCAACAAAGATAAAAACCTTTATTTCCAGCTAGTACTTGAAAAATTAAGACTGTCATTTAGTTAATACACATTTAAAGTTACAAAACCACTGCCTGCAAAAGCGATTTATCAGAACACTTGCCAAGCTATTTGGCTGATTGGTTTTGGCATCGGGCTGCTGCAGCCCGAGTCATTCACATCAGTTAAAATGAAGACTCTCATTCACAAAACATTGCTCTATTGAAGAAAAGGAGCGTTCTGCTTTATTTTTCATACTGTATTTCTGTGTTATTTCTGTGACATCTAGGACAATTGGAATTAGAGCCTTAGATCACAAACTTCCAGATGCCTACGAATAGAGTGGTGCAGCACAAATACTTCCAGAGCATACCTTATACTTATCTTTTTTGTTCAATTCTGAAAGATGCAGCCTACCAATCTCAACAGCATTAAAGACAGAAACAGAGCATGCATATACCCACAATCTTTGCATCATTCTCTTAGAAAAGAAACAGCTCTGAATCTGAGACTGAAAATTAAGTATGACCTCCACATTCTTAGACAGTTCAGTCAGATAAAGGACAGTTTCTGCCAGCCTCAGTTTATGCCAAATCCTCACTCAGCAAAACTCTCTGTTTTTGTTATCAGTACAGAATTTCTCAGGAATTTTAGGATCTTCAGAAAAATCTTACTTGGCCCACAGTCCTGATGAAAGCATTCTTAAGTGTACAAATACAGATTTCACTAATAGAAGACACTTATCAGATATGAAGGAAAGTAATAATGCTAGGACACGAACTATTAATCCATCAGCTATACTTCATAGCATTTTCCATTACCACTTGTATACTTGCAGCCATCTCAAATGTTCATGCAATTGTTGGTGGCTTTCATTTGAACATAGATGTTAGATTCACTGAAGTTTGGGTCTTATATCCACTGAGAAGATGAAAGTAGCTTCTTGAATAAATGCTAGACTAAAGACCCAAAGGTTCAAGATAAAAAAAAGCAATTTTCAGCCTCTGCCCATTATGCCAAATTATCCAAGAATGCATAGCACCAAGTGGTACTAGTTTAAGCCCAGTTTAAGTTCTCAGGGGTAAGAGATTTTTCACATTGGACTTCATTGCCAATTCACTGTAAATTTTTGTGCTCCAGCACACAAAGACTCCCACAGTTTTGCTCCATCTCTCAAAGGTTAAACACTGTCCACTGACTCTGCAGCCTGATGCCCTTCAAGGTACAGTACTTCTTACCATGTAAATCCAACCTCTTTTACCTGTCTCAAGCTGCAGCAAAAAGTCAGTTTGCTGATTTGAAAGGCAGCCAGTGTGGGCTCATACCCATTTTCATCACTCTACAGCTTCACCAACTACATGAAGACTGAGGAGGCATAGCTTCAATTCTAAGACAACAGAAAGGAGTTTAATTGCCTAATTGCGGTCTGAAGGCTTAGAACTGACAGAAGTGATGGTTGGCCAGATTTCAGTAGGCACTTGCAAGATCTAATATTCCATCCTTTGGCTTACACTTATTTCAAGTATACAAAAGTGAGAAACGTTTATCCACACAGCTTGTGCTATTCTAGCTAGTGTCTTTTGAGATGTGACCTCTTGTAGTGACCCTAACTCCAAGTCTGTTGTACATCAAGGCGTTTGAGGCTCAGCTCGCAGCTAACCTTGTGCTGTGTCACGTGTACAGCTTGGCCACCAGGCCTGGGCTGAGCCCTTGGCTGCAGGATGAACCCAGCCAGACCATTGTAGCAGAGGGAGCCTGTAGGCAGCTCCCACTCAGCATTAGCAATTACCACTGCACGGCCTTGCATTTATCCAAAACTGCATAACGACTTCATCCGAACACCATTTTTTTGGCAGTAGAAATAATTGCTTTCTTTACAGCCATTTTGAAAATTAATTATTTCAATCACCTCAAGAAAAGCTAAAAAAATTTAGAAATTTCTATTTTTACCATCTATATGAAGAATCTTGTCAGCTAATAATATAGAAATTTTCTCTGTAAGTGAAAGCACAACGTATTTCTGGTGCAGCTCACTCATTAGATGATTTGTGGAGCCTTAAGAGCACAATCTCCCATTTACTTGTGTTTAGAAAAGCCTTCAGATTTTCTTTTAGATAAAAGGAAAAGAGCCCAGCTATCCCAGAGCCTGCAGAAACCCCTCTCACCCACACTCAGCACACAATGCAGAGGCACTTTCTGCTCTTCATTCTGTTCAGTAATGGCCAACAGAAGAACACTGGCTTTCCAATAAGCTTTCTACCAAAGAATGCAATTTTAAATGCAGAATTTGATGTGAGGGCTGTTTGGAGGAAATATTAGTCATACAGCACCACTACAAATTTATTCTGTATATATTTCCACAGAAATGATAAAGCTCTCTTGAAGCTCTGAATTTTATTTCAGTGTAATATTAGACTGTATAAGATGGCACTGCATAATTCAAAAGTAAAAGTGAATGTGCTGTAGAAAAGAAATTGTATAATAGGGGCTTAATATATGAGAAGTCAGCATTATCTGGATCTTTCTAATCATAATTTCAGTTGTTAAAGCACCAGGGACTCCATCAGTCTAGACACTATATTCTGATTCAATTACATTATGCATTAAAAAGTGATGGTTTACGGCATCCATTAGACTTGTTATTACCTTGTGCCATACTCAATTGACCAAAGGAAAAAAGCTTTCTCCTCTGGGAGGTGAGACCAAAAAAGCATACTCAGTGAAATGCATTAAGAGGTACCCCCTAAAAGAAGTTTCAGTTCATTTCTTGCAGAGATGAGTATTCCTGCAAAATGCAGAGTAAACATCATGCCTCATTACCCCTTTATATTGTTCAGACCCCAGATATGTATAGGTGTACACTGATTCATCAAAATAAATTACAACATTCTGTGACTCAGAATAAATGGCTCCGAACCTTAGCAGGACTAATAACAACAACTTGAATAAAACATATTAGCAGGAAGCTAATCCAAGCCTCATTTGTAATATCCAGCATCTCATTTTTCTCTTTATCTTGAGCCTCAAAAGCCACAAAAATGCAGCACTGCCATTCTTAGCATTCCAGTTGATGGCAATAGCCAGGAGAAGACGTTTAACTCTGGTCAGACTGACGAGAGACTCTGCTGTTATACAAAACACGAGACACTTGTTTTGCAGCTCACAATTTAGCTGTCAATTTAACTCCCATCTACAATAAAACACTTTTCCATTTTCCAAAAGTCAAAAAAAACCCCAAGTCTCTTCCCAGACTCTGTATAGAATTTTTCAGACATCTGCAATCTTTATCTATCAGCAACTGCTGTGTTAAAGCCAATCTACTTAGTATTCAGAGTATGACTGATCTCTAAATTAGATTTTTGAGCACTTTTGGAGTAATTCAGCCACATGGTTAATTTTTTTTTTAAACAAAGGTAGGTCATGACTTTTCATATAAGTATATTTATCGCTAAATTAACACGTTTATTAAGTAACTGCATTATTCTGGGTTTCAGACGTAATTAAGGAGGAACAAATTTCCCCAATCTTCTAAGAATCTGACATGTAAAATAATTCTCATTTAAAGATTAAAAAAATGTTATTTTTGTATATTAGTAAGAAAGAGGTACACATGTTTTAACTTGAAAATCTTGTTAATGAATAGGGAGAAATCATATTAAATTATGTTACAGAAAAATACTTTATTTTAAAACTGAACTAAGTAATAAGTTAAATTACTGTCAAAAAAATTATTCTCACCAACATAGCACCTTTTTGCACAGTTTCCTTTTTGGTAATGAGATCTTTTTAGCCAAAGAATTCTCACTACTCTATGAATGCTCAAAAAATTTGCTCACAATTCATGCCAATGACATAATGCCTTTTTACTCTTTTGCGGCAGCTGTAGATGCCTCAATTCCTTTACATTCCTACGCTTTAGAGCATAAATTTCCTCTAAAAGCCATTCTTGCTCATGAAATAGGAACAGTTTGATTCAGGAGCTAGCCACGCTCCAGCTCCGATTGTTTGTCATCCAAAGGCAGCCAGGCTCACTGTCTGTGCCACTCTCTCCCGTCTGTCCCACTGGTGCTTCGCTCGTTCCACGGCACCGCGAGCCCACGCGGCTCTGCCCATCTGCTTCCCTCTCAGGCTTGTCAGACAGCACACGAGATTGCCTCTCCAGTGTGCTCAGAAAAGAAAACGTCTGGCTAATAAATGCTGCCTGTTTGACAACACTGAGCACTATTTACAAACTGTGGCTCCCGATAATCAACACACTTGTCCCTGACTCCAAGACGTGATCGTGGCTCATTTCAAGTCTGCGACAAAAATCTTGTTAAGACAGATGGAACTGAGGGTAAGTGTAGGCCCCACTGTCACAGCAAGCTCCACTCAAATGGGGTCCTCTGCCCCTGACAGTTCCCCACCACCAACAACAACATAGTTCAGTGCAAGTTTTTGGAGAACCTGGTATGACGCTCGCACCAGAAAAAGGACGTCAGTGAATAATTCCTCCACACTGATACATAAACCAAATCCCAGACAAACACATCTTCTTCTCTGCAGCTTATACCAAGGCAAATACCTGTCATAGCATAGGAAGAGAGAGTAAAGAACCATCCTTTTCTAATGTCAGTGATGCTCTGCCGTTTTGCAGTAACCATTTGACTTCTTATCTGGTAAGTTCATTTCCTCTAGGAAATCTGATGAGGCACACTTTTTAGATGATGATAGAAAATATTTTTTAAATATTTCTTTCAAGCACAGAGTTTGTGGGAGATTTTTTCTGGTTTTGGTGAGGTTTCTGGGGTTCAATGTTTGGTTGGGGGGAGGGGGGGTTGAGTGAGGTACAACTTTGAAAAAGTGTTTTTCCCATAATGTCCTTTAAGTAGCACTAGTAACCCCAAAGGGTTGAGTTTTGTAACAAACCATTGTTTGCCACCAAACTCTTCCTTTCCCAATGCAATTTGTGTGACATCCAACAGCCAATGCCAACTCACTATGCTTTTATGTCATTAGTTTGTTGCTAGAATAAAAAAGCCCAGAATCAGATTAGAGGCAAAATGAGACTCGAAAACAGGAAAGTTGAAAACGACAAACCAACCAAGCATTTATTTCATCCCCACAGATACTAAGAATATAAAATTATATTACACTTCACCTGAAGATGGCACAGAGCCATTGGCTCAATAAAGCAATAATGAAGCATCAGGAGCAACGCAAAAGGAATTCAGTAAGGGACATGAACTCACTGCCAGTGACCCAGCGCATCAAGTGACCAAGACAAGCCCCAGGTTTGGTGGCCCTTGGGCTTTTTTTCTTATTATGTGATTTATCATTTTTCAAACACCGTAGCCTCTGCCATGCAGGGTGGAATAGACAATCACAGCGTTTCCTGTTGGCTTTTAAATCTATTATTCCCACAGTGGTGAGGTATCCTACAGCAAGAAATCAAAAGCAACAAGCCCTTGTTGCTCATTACTCTGATGGTGCGTGCCAAATCTGCAGCTGGAATCGTGGCTCTGCAGAGCTGAAACACGACTGTGACTGCTCATCTGACACTCTACAAGTGCTCTTGCTCACCCTAGACATCAAAAGCCATAAAGCAGAGCAGATACATGTAAACCAAAGTCAAGAGCACAATTAAAGTTCTCTTCTGACAAAAACACAAATAAAAGGAGCTAAAGTTCACATTGACTATAATACCAGATACATCTTTGGTCATTTGGGTTGTCCCATGCAAGGTGACTGAAATAAGATCATTAGAAAAGAGAGTGTATAAACTTTCAGTTGCCTCTAACACTCACATTTTTATATTTTCCCACTGGAATGCTCTAAGTTAAGTTCTAGTAACTTTCCTATTGTCTCATAATGGGAACAACTGTGGCTCCTACCTTCCATTTATTAGTCAGAGCTACAGCCTCAACACGACACCTTACCAGGAAAGGATCTTGCTCTCCAGTAACAGCCCTTTTTGTGGCAATGTCCGGCTGTGCGGGTGGATGAAGATGACTCCCTGATGAGATGGATAAACTTTGGTAGCTCTTTCAAACTAACCTGGGATTCATGTAGATATGTAAACACATGGGCTAAGATCCCAGTCCTAAATCTCTTGGCCTGAGAACAATCTTAGGGCCAAAGTGCACAGCATCGGCACAGGGAGCATGTGATCCGTATGAATAGTGAAAACATGATTGATAAAACAAAAAAGAGAATCCACACCTGTGGAAGAAGAGAAAAGTAGGCAGAGTTTGGGGTTTTTTAAGATGTCATAGAACTTGTGATTTCTCTTTTATTCTTTTTATAGAATTGTGTTTATGTTAAACTTTTTTGGTAGGTGGTATCAATATTGTCTTCCAAAAACTGCCCCTCAAAACATTTAAAATGCACTAGCCTGCACTGCTCTCAGTTCCAGCAGTATATTGATTTAAAATCCAGGCTTCAGAACCTGGTGATAAGGAACTCTCATCTAATTGGAATTATACCACTTCATTATTCCACAGTACAGAAATTGTGCTTAGCTTTCCACGCTCAGATTTAACTGAAAGCATTTATCTGCCTGGCCGTGAAATGGAACTGTTTAGCAGAGGCCCAAGGGCCTATAAAGGTTTGCAGGCACTTTAAAAAGGTACATGTTCATGACCTTTGAAATCTACCTTCCTGATTTATTCAAATGCTCACTCAATTGTTCTCTGAAGGTCCTGGATACCTTTGCATCCCCTTTAACAGCAACTCAACTGAGCCCAGATGCACAAAACCTAGATAAGACCAGGAATTTCAAATAAAACATTTGCCTAGAAAATGTTGTTTATTGGCAAGTAAAGGATGTTTTTGGTAATAATATATTCATGCTGATGAAAATTTCCACGTAAAAGTATTCTCCCTGTCAAAAGACGCATTCTGTAATTGCCAAGAACTGCAGGAGATAAGAAAACCTTATTATTCAGAGTCAAACTGTAAATTTTACAGTCTTAAATTCTTGGTTCATGCCAAAGCAGTGATAACGTTAGAGTTCATTCTACAAGGCTTGTTTCTGACCAGTCACAATAAAAAAATCACAGCATCCTGGAAATGAAGTCCAGAAGTAGAGTTAAAATTTATTGCTAAAATTAAATTATTTCTTAGACCTTACTTTTCAGAAGGCATAATAAAGATGGCTGACATAGCAAAATCATCCACATGCCCTACAATAAACTCCACAGATGCACATCCTAAGACATGATTTTTCATTTTTTATATCCTACTTTCCAAGCATACAATCACACTAATACATTAAAATAATTCTTACTGCCTAGCCACTACAATTTTATATGATCATTTCTTGCTGCAGTTTCTGTAACACAGCAAGGATATTGGCATAACTAGAAGATTATTTGTAGCAAGGAGCTACCACAGCGTTGTGTCTCTGTGTCTCTATTCATGTGTGTCTTCTAGTGGATCTCTTCTTTTTAGAGTGAACTCTTAGTGACCCAAGGACTGAAACACAAGACTAGTTTGTGCTCACAGAACATCAGTTAGCAGCCTGAGTAACATCTAAGAAAAACAGATGTTGTACCAGCCCAAAAATAGAGGGAGAAGATTACAACAGAGGCTTTGAACCAGCAATCACAGAATGACAACGGAGACCACGGAACTACAAAAACAGATCACAAAAGATTGATTTACAGTCACTGTATGCATGTGAGTTTAGGAGCTGGGTAAAACCTGTTTTGGGAGTACCTAAGACCATCCATCGTATGTAAACCATAACACAAATAACAGATCTTCAATACGTCGTCACTTACAAATCACTGGAGGAAAAGCAAGTGAGCAGGCCGTTTCAGCAATCACACACAAAAAAGCCAAAGATGCAAAATCATGGGGGAAGAAACCATCATGGCATTTCCCTCAGCAAAGGGCTCGGTGTGCTGACAAATCATTGTAAAACCACCTTCTCTTCATTTCAAGGAAAATTAACGCATGCAACCTAGGGGCTAGAGCAGCATGGGAATAAAGGGCAATGCCAAAAATGGAGATGACAAAGGTTGCACATATTTATTTATATTATCATCACGAGTAAGTTGTAATAACAAGCTAATTTGGATATTGTTAGCACTGTGACTGGACAAGTAATAAACCTCTGATCAGATGGTTAACACCATACTTCAGAATAAATTCTTGCTTCAAGTACATTTCTTCAGTCTGCACAGAAAGGGCATTTAACCTGGTATCCTGCCTTTGAAGGCTGGCTGTTAAATCAGGATGTGACTTTTTTGTATTGATTCTGCTCATAATGAAGTGAAACGACCGAAGCATTCCACCTCAGTAAAACTTGCATGCTTTATTATTCTTTTTTGCAGACAAGAAAATTCCTGCTTTTCTGAATGACAAACTTTCTCCTCACCCCACCCCTCATTATCGTACACACACAAAATGCAACTCATTTGTATCACGTTTCTCACAACTAAGTTTTCTCTTAATTTCTGTCAAGATAAAACATCTCTTTGTGATCAACAAGCAGATTAACACATTTTCAAGTCTAAAACATTTAGAGAACAGGAAAGTTATTTTCCCACCTTGTACTATGAAAACAATAAAGAAATGCCATGTTCCTCCAATGCAATACTCCAGTTAAATTGCTCTGCTGCCTTGGAGAAGAAACAAATTCAGAATAAGCATTTCAGCTAAATCACACTATTTTTGATGCTAGACAGTGGTCAAATTTGATTTGTCCTGGAGCATCCCAGCTGAGCTGTTGCAACAGATCTTTAAAGAACACAAAGAATGATCTAAAGAAAATGCCTCTACTACTTTCACTTCTTACGACTGTAATTTAACCTAAGAATGATATAGCATATCCACTTTAACAGAGTATTTTGAACAGAACTGAACCCCAGGTGGCCCAAACTGAAAATAAACCACAAGGAAAGACTGATTCAGAGCAGGGGAGGGAAGGAGAATTGGGGGGGAAGAAAACAAAAATCATTCTTTTCCTCCTCCCGTTTCTGTTATCATTTGTAATGGCACTGTCCACAAAGAAATCCTGCCTCCTTTCCACATCTTGTCTTTTTTAAATACACAATATATTATAGAAAAGATTAAGTCTTATACAAAACAGCCATAAGCATCCTATGTCACTTCCTATGCTACTTGTGCTGCACAATACACTGAATGCACGCACCAGCAGTTCAGGAATACAAGCTCTTTTGTGGCTTATCACTTAATTGGCAATTATAATCCTATAATTAACTACAGAAAAAAAGCCTCTGGCAAAAAGCAGCTGAGTAATTCAAACATGAGATATAAAATTACTCCTAAAACTAGTCAACAGCAGCTTATCTGCAAATGCATAAATAAACCCCACTAGAGAGTTAGTACCATCAATTCATCTGCCCACTCAATCCTCCAGCCACCCAGGGGCCACATCAGTTTAAAAGTGACAGGAAATGGTTTCAATGCACCCATCTATCTGATACTGGCTGGGACTGACTGTCAGCCTTCCTCACAAAAACAGAGAAGGCTAAAAAAATCCTGACTCACCTTGCTGCTGTAAACAGCCTGATATATTCTCCTGGTTGGCAATCACTTATAGAAGTAGTGGTGCAATAAATGAGCTAATGAAAGTGTCACTTACAATAAGATGTCAGCAAGCCAAAAAAGCCAAGCCTGACTGGCACTCGTCCTGCTGCACTTGACTGAATTCTTCACATCACACTGCACTGTTAATTACAGCAACACATGCATCTGCAGCCAACCTATTCTTTTTACGAGAGTAGCAGATGGGCCAATACTGTGAGCAACAGAAAATAAAATCTAACTGGATTCACCTCACCTTCCTTCTCTGATACTCAACGCTTCTTCCCCCTATCTGCTCATCATCTAAACCCATCACTAAAATACTACTTCAGCCAGATGATATCACAGTGGATTTTGCCACGTACTACAGGTTTCTTCACGCAAACTGAGCCCAACCAGCCTATCAGACCATTCAGAAAACATTTAACATAAGAGTGCTTAAGTCCTCTTAGATGTTCATCTCACAATATCTGTAATTCTATATTGAGCAGCAAATTCAGCAGGCCCTAAAAGAGGCTCCAGTTATGACAGCTAACTCCAGAAAGACATCAATACTTCCATACTAATTCCCATCTTCTTAAAAGATAAATTAGGTAAATCACATAGCTACTTCTCTGAAAACTAGTTTGTGTTATTTGTGACCTTGTGTCTCACTTCTTAATCTTTTAAACCAAGGACTGTATACAAAGAAACAACTCCAAGGAGCACAGGCCTGCTCAGGGAGCAAGTCAGACTCCAGTGGTATGAGTTGGGAGCCCATACTCTCAAATTCTGACATAATTGCCAGATGCATAAGTCATTTTTCACTGGACTGGAATCCAAGCATCTCTTTAATTAGAACCCATGCTAAGGGCTCCAGGGTCATTCCTATCCCATCACTCTATTTCTCAAACACTAGAAAAAGCAGAAGCGTCTCTAAGCACTTTCTGGTGCTTAGCACTCTTACTTAAGGTAAACAGTTTAAAAAGCTTGAAGAATTAAAGCATCTGTGTCTTCCTCATCCAGACACAGCAGCTGCTCACAGGAGTGCAGTGACAGGCTTGCAGCATCTCCAGCCAATCCTTGGCTCCCTCCTTCAGCAGTGTGTCTAAAACTACTCACGTAATTTATCTCCACTTACAAACAGTCTCAAGATTAAATAAACCAAAACATGTAGTTTCAGTTAACATAGCCAAAAAAAAAATTTGTCCAGTATTGTCTCCTTTATCTTTCAAATTCTAATTCATGAAGGTGCTAAAAAAAGATTTGTTGTTCTCAAATAAATAAATTTATAATATGCTGAAAATATATGCTTATGATTACTAGGAGCTTACTGATTCATATTGCTGGAATTTGCTGCTAATATTGTTCAGGATTCTGCCCGCTCAGTTTTATATTGCTGGATGCATGAAGTTAAGTGAAAGGCACAACAGGGATTACCAAAGAGCTCAGCAGAAGTGATAAACAATGATAGGGAAAAAAAAAAGGCCCTTGTACACAGCTCCAAAGCAGAAAACAAATAGAAACCTGCTCCATCCAAACCACAATGAAGTCCTTTTCCTAAAACCAAGCCTGCAATTACAGTAAATAATCTTGGAAAGCATGGGGGACTTGGATGAGAGGTTTTCGGGTTTTGTCAGTACAAAACTAACATGCTGGGAAGACCCAAAAGACAAGTGACTCACTGCAACAGACAGGTTATTATAAGTTTCTATTAAGTCAGAGACTGAACAAAATGGACCCAACTTTGTGACCTTCTGCCCCATAGAAAGACAATAGTCAGGTTTCTGTTTATTGACTACTGTGAGTAAGAAACATTTAGCTGAAATTAGAGGGACAGAAGCAAGATGGACAATTTTGACATAAATCAAAGTACCTTTTCAAAAATTTTTTCTTAATTGAATTCTGGAAGAAAATTTAAATTGACCTTTTCAAGCATGGTAAGCACCACTTAGAAACTGCTTGTATGAAAGCTGCCATACAAAAACATTTTCTTAAGCTTACAAAGAAAATAATTGTCTTTAATTTTTCTGAAAATGCAGGCTTTGGATCCATCTGAAAGACATTTAAAACTTTTTTAATCACAATTTTTTAAGTGCTGTTTTCTTTCAGAATATAAAACATGTCAAAAATGATATCTACTTCCTACCCAGCTCTATTATTTTTCCTGTCTTTAGGATTCATCACCTTGCAGTCTCCTCACATGCCACTTCACTGATCAGCTAGATTAGAGTGCACTCTTCCACTTTTGAAAAAGTCCAAAATACCACCTTGTATAATCTCACCAGCTCCCAAAAGACAGAGTTGTGTGGAACGGACGTAAATTCATGGAAAAAATTCCAGCTTACTGCAATGGGAAAGTATGCATGGGACTGCACATCTGACAAAATGTTGGGGTTTGTGCTTCAAAGTATTTTTTTTTAATCCATAGCAACTTGGTGATAAAGCCTGCCATCTCCACAACACCCAAAAACTTGAATCCCATGAAAACTTTAAACACAGAGCACCTAGATGTGTTTAAAGCTCACATAAATCAGTTCCTCTCAGCGTAACTCTGTCCAAATTCTGTTTTGTGCTGAATTAGCACACACACAGTGATACATTCATTTCACCAGTGCCCTGCCAGAATCACACAGGTATAAACACAGGAGCTGGGCTCTTCGTTGTCCTTCTTGCAGTATTTCAGTTTATGAAAAGAACATTCAGCTCTGTTCACACCACGATGACCTCAACGGCATAAGTCATCTTTTATAATCCACTTTTCTCTTTACATTCAGACTGGCTGCTGTATTCAAAAACTGAAACTGCTTAGTTTGTTTTGACATGTGAAGCTGCAGAGTGCACCTTTCAATCTATCACTCAGGAAGGCTGCACCGGTGATGGCAGGAGAGGTCACTGAGGCAGCCACCTCTCCAGCAACTGAAAAAGCAGCCCCTGGAGTTACAGAGCTGAGGCACTGTTACTTTCTCGTACTATGATGTGAAACTTAATTCATCTCAAATGCAGGGATTCTCATGGCTTGCTGTAGAGAAAGGAAGGGTTCTCACTGCTCCCAGTGTATAACTAGAATTTTAAGAGGAGTTGAAAAGGGAGGATTTTATTTTTCTCCAGGGCATTGGCACTCAGCCATGGCAGGAAAGGTGTGTATACCTACAGAAAGACTAAAAACTTCTGGTACTACTGGACTATGACTTAGTCCTTAAGACTAAGGACCTCTGGTATATTAAATCCTCCAAAGCCTGTCCAACTCTGGTTACATCCTTAGGACCAGCTGCTCAATTCACATTTGGAAACAGCAGGGTTGCCCTTCTTTGGCGTTCATAACCAGCTCCTTAGGATACCAATAAATACATTATCCATAGTGATACACTGCGCAGGAGTGATGTCTTGCTTAATAACAAACTAACCAATTAAAACAAATGCACTGCTAAGTAGTAAGCTAAGCTGTTTGATTAGGTATTTCTTTTATATTTCTTTCCATGACAATAACTAAGTAACAGAACCAAAGCACATTATCTTAAATCGAACTAAGACCTCTCTATATTTCTTTTTGTTCAATCTGAAAGATTTTATTCAAACAAATCTAGAAGGTTTGTTTTATTTTGAGTGATTTACCCTTTGCTTCTTTTGTCATTTTTACATATACAAATGAGAAAATGAGTAAAACTGGAATATTGAAAATGCTGTGAGCATGCCAAAGTGAAAGGGCTTACTTTAAGTCCTCTCTTTTTTCCAGCCACAGGATTTTTTTTCTACACCAATTTAATCCACAAAAATCACCTCAAATCACATCTAAAATCTTTTTCTATGTGAAAGACAACAAATGTAGCTACAAAAATATCTTCTAGCCCCCAGAGATATAAGTTAAGTAACAAAGAAAATACTTCTACCCTCTTCACTTGAGGAAGTTTTACACTATGCTCATATAGTTCAGTCACACCTCAGCATCCCTTCAAAGGGGCTCCAGCTATGGTTGCCACCTTCTGTTGATGTGGTTTCCTGGACATCATTTTACTTCCAACAGTATCCTTGAGCAGCAGTCTTTCCTTCACCACATGACATACAGCAGAAGCCAAGCACATCTTATTCACCATCTTCCCCCTAAATGTAACTGGAGAGAAGGAAGCATGTTCCTTCACCTTTTAGACCTCACCTTTATTCCCTGAAGATAAGCCATGCTCCTCCCAGGACAGGTGTGGCTCAAGCACACTGGACCTCTAGCCAAGAGCATGTGTAGGTTCCTTTTATGGCACAGGCTAATGAGCACAGTCACACTGACTTTCAGGAAAGATCCAGACAGAAGGGAAAGAAATCCCACCTCCTTTTTCTGGAGGACAGCATAATCCAACTGCAATTAGGCAAGAGGGACCATCACAGCTCTCTGCATCTGCAAGGCAGTTTGTCTCACCTTGCAGTCTCTTGCAATTTAAGACTCGAGGAGTTTGTGTGGATCCTTAGAGATCAGTGACACCTCAAATACAAAAATCCCCTTCATTCCATGGAAGACAAGATGCCCTGGCTGGAGAAGAGCAGAAGCAGAAAATGAACCTCCACACTCACAGATGCCATTATTTGTCAGTAGCACCCAAGACCTACATTTTTATATTTAGACTGGTAAGTAAATGAATAACAAAATCAGTTAGTAAACCTGGCTTTCAGTTCTGTTTTGCTTATTTCAGAAAGTATTTACTTCTTCCCTTCAGAGCAAGGTAAACTATACCAGGGAACAACAAGATGCATTTAGGTCTTGATTTAACCACAAACATCATACAATTAAACAAAGGCTCAATGTTTACCTCAGTGCAAAAGGGCTTGACCAGAATACAGCTTTTTTTCTCCCGGTGCTTTCCTCGCATCTATAGAAAAGGAAGCTCTGCTCCCCCCTTCTGTCCAGTAACCTTTTCCTGTATACATTTTCCCCACCTGAGTAGTTCACAAAATGAAGTGTAATGATGACCACCTCAGCAGCAACCTGCAAGAGGCACCGAAACAAATCAAGTGCAGCAGTGCTCACTGGCTGACAGCTGTAATAAATTAAATTGCCTATCCCACTCCAATTCATTATGCCTTCCGTGAAAAAAGGCCTAGATGTAAAATGAGCTATTCAAAACACATTCTGCATTTCTATTAATCTAACAGAGTGAACTGTTTTCTATGCAGTAAAGCCAACAACCCTTGCCTGCACAGCACTGCATCACAGCATAAAGCTGTAGCACCCGCCCAGGGAGAAAATAGAGGCGATGTAGGGATCAGGAAAATGTCACCTTTGAGGGCTGACTTAGAAGCTACCAGTCTCTGAAAAATGTGTTTCATTTGTTTAGATGTTTTCAGGTGCCTGCCACATTTGCGTCATTTAATTCCTAAATGAATCCAGTATCTTTTCAGTTTCAGCAGTGGTGATTATTCTTCATTTTTGCAGCATTCAAATTTCAGACTGTTGCTCACTGCCACCTGCTGGAGTTCAGGGAATTTTATACTGGGAGAACTGTGGGCATGGCAGTGGGGTTTTATGCATGCTTTTATTTATCAGATCCACCAACATTATGTCTTGTTACTGTTTCAAAAGTAGGGCTATTTTCAGGCATGTTTTACCATTCACTTTTATGTAAAAGCTTTGAACTCTCTTGCCCCTGCAGAAGCTGGGTGAAGGCAGTAGAAAGCAGAATGTGGTAACTTTACCCATATAATAGCTGTGACCAGGTGCTCATAAATATAAAGGGAGAAGCAAATATTAAAACGTAATTTAACACAAGTTCCATTTTCTGAGATAAGCAGAAAAATCTAATGCTACTTCTAATACAGCCGTCTATTTAGTCAATCTAAGGATAGGTGCTCTTCAATAGTGTGTCTGTTTGTGTCCAGTTACAGAGAGCAGCTAGCTCAGTCCCCGAGCCTAAACTCATCTACAGAAGTCAAATGTTTAATTAATGCAGAAACTGCAGAGAGAAAAATATCCAGAAATTTAGTGATCAACACATGAAACGAGACATTACTTACCTGGTATCATCTCAACACAAGTATTTCCCACAAGTAGGATGGTAAATTAGACCAAGAAAAAGCAGATCTCATGTTAGAAGCAGTATTGTTACCTCAGTGTGGATTCTAAGTTGTTTAACCCTCTTGCCAACTGTGGTATCCAAAAAACACTGATGGCAGACCCCAAGGGTAATGAAATTCCAATTATTTAAAACTGTATTACCACTTTCTTGGGAGATTTGAGGAACTGTTTCATCTTCTCTTTTCCTTTGCTGAATAAAGTGTTATTTGGAGGCATGTGTTAAGGTTTTTCAGCACTTTGAGCATGGTTTTAAGGTATTATGGAAACATCCTTATTATGCATAATAGAGGATTGTGTCAGACTCAAGTTACAGATGGACGCAGAGCACTGCAAATTTGCTGCCTAAGTAAAGTGCAAACTTCTTGCATTACCTGCTCAGATGTGTGGTTCAGTACATGGATGTTTAACCCTGTGGATGCTCACAATGGCCTGAATGAGATGTACAAGATCTGAGAACCTAAAATTCATCCAGACAGAAAGCCCTACCTGCTTATGGGGAAGGCCTAGGCCTGAATCCATGGGAGGTTTGGATTGTGTATTTGTGTATGCCTTCACAACCAGATGCCACTGCCAGGAGGCAGCTGAGCCAGTGGCAGGGCCTTTACAGCCTGCCGGCACGAGAAAGCCCCAGCCACAGTCTGGCATATCAGGTCAGCCTCATGTACAGCTATTCTAGCACATAGCCAGAAACACACTAAGTATTTGGAGTCTGGCCCCTTGCTTCCAGAGCAGCCTGTAAGTTTATGCATATAAAACTGTTGGAGATCTTGCCTTAAATGTTTCCTATTGTTAGATTTTCAGTCTTCTCTCCCTATCTTACTACACAGTATAACAGACACTGATCTTCTCTACAAGCTGCCAAAACTTACAGCAGCATGGGCACAAAACTCTGCCTTCCCCTACACGTGTTTTTTACATTCCCTCCAACACCCTGACCCAGTACTCACCATTGCAGAGAAATCACCAGAACATGAGGCAGTTCAGGAGTTTCAATTAATCATTCAACAGCACTTCACTCCACTCTTCGTGCTGTCTGTGAGGAAAGGAGTATTTGTCCTTAGGGAAACTGAGGTGAAGCATTTTGCTCCTGTTACAGGGCAGCAGCATGACAACAGCTTCCTAAATCCCAGCCACTTCCACTTCAGCACACTGTTCGCAAAGATATTCTCTAAAACAGCCCACATCTTGAAGCAGTGTCCAGGAGTCATGGCCAATTACTCATTGCTCCAGATGCTGCTGCACAGACTAGGATCCTGACCTGTGTCTGCTTCCAGGGGATTCCCACAACATTCATCCCTTCCTTAGAACCAATGGCCATTGCACTGCAAGGCAGATGACACACCACACAGTCTGCTTTTATCCCAGCCCATAGTAAAAGGAGGTACTGTGGCTTCATTGATTTCCAAATCCGCAACCTGTGAGCTAAAAAAGCTTTCTTGAACCTAAAGGTCACCAGAGCGGCAACAGAAAGCTGAGCTTCTCTACTGCCTGTCTCTCTCTCTAAATTGTTAGCACACAAGTACAGCAAAGTGAGTACCACAACTGAAATGAGATATGATAAATAACGAATGAATGAAAAACTTAAAATATATTTTAAGTTAACTGCATATTTCTGGGACAGTGCCCAGAGATCAATGAAGAATCGTCTTGTGGTGCCAAAACTGTACGAACAAAATAAAGTGACAGCTACAGGCCTGACAAGTTCATGGGCTAAATAAAAAGCTTACAAGGTTAAAGAGATTCTTTCCATTGATTTCAGCAAGCTTTTAAGAGGGCTCTAGGCCATCTCTGATGAGACAGGCACAACAATCTCCCTGAGAACACACTCCAGAAGCTTCCTGTGCTTCCGCACTTCAAGGTGGGAGCGGAACAGAGCCAAGTAGCCATTTTAAACCCTATTTGAAAAGGAATTCAAAAACTTAAAGAAACATAAAAGTACCTGGATCCAAGTTTTTAAAAGGTATTTGTGTGCACAAGTTCCACTGAAAGAAACCAGTCCTATAGAAGCTCCAATACTCAAGTTTAAAAACATGTCAGTTCAAAATAGTAATAATAAAAACTTTAAAAAAAAATACCAACCAAAACATAACTATGAACCCCACATAGCACAGTAGTTGATGAAGCTGTCAGCATTGCAAAATAAAGGCCCATTCTTAGCTGCTTAAGAATGACACGTGGTACAGTTCTCATAATAACTCACTTTCCTTTTGAAAGCACTCAGATAAACACCTATCATCACACTACAGCTCTTCCCACTGAAATGCAGATCATCCCATGCCAAGCTTAGCAATATTTTCCCAATACATAGAGACCTGTCAAAGATCTTTCAAAGACAGCAGAAATTCTTGGTGCCCTGTTAAACCAATGGGCTACACAAACAGATACTGAAGAAGACTTTCACTAGTGGGATTTCAAACTATAGAAAGCAAAGTTGGTGAAACAATTCTTGATGGATAAACTTTTTTGAATGCTGATTTTTTTGTTCCCTTGTTCAATTAATAGCACTACCTTCAGAAGAGGATTTGGGGGGGTGGGGGGTCCCCTCTGAATAAGTACAGTTTATAATTTCTTCCATTTTGGAATATAAATCAGGCAGTCTGCAGGTCACATGAATGTAATCCAGCATTTCCAGGATCTCTTCTTCTGAATAGAAACTTCCAAAGTAACTGCAGCATTATATTCAATTTGAATAACATCAAGCATAAAGAGGAAGTGAGTGACATTTTCTGTGAGAAAAGAACTCTTCTAGAAGATATTATATTTATATATTAACAGCACATGAGATTCTCAAAGTCACTGTTTGCATACACCATGTATGTGTGGAAGGTTAACCACAACCAGGAGCAGATATTTAAATTTATGAAGCTTGACAGCTTCTTCCACATTTGTAAGCTGCCCCTGTCTTCACGTTACACTCTTCTCCTCTCACCCTCGGAACAACATCCCACTTCTTTAAGCAGCACTGCTGCTAGGAGAGGTAGCTGGGAAAACTGAAGTAAGAAATGTCTCCCAGCTGAGATTTTCATTTTCATTTTCCCAGTTGTTTTCTTATTTATTTTGCATATCAGAAGCCCAGCTCTCCTAAGACCCTGTTCACTGCTCTCTACAACAATACCTCAGAATTAAAAATCCCTCGACTGCAGCTTTTCCTCTTGTCATGTCTCCAAGCCAGGTTTTCCAACAGCCCAGTGCCCCAATAATTCCTCTGCAGTACCCCCAGCTGCAACAGAGCAGCTGAGTGTGCTGTAGGTACTGACTGGAATACAAATAGCAGGTACCACTGAAAACGCATTATAAAATGCACCCACACAGAATAAAGGTGATAAGAATACATAATGAAACCCTGAAAAAAATCCCTAAAGGAATAATATGATTTCTGTCTCATTTTATGGACAAGGGGCTGGTACAGACCCTGGCATGCTCCATAAGTTTTGACTATTATAAAATAAAAACTTCTCAGTAATTTAAACATGGTAGCAATCTGCTTCAGCTGTTACTCTCACTAAAAGTAATTTAACGTCATGTCAGATACCAATATATCCAATTGTGTGCAAAACCGCAAATACATTTAAAGTCCCAGCACTGGGTTGAGTGGGAATTCAGTTTTCTAAGTGGCAATATAAATGTACACAGGTAAGCAAAGAGAGAATACAAAAGCCTCTCCCATACAGGCCAAAAGTGTGTGTAAATATGTGCGAAAGAGGTTTAGCAGCTTTTTATTTCTTTCTTACTGCTGTCAGACTTGAAAAAAGCAGTCACTCATGCTTTACTGCTTAGTGTCTGTGAATATTTGAATCTGGCCAAACAGAATAGATTGTGCAGTGACTGTTAGCATATGTTTAACAAACTTCACCAAAAGCTTAGATTGAGGAAACTTGAAAGTTTAGAATCGGCAGAAATTGAGAGTTAAAACTATTGTTCCATTTCAACTACAATGTCTGACTGCTACCTGAAGGTCCTAGTCCTGCAAGCTGTGATTACACCAGTAACCTCCTTCTTGGAAAACATCCCCTTGGACTTAGTGCTGAAGTCTTTATTCAAATAAAATTCCCATTGAGCTGACCTGGATACATGGATTTTCTCCCAGGAAAAAAAAAACAATACTTAGTATTAGAATTACAGCACATGGTTCAATAGCTGTAAAAATACCTTAAAACTTGCCCTTAGACTCCTTAGCTTTACGTAGATTACATTGCATGCCCTAAATAACAGGTGAAGTATTTTGCTTTAATTTAATCAGTTATAATGAAATGTGAGCTTCCAGGCTCCACCTGAAGTCATGGCTAATAAAACTACCTTTGTATCTGAGTTCTCAACAAACAAAGGAAGTGAGAAGGAAATAATATGATGCACATTTCACAGATTAGAAACTGAGGCTTGGAATAATAAGGACTCCCCAAACATACCATAGAGCTCACCCTTAACACCAGATACCCTGGGTTCAAAGCCTCTCTCTGAGGCTCAAAGATTTGTAATTTCCCATGTTTTGCCTCATTTAATGTTTTTTAATCGGTAGTTAGATTTGGCGAAAGAAGTTACTGCTTAGTGAAGTGACAGAGTAACCTTAATACCATCAAATTAAAATATTACAGGAAAGCTTTCGTCTCTCTATTCCCATAGAATTGCAAAATACACTTCTGCTCCCATCAGTGTACACTGTGTAAGAACATAACAGCCTCTGTGGGTCAGAACAGAAGTTCATTTCATCTTATCTCCCCTACGACAGTAGCCAACAACAGAAAAAGCATTAAAATGGAGTAAACATGGAATGACGTTTCCCCTGAATAATCTCCCTCAACTTCCAACAACCCATAGTTCTGGGACTTCAGTGCTGAATATCCTGCAATAGGCAGCTTTAACTGTGTTGAGTGGTGACACTGATTATACGACATGGAAAAAGGACTGTAAACTCATCATGGCTTTAAAAAGGCATCAAAGCCAACTCCAAGGAAGTAGCAGAATATTTCCCCTTTTTTGCCTCTCACAGCTTGCTTTTTAAAGATTTATTTTTCATATATTAGTAGGAAAATCCAAAGCTAAAAGGTCTTATTAGTACTGAAAGGCATTATCACCAAGTTGTGCAGATGTTTTAGAAAGCATGCGTTTATGTGCTGTTAAAGGGCTGTTACAAGTACTGAATAGATGGAATAGACAACTGTCTAGCTATAAATTAAAATAAATTTTGTGAATATTCTAAGAACTGAGTAAAAATTTAAGGTATGGCCACTGTTTACAGGGAAACCAAGTTCATTTCAGCAAGGAATGGTAAGGAGGTCTAATGGCAAGAGAAAGGAGGAAGTGTAACAAGACAGAAAAGAGGATGAAACTTCTGAAAATTAGTCAAAGAATTTCAGCATAAACTGACAGTATGCAATAGTAAGTAATTAACCATATATTTTGGCCACAATAACAGAATAACTAAACACGATGTGATATTCTTTAATACCATTATTTTTGACCAAAATTTGTATATTAACTCAGAAACCCAAACTTTACATGACACATGATAAGATATGACTGCACACTTCAGAAAGATAAACCATGAACAGCTGCAGGTGAGAATTGCAAATTGTGTCATTTTTAGAAGCATACTGCAATCTGATCTAAATGATTACTAGCATTGAGACACTGATGGATAATCTTGTAGGTCATTCCATAAAGCTTTACCTCAAACCATCAAAGAGATCTGAGGAAACAGAATGTCAAACCTGTGTTTGAATTCTGCTTTGAATTGCTAATAACGTTTTTGCAGCATAAGTAACCAGTAAATTAGGATTCTCCAGAACAACCCTTTGTACTCTTCCAAGCCTTCCCAAACAGCCATTCACCACAATAGCATCTGAACCTGAACAACCCAGAGTCAGCTCTGATCCTGCCACTGCTGACCTCTCTCATCACATTGTTCTGGTTTTACACATCTGCTGGACCCACCTGCTGCCTGTTTGTACACAGATTATAAAATCTCTGGGACAGGGATCCTGCCTTTGTTCTGTGTTTGTACAACATCTGCCACCTAGTAACTGACTACAACCTCAATTGCTTCTTGCTGAACAGAAAAAAATGGACATTATTGTCTAAAGAGAAGTGAAGTTTCTTTCCTACTTTTTCTTTCATGGCCACATTCTATAAAATGTTTTTCAAGTAGATACATGAATCATTTCATTTTCCCAGCCACCATGAGGCAATTGAGAAGGCCATTGTTTCACATACTAAGACTCCTCAAATTACTATAATTATTTTACACTGCAACCCTTAGGATTCAAAGAGCTTATAATGAAAAATAGCATGAACTGGAGTACCATTTTAACATGAAAATGGTTCTTGCAGCAAAATGAGATTAATATTGGCTGGAGTTTCAAAATTCATCATGCATTACAAATTGTGAAAATAAAAATATTTATCTCTGCACTTGGAACTCCTGAAAATAAAACCAAGTTCAAGTACGTGATAATGGACAGTCAGAAGTCAAAGCACCCAAACTTTTGAATCTCAGTCTTTGACACTAACTTCTTATAAGATTACCTACACTTACAGGGAACATAAGACTGAATTATTTTATTGTCAGTGTGTTATTCTCCATTCATTCTATTAAAGAACACACTACCCAGAAAAGCAGGGCAAATCTGATATTTGTCTTAGAGCATAGTAATCACAGGCAAATTATGCCTGCCTCTGTAACAGTCCTTCATAGTCACAGATCCTCCACTGCTGTTCCACTTTGTATTTTTACTTTGGTATCGGATTTTCCAGAAATTCCCTAATAGGATAATGTGACTATTACTTATGAGTATATTACATTCCATATACCCTAAAGGTCTTTGCCTTCAGTATGTGCAAGATACATACTAAGGTAACAAATGAAGGGTATTTGCAGACATGAGTTAAAGACTTTCCTCCTATGTAAGGCAAGGTTCAGGCTGCATGCCTTATGTACTATAAGTAGATTCTTCATGCATGTATATAGCTTTTATTCTGTATTCTCCTACTCTCTGCTATTTATTGCTTTATCTGTGACTGTAAACAACTAAACAGGACCAATGTGCTATTTTCCAAGCTTGCCTTTCAGAAGTTATTTTTACACTAGAACAGAGTGAAAGACAAGCAAAAGTCGTCATAGAGAAACCAAGTGAGCCATGTGTCTCCGTTTCAGCACACCGTTGATTTTCCCCAAAGAGCTCTCAGTGTCTTCATAACTTGATATCATTTTTCTTTCTCCACTTTCTTTCCAGAGAAGTCCTTCCAATGTGATGCTTGTCTTTAAAAAATACCTAGTCTGAGAGTGGATGTGAGGCCTACTTAGGCTGATGTAGGATTACTAGGAAAACAGCACACAGAAACCATAAAACAAATGGTGAATCATGGTCATTTTCATTGCTGCAATTACTGTAACATGCTTCATGGGAAACATACTCAGATCCTTTTTTCTCAGCTAAAGTGAAAAAATTTACTTAGAACCTCTCACCAATAAGAACAGAGCATCACTGTAAACTTTTTACATCTTATTTAACATATCTTTTCTTGTTTCATTGATTATCTGCATAAGCTAAGACAATGAAGAAAGTGAAAGGGTTTACTAAAGAAACTTTGCTGCCCTCAACACACCTGTCTTGGCAGTCATAAACAAAGAGGTCGTCATACCCCAATACGTCATCCCTGGTGAAGGCTGAGTTAGGTCCGTTCTTTCAAGGAAAATGTAATAAATATTCTTAAAACACTTCCATATACTAGAAAATAAACAGCTTAACAAAAGATAAACACTCATTTGATATATTTTGCGTAAAGGAAACATACTTCTCTTTCATCTTTGTCTTCCTCAGTGGACCAGTAACTCCTACATTTAACTCCACAAGCCCTTCTAAACAAGTGTGGCCTGAAAAAGGCAGACAGACTTCCCTATATAGAATACACTGCCAGACATTTCCTTGCTTTTATATTTCAGGGAACTCAGACTCTGGAGATCTCAGCTGAGGTAGAATGTCAGAGGAAAGAGGTGGTTTCTTCAGTGGGCTTCTTTTGGGCTTAAGGCACCCTGGTATGGGAAAAATGCTTTTTCCAACATTGTTTAGATCTTCTAACAGGCACTACTGAATCCGATTTACCAAGTCCACTCTTTATCTTAAAGATGCATAAGGATGCCTTTGAAGAGATTTATTCCTTAAGGCACAAAATGGACCCAGCTCCCATGAAAAGCAATAATACATTTTCATCAAAGACAGGAATAGAGCCAACCTATATTCCCCAAACTACATCTTACTGCCTCACATTAAGGTGTATCTATATTTGGGAAAAAAAAGTCTCTCAGCAGCTAGATAAATTTCTTTATAGCAAAGAGCAAAGCTGAAGTGATTTCATACCTGACAGAGACAGAATGACACAGTACCACAGGGAATGCACTTTTTGTGGGCGGTTTCATATGAACACATATCTCCACATCCATAAGTTTGGTAGGTAATGCCTTGGCTGTGATGGATCCCAGCACTTTACATCCCACAAGTTTGCAATGACCCTATAAAATTACTTTCCATCCATCTGAAGTTCCAGTGGCAAGAAATATTTCTGACAAATAACCAGGACCTGGCAGCAGGTCTAATAATGTAGTGCCAGGTTTAAAATGCTGCAGTTATCAGTCAGTCACACCACAGAGCAGGTCATGCATAGCAAAGTGCTGCTTTATTAGCTTGAAGGAATATGCAGCACGTATAAAATGATAGAATGCAACTACCAAGCAGAAGCCAGAGCTGAAGCAAAATCCCTATCATGGCCCAGGTAATGCATGCCATTCACTATCCTGCTGGAGATCCATCCTAACCAGTACATATTGGTTAATAGCACAAGCTTGAGACACAACAATTAGGAAGCCATCAAGGCTCAAAACTGAATTTTGCCTTCTTTCTTGGGATCAAAATAGGAAATAGACAAGGAGGAAATGGATACATTTTCCTGAAAGCTACAAATCATAAAAAAACCCAAAACATAAATAAAGAACTTTTCTGAGGCAATTTTTCACCCTAAGACAGTGACCCTTGACCTTTTCCAAAACAGACCAAGGCACTTCTCCTGACAATACCAGCCAAGTGCAAGCCTTTTATTATTCAAAAGCCATAAAATGGTTATTAGGAAAGAGAAAGGAATGCAACCTTTAGGGATATAATAAAGAACTACTAGAGGCCAGCGGCCTCCTTTGCTAACAAGCAATGAACAACTACAATTCATTGTTGTTGGGCTACTTTGTGCAAACCAGACAGCTTAATAAAATGCATTTTATATGGTGCTAAGCATTTATGAGGTGACCTGCCTCTATAGACAGTCCTGGGCTTTACTATGTCTTCCTAGCACTTTGCTATAAGTTTCAATAATCCTGTTAAAAGAATTGTTGACATGATGGCAAACGCTAGATGTTGGGAGGGTTTTGTCATAATTCTTTCTGGTTTGTTGCAAGAAAAACAAAGAAAAGTACTCAAATAGCTGCACAAGTTACACAGAAAAAAATAAACAGCAATAGGGAGAAATCTTCCAAGCCAAAACTGAGGTCATCACAGAAGGGATGTTAACAGTAAATAGGAAATCTATCAGAACTGACAGTGGAACATTAGAACATCACCCACAGCATCTGATGAGGTTTTTTTCCTCTTTGTTGGCAGAAAAAAGTTAGCTAAATAATAGATCTGACTGCCTTGAAATTGATCGCAACTACCACCCCAACTCCTTGTTTCCCTCACCAGGCATTCCAGCGTCCTGAACCCTGCGTTGCTCAGTCCTTCCCACAGCCTCTCGCTGTTCCCTCAGAGGTGCCAGCCTGTCTCATTGATACCCTGCTCTAACTCAGTGTCACCAGCTAACGAGCGCCACACAAGTGACACCACCAGAGCACTCAAGAGAGAGCTCACTGTTGAGGACTCACTCAACAATTGTCTGTCAACAGTGAGTGCTGGCTGAGGAACACACCCACCCTCTTGGGAAACAACACCAAAGAAACAGCATGGAGCTATAAAAAGAACCTGTACCAGCATCGAGTCTCTTCCTGCAGAAAGGTGCATTAGAAGTTTTGTGAGCCATACTCTGCAAATAGATTAGAAACAGGATTTAACAAGCAAGATCAATATTTTCAAGTGTAGGCTATAAAGCTAGGCATCTCCATTTGCACTGAGGACTTGAAAGAAATGGCCTAAATTTCTGAAGTGCTGAGAATCATCTGTTCTTATTGGCCTTAGTAGTTATGGAAAATAAACTGTTTAATTAGATGCTTTGGCATAGACCTGATTGGCTAACTTTTGACAGCAGAAGCTTAAAAAAAAAGAAGTATCTGAAGTAGAATGATCTCACATCTAAAGAAAATATTGCTTCCACTCACCATTTGGCCTTCTCCATGTCCTTCATTCAGCTCCAGAGTAACTATAAAACACAACTGTCAGCTTTATTTCCCCTCTAATTCTATAATATCAATAAAAGTTTACATGTTAAAATGACAAACGTTTTTCCCTCCAGGAAGGAGCAACACCAAAATACAAAATTTTACAGTGCTCCATGCTAGAACTATCTGTATCATGGACTGAAATATATGCAACCAAAATAACACCTCAGACTACTGTATTTTTCCAGGCATGTCTCTATCGCAAAAAGAAGGGCAATGTGGAGATATCTAAACTAGCAGAAGCACTAGTTGGGACGTACATATTGTGCAGTGAAACATCATAAAGCCTTATATTATTCTACTGCACCCAGGCTAAGCTCTGCCATCAGTCCAGCTTTACTGGCTCTAATACTGTCTCATTCTGCTGTGGCCACTCCAATTGTATCATGCTTTGTTGCTGTGAATCCCTGTCTTTGATTCTTCTGCAGGGAACTAGCTCAGACCTGCAAAGAAACTAGTATAATAAGAATGAAACTCTAAATGTAAGAAAGAGAACAGCTTTAAACATTGAGTATTGTTCTTAAAGCCTTGTGTAGAACTATACTTTTTATGTGCACATGAGCATACACAGGTAAGAAACATGGAGGGTTTGAGGTTTTTTTAATGCTACTACAATTCTGAAGGAGCTTTGACACCTAAAGGAGGGCTACCTGGAACAGAGGCTGGACAGAGTTAAAGAACAAAGTAGATATTTATTGAAAGGTCTTTACAGGACACACCCTGGGAGTACAAAAGTCTGGCCAAGACTACACTGAAGATGGACCCCGGGTCATGCGTTCTCACCCTCTTTATAAGTTTGGCCCATTTACATATTCAGGCCCATTGTCCAACCACAGCTTCAGTCCACGCAGCCCCATCCTTTCGGACTGTCCCCTCTTCATTCGTGGCTGTTTACATTCTTGGGGGCTGAAGCTGCAAATGTCCTTGGTTCTTTGGGCTGGAAATGGTGCATTTGTCTAGCCAGGCTACGAGAAGAGCTGTTAGCACTATACATGAAACCCAGAGTTACAGACACACTAACACAGTACAAAAATCTAAAAAATACAAAAGTTAAAATTAAAGGGATCAGCTTGAGCTTAGATTTGAAGCTGCCACCTGGAAAGGTCAGTCAGAACTACTGACTATATGCACCACCTTTTAAACTGTATTTTCTAAATATTCGAAGCCATAATCCCCACCAACACCTCTACAAGCTGCCTCAGCAGTAACAGCTAATAGGGTGATGAAGATGTTTGGGAATCTACGAGCGTAATAAAACGCATTTACATGGTCTCATGTGATAAGCTGTCTCTATTTTAGAAACCAGTGAACTCTGAGATACATCTGTCATTTCCCATCATCTTTTGGCTCAAATGCTTGGGCTCCTTTCCAAAGTAGAGGAGCACTGGCTGGGAGATGTGACACTGTCTGAGAGGATTTAGGAGGAGACATCAGAAACAAGACAGAGCAGGGCACAGGAGAGTGCATCTGCTCTCCAACAGACACAGCCATTCCATTGCTTGGCTGTGAATAAGTCAAAATCTCCTCCAGCTGGCAGATTCCAGTCAAGAAATGAGATTAGTACCTATGCTGATCAAGATAAAGATGAAGAATATTTTAAAGAAGTTTTGATAATTTCAAAAGATAATAATTTTAACTCAAAATAACTTCAGTTACTCATGGATTCTTAGAAAGAAAGCATATTATAGAATGGCATAGCTTTGTGCTTGAATAAATTGTTAATTTAACGAGTCATACCAGCATAAGTAGCTTTTAAACAGCATTATTTACCAGTGAATCACAAAGTGATTAACAAGTCTTTATTGTTTGTTTTGCCCTTGAGAATACAGGTTCTCAAAGAGGCACAATGCATTGTTACCTTTGGATACATTTTAGGCATATGACAGCTCAGAATGAGACATAGACTTTCCACACACTTTTCATGTCCATATCCAGAGCTCTTAAAACAGACCTGTTCTTCAGGTAAATAGCAGCACTAACAGGAATATTTGCTTCTATAGTCTATATTAAAAAGCTGCAAGTTCCATGTCAGAAACAGCAACACTCAGCTACACTGAAGCACAGAATTCTGAGTTCAGATACAAAAAAAGCATTTCCTTTTTACCAAGGAAATGTACTTCAAAATTAACAAAGAATTGCTATTTATTTCAACCCAATATGTACCTGTTCAACAAAACATGCAATCATTTTCCACAGCAAACACTGAATACATTTTCTTCCTCCAAAAAATCCTATCTTTTTGTGGTGGCGCATCCTGTATCCCCCCCGCTTCCCCTTTTCATGATGCTCTGTGATCTGAGAAATGCTTTTTAGGCTCGGCCTTGATGAGCAGCACCTTGATGAACCAGTCCTGCCTCACTTACGGAGATACAACTATTCGTGAGAGTGCATTGCAAACCACATAAGGAGATGGTTCTCTTGGTAAAAGAGCATTTCTTTTTTGCCATCCTTCAGTTGCCTAACTCAGCTCACTAAATGTTTCCTTGAATAATTACAAATTCACAACTGCTAAGAGGGAAGAAATGAGAAAAGAATACTGTACTGATTTTGTCAGGGGTACAGTTGGTTTTCGTCAGAGTATCTGGCATGGTGTTGTGTTATGGATTTGTCACCAAAACAGTGTTGTACAAATTGAAAATGAAGGAATCTTGTATTGGTTTCTACAAAATTTCAGGACATCTGATACTGAAATAATTCCTTTCTAATGCTTTTTCTCAATGAATTGACATAGCAGCAAAAAGGAATATTTCCATATTATTACAGCTTCAGCATGAATTCATTTGCAGGTAGGAGCTGTATCCTTGCCTCTTCAAAGTTTGCCTCCCCAGGTTTTATAGAGTGATTCAATGCAAGAATCCAGGTTAAGATCATACAATGCCCTGTCCACAGAAAATTCATGTGTCTAAAGAGCTTTAAATTCTTTCGTACCAGCTGTTCTCTTACTGAATTTCTGTCACCTTTTGATCCTCAGTCTGTTGCTCTAAACAATGCTTTGCTCTGGTTCTCTTCAGTAGGGAATATCAGAGAACCCACAGCTTGGTCTTGTTTCCATGCCCTTCCAAGCATGGCATGTCTGTAGTTTTTTTCCATAGGCAAAAGTGTAAAGCAATTTTATTTCAGAGTTGGTTCCATTTGCTTTTGTGAAAGCTGATTTTTTTTTCTTTACTAACCTCTCTGGTCACCCAGAATACCCACTTATTCCAAAGGCTCATGTTCAGTGAAGTACAAGATTACAGACAAACAGTTTCCAAATCTCTACTCCCTAAACCTGCAGCAAGAAGTACACTCTGGACTGGAAAACACCTCACTGACATCGTTGCCATGGCAAAGCTTAATACCAGTTTAGAGACTGGGAATGCAGCCAAAAAGAAAATGAGGAGAGCTGACACATGACATTTCCCCCTTTGTTTTTTTCATATAATTTGCTTTCTGCAGCTCATCTCAAGAGCATAAGAAATGTTTCAGCTTCAATTATCTCCACAGGAGCTTCATTTCCCTCCTCCCCCCTTTTTTTTTTTCTCTAAGACAACAGTCAGACCTATTGTGACTTTTTGTGATTTGTTTCCTTCTATTCCCAAACAATTACATATGTTCATTGCAAATAATTCCTAAAAATACTGTTAGCATATGTGTTGTTGATTTCCTCTTTATTAAAAGAAACTAGAGTTGAAGATGGGAACACAAACCTAATGGCTTCTCTTCAACTACAGTTTAATTGGATATCTAATAAGGAGAACAATTTCAAGGGAGGGGAAAAACTACCAGCCTATTGGAAAACACAGATTTTTTTTGTTTATCATTCTAAACTGAGCTTACAAACTCTGTCACTTATTGTATCACTGTTTATGTCTCATCATCTTCAGCCAGTGTTGGGCAAGGCAGGCATAACCTGATTCAGCAATTGCATCCAGTTAACCTTAATATAAACTGTATAGTAAAACTCTAGTATCTTTAAATATAGAGACTCTACATTAGTATAGAGCCTCCAAGCCCTCTGATCCATTATATTGTGAGTTTGGCCAAGGCCATCACTCTGCAGGGAGCTCCAGCTGGCACAAGGAGTTTGTGGCCACTGCCAGCACAGTTCTAGAGCAGCCCCGGCCCAGGTGGGGACTAAGTCTGCCTTCCCTCAGCACTGCTGAACACTCGACACAGCCCTGCTGTGCTCTACAGCTGAGATCAGCTTCCTCTTCCACTTTCTTGCCCCAAGACATCCCAGCAGAGCTTTAGCAGTCACATGAGCACAGCCTGCAGAATTCTGCACCTTCTGCATGTCTGAGTCCTGTTGGCATTCTGCCACAATTCAAGAAAGTTCTCTCCCTGGATAGCAATGATGCTCAAGGTTAAACACATCTGAAATCAAAGCCCTGGTCTGCTACAACAGAGAGCAAATTGAACTTAGTGGCTGGCATCTATAACCTGGTCATACATCTTTATTATCCCAAAACCAGCAATTCCAGAAAACTGCTTCTTTCAAATATACTGAGGTTTTCATTTTATTCAGATTCCAAAATGAAATTTAGAGTGTCTTTTACAGCAATGAAACTTTGTCTCCCAATTGATTTGAAGAAATGCATTACAAAACAAATAACTTCATGGCAAAAAGGAAAGGTTCGAGCTGCATTCTGTGCCCTCACAGTAATTAGTTGGAGGCCTAGATTTCTAAACTCTTTCATGAGATGTAGGCTATCAGACATGCCTCTTAGCAGGATTTGTAACAATAAAGTAAACCCTCGGTGAAACGTTCTAAAACTCAGAAATTCTTTGAACTCGTACCCTCAATAAAATAAAATTGTGAGGAAGGAAAGTAATCAGTAGGCTAGTGCATAGTAATAAACTTGTACAGCAGGCGTAAGGTTGACAATCCTTTGAAACAATGAGAGCTATCAACAGCAAAATTAAATTAGGAGGAAATAAAGTGGAAACATGAGGCACTTATTCACAATCTTGAGGTTATATACCAGGGCTGGCAGTCACTATCCTTAATTACAAAGACAGCCATTCTCTCTGTCACATGGAAGCCATCACTTATTGGCAAAAGCACCTGTAGGGATGCTATGAGGAGTAACTGCCACAGGCAGGCATTTCTGACTAGATCAGAAATTTTTTAATATGAAAGGGGACAGTAGTCAGCTGAAATGACTGAATGTGGACTAGGTTGAAAAAAGCACCCTATAACCTGATGGCTTTATGAACATAATGAAAACGCTGCATGGCAGTACAGGAAGGTTGACAACTGCTGCAATCTATTTAGCCATCTGTCCAGCAAAAGGTAATGCAATTAACAGTTTAAAGACACACACTCACATGGAAAAAGTAGAAACCAGACTTCACATAAAAGAAGATAATCTAAATCAAGAAAATAAGTACTTTGATTCCAGAGATAACACCATTAATTTCTTCTGGAAACACAGATCTATTTCCATGTAAAATGCTGTATAAAAATGTTAATATAACCCTTAAACAGGTGTTTCAGCCATATTAAAGCACCAAGGATGTCAAGCTTCAAGACCTGGTTCTGGAATATTAGATCATATTGAGAAGCTTACAGTTACACACACAAAACCACATTTGATCAGACACCAAAGCCCATGCAAGAAGCAACTCTAAAAAGTTAACTCTTCCACCCTTTCAGCCTCTTTTCTAGGTTGCCAACTTGAAAACATCAACTGTATTTTTAATATATGGTTACATTGCATACAATTGGGAAAGCACAGAGAATGTGATCACAAGAAATGCCAAAAAAATAAACAGCATTTAAAGGACACAATTCTAACAAATAGGAACGGCTAGAGGCCAAGAAAAGGCAATTGTTTGGGTGAGAAAAACATAGCTGAATCTGCAAGGAAATGCCGGAAGTTTCCAAACCAGCAAAGGTCTATGGAGAGCTGTTCAGACTCATGGTTTCAATTCCCCTGCTTTTGCTACCTGTACTAAATTCCTGCTCCCAAATACCTGACAGGTATCCTGCCATGCCCAGATCTTAGGGTGCAATTGTAGAAAACCTGCACATGGCCTCCTGCATGTGGCTTTCAAGCACAGCACACCACAACAAGGGCAGCAGCACCTGAGGACTTCTACTGCTTTGAAAATCCCAGCAGCATCACTGTGTCTGTGCTGGAAACGTCCAAGCTGGATGGCCACAGACATCTAGAAACTCAGCCTAGCTCTGCCACCCAAAAATCTACCAGGGTAGAAAAAGCAGTCAGATCCAGGAAAAATGGCAGCCTTAACTTAAAATCTAGTACAGGCATTTTCACTTATTTTCATATTAACATTTGCCAAACGGATGTTTCCTGGGATTTATTTTTTTAGCTTAAATCTCATGGTCTCAAAAACAACGTGGGATCAACCATCCAACTTGCAGCCACACCATGCTCAGAACAAGCACTACTCTGATTTGCACTGCTGGGGATCCAACATCCCCACCCTCAGGGACAAATAGGTGTCACCAAGCCAGCAAACCACTTGGGGTGCAGCAAAGAAGTGAATCTTGCTCCTTTTTCTCTTTTGGAAGCATCGCATCTGTCACAAATCCAGAAAGGTGGCAGCTTAAGTAGGAACAATTCTGAAGCTTCTGATGAGTGTATGTGAGATCAAGTTCCATACAAAGAAAAACACTCACTGCTGAGCGACTATAAGAACTAATATCCAGTTTTTCAAGTTTATCTTTTAAAAAAATTCTAAACCTATTGAAAATATTAGGCTTCCTAAATTTAGTCCTTACTTGGTAGAAATCTGTATAGCTTTACTGAACTTAGCACAAGTACACTTATTTTTCTCTGGCCAAAAATTTAAATGCAACTTGGACACAAATAATTTCTGTGAAATTTCATAGGAATTAGGCACACAGAATTCTACAAAATTCATTCACAAACCCCTAGAGAGGGAGAATGACTAAGAATCTGTACACTGGATTTTTGATCTAGCCTTAGGAAGAAACAGTTGTCAAATGCACTATTGTCATGCTACAAAAGAGGAAAAAAGCTAAACTCCGTCCTTCTTCATGAAAAGGCTTTAGCAACCCTATGAGGCAAGTAGAAATATGTTAAATTCTTATTGAGTGAGAAATATATGGGTCTCCATAACCTACAGCTGTTAATGATAATGAAATGTCTGCCAGCTGCCATAATCAAAGAAACGGTAACTCAACTAGTTAAAATACCACAGGTAAAGAATAACTGCCTGCCAAAGCATATTTAACTTCAGGTAGCATCTCTGCAATTGACAAAATAGACACCCATTCCAAAGATAATCCTGAAATTATCGTTTTCTCACTTAGTGGATTTAGGCAATTTAACATGCAGTCATTTTCTCATTAAGACCTAAATATAAAGTACTTGAACAAGTGATTGCTGTATTCAAACCATTACAGAGCATTTCTTTCATGGTGTTCCTGCCTGTGGTACCCAGAACATGAAATGATTTGCTTTTAAAAGCCAATATGCTGTAGGAGTCAGCCATCCTGAAGCTGCTTCACACTCCCAGCTGCCATAGGAAACAGCCACTGGGGTCTGGACAGGTCAGACACTAAAGCCAGTCAGCTTTTCTACAACCTCCTCCCTGCAAGCAAGGTCACCCCACTGCACATATTCCATCTAAGCCTTTTAAAACCTCGGCCTCCAGTCCTTTAGACCATCTCTCAGTGTTCTGGTTTGTCAGAAGACCCTGGAGCAATGACCACTACCCCCACAGCTGCACACATCCTGAGCCAAGGACATGGTCACTGCCAAGTGGCCTTGCAGCCTTCCCCAGGGCAGCTGGAAACAGCTGTATGGGCAATATGCACACACTTCCACAGCTGAGGGAAGGCAACAGTGATTGTCAAAGCCTCCTGATTAGCTAACACCAGACAGGTAACCAGTGATATCATTTACTGCAAAAAACAATTCTGTTTTAAGAAAGAAGTGTTTCACCTTACAGAAATGGTGGCACATTAAAAAACCGGATTTACAGAGGTAGTAAATTCTCTCATGTAAATGGATTCCAAGTGCATCTTAGATATTAAAAAAGAAATCAGAGATAGTTGAGATGTTTTAATTTACAGCTCATAAGCTCCACATGATTTACTTGCTAATGTATCAAACTGCCACAGGAATAACCATCTCTAAACACCACCTTGCACACCCAACCTCAAAACTGCCCTTCTCAAAAGTCACAAAATAGTATAGCTTTCAATGAAAACTAGCAGAAAGCTAATATCCAGATCTCTTTAAAATAAGTGTATTCTTAATTTTCATTTGCTGCAGTAAAGCATGACAGACACAGGCTGGATCATGCCACTTGTGAAAATCGCAACACTCCCTGAATTTTTAAAGAGCTTCCAGGCATGCCCAAATATTTCTGGCACACTGTGAACAAAGTTTGAGATATGACATAAAATGAAGATGCTTTTAGGAATACCATTTCCATTCCTCCTATTCCATGAAGGCATAGGAAATGGTGCCATGCGTATCCAGACATAGTTTCTAATGATGGCATTGCAAAACTAATTTTGGGGGTGGGGGATTCCTAAACAATATATCTTTAATATATTTCATCAAAATGATGGATATTCACCTGTCAGAACAACCTAGGTGACATTGGGGTTTGGGGTGGAAGAGGACAGAACAGGACAACACTGTAAAAAGCAGAAGCTTCAAATACCAAGGCACTGAAAATTGGCAACCGCATTTAGAAGCTCAGTCCTACCCTAGTTAGCTGACCAATCATAATGAAAACAAACAGCCAGGCACTCTGAGATCTTGCACACAACTATCAAAAATTACCTGCTAAAAAGCCTATTCATTAGTGACCACTGTGTTACAAGAGGGTTTTCAGAAGCTGGGACTGGCTGGCAAACAGTACATTAACTAAAAATGCTTTCCTAATTAGAATCCGTAAAATAATTTGTACAGCTCTATTCTCTAATAAATAACAAATCTCATGTTGAAAGGCTTTCTTCCCCTCATTCACAGCAAAATGAGATATGGTATTTCAGTGCTGTTCTCAATAGGTAGCCATAATAAATATGTACTGAATAAATTACATACTCTTTCACATATAGAGAAAGGCCATTAGTGAACCAAACATTGAGACACCTCTGGACATCAGTAACTAAGAACACAGACACGCTCTTCAGCTTTCCCTTTGCTTCCCATTCCTTTTTGACCTGTTTAGTACTTGTGAAAACACCCTAAAACTTTCAAAAAGAGTTTCCAAATTGTCCAGTGATTTAGAATTACATAGAATAGGATGCTACATTATTCAGATGTTTGCATCCTTTTAAGTAAAAGTTATGACTTCACGGCACAAGAAAAGTTTATCCTTGAGGTGGGGTCACAGAAACAACCTACCCAACAAATGTGCTTGTAGGTTTTGAGAAGTGCCAGGAACATTTTGAAGAACATATAATGAGTGTTAGAAATGGGAAAGTTGCTTGTGCTTGGGGATTTTTCTTTCTCCACAAAATTATTTCAATGACAAAAAAAATCCCTGCTGTTGAGAGAACAAAAAACTGAGAAGTCAAGAGTCACACAGTCAAAGCAATAAGAATCCTCAGGTTTAGAGTATTAGCATGGCCTTGGGAAGAGCCAACCCACAGCTGAGAGCAGCTACCCACTGACTCTGCAACGAACAAACGATTAAGCTGCTCTAATTGGGTGTTCCCTGAACTTACTCAAGGCACTCCTAATTTTTTTGTATTTAGTTTAGAAAACAAGAACTCCCTATAACAGGGACTTTGTTTCTTCGCAGAAATCAGTCTCTACATAAAAGTTCCATAGAAGAGATTTATTTAAAACACTTCACAAACAAGGTCTCGATACAAAATGCTCACTTCTCCTTGTGCAAACAATCCAAACAAGTATAATATCCTCTCTGAGAAAGGCAGAAGAAACCTGCATGCCTTTCCTCCTTTGCAAATTATGCAGCCACCACCACACTCCCCCTTGGGACTACTCCAACAGCAACGGGTTATGTTGAAGCCACATCAAAAGCCAGAATACATCTTTTCTTCAAATCATGCAGCACACATTTTGCACGCTGTGCCCACTTGCAGAAATATAGAAAAACAAGGGGCACTTTCTACTGTCACAGCTGACTTAACCATGATTCAAAGAGCTCACTGAGGTCAAAGGGGGGAAAAGAGTTGGCATAAATCTCAATGTAATTCCACTGCGTTATGTGTGAACACAGTTCTTCAGGCAGATTATCTGCCATAACACTGCCTCTCAATCTCCTCTTGGAGTACACTAAATTCCCTGCTTATAAAATTACCATGAGCTATCAGCTGTGATGGTTTAGCCTCACATCTGCTACCACCATGCAGGACCCCACACCCCACTATGAGTAACTCAGAGCGCAGGTACCTCTAGGCTGGCTGCTGCTCCCACAGCCACAGCAACCCAGGCAGCAGAAATCCATTTGCAACTGTTCATATCATCCACAGTCATCACCACAACACTGCAGCACTCTCACATTCAACTGGAGTCAGGCTGAAACAGTCTTCTTTATCCTGTGGAGTTGAAAAAAGCAGCCTTTCAGAAAAATAACATAACACGAATCCATACCAAACTACTGCTAATGGAGTGGCTGAAAGGGGTCACAGAAAGGTCCTCCAGATCAAAGAGCAGAATGACACTTGTAAGACAGCCAAGAACAAATCAAAACGAGACAGGCACACTTCCAGCAATGACGAAGCTGCTGGTTGATATTAGAGGGCACAGGTAGAACTCCCTCCCAGATGGGAGCCACAATACACAGGTCAGTAAGGACAGGTACCCACAAACTGATGGAGGTGGGGAGAAAGACTGCAGCTACTGCTCCAGTTCTCAGATGAACACAAGAGCCAGAGGCAGTCTAAAACCTTGGAAATACTGGTTTGTGCATCTTGAGACAGGTTCCACTGCACACTGGGGCTGGGGAGGAACATTTCATAGCACTGCACCCATCCACAGTATGAAACACATGCCAGAGCACTTGGTCCCAGCATTTTAGTAAGTGTATTTCACAGCATTCTAACAGGATATTTCATGTTGCACAACATATTAATAGGCAGAAGAGATTATTTTGGGAGAACATGATATAGCAGTGATTTGCATTCACACAAGAATTCACAAAAATAGAGAGGTATTAATGTGGCAGGAAGAAGAGGCAGACACTTAGCCCCTTCTGTTCAAATCATTTCTTTTAGAACTGTATTTTACCATATTTCCCCAAGACATAAAATAGAATTTTCAGAAATGGTGTTATATAATGGTGATGACATTTCAAAGCAGAACTGCCCTGCCACTTGCTCTAGACTAGACCACGGTGCTTTTTCTGTACTGCAGGGGAACTAGTCTGGCAAACTACTTTGTTCTGTATCTTTCTATGCTCTTTTTTACTTCTAAACAACCAACCCTCTGATTTCCCTAATATACAAAAAAAAAAGTAACGAATTCTTCAAAATAGGTACCTACACTGTTGCCAACCTCTTTAATGCAAACTGAGCCCTTCCTACAGCTCCCCTCACACTTAGAAATCTCCCCTCCAGCCCTGCTGCCCTTCTCAGTGCCGGGCTCCCCTGAACAGCCTCACACAAGTGTATCAATGCATACCATATAAAGACACAAGGGGTACCTTTTATTCCAAATACAAGCTGTAAGAGAAAAGGTATTAAAAACCAAAATGTTTAGTCTCAACACTGGAAAAAGTCCAAAGGGGTGGTAGCTCAAATAAAAGATTTTTTCTTAATCTGCCCTAGAAATTGGAAAGAATAACAACCATCTGCTCCTTTCAGTTCTCTTGTGGACACTGTATTGAATGATGCAATGTTTTGCCTTTCAGAGCTTCAAAAATTGTGCAGGGATCTGCAGGGGAAGCTGAGAGAAGGAGGGGGAAAACGAGACTGAAGATGGCCCCAAAGTCTGGGGTCCAGACAGCTCAGCAAGGGAGCTTGGACCTGCCAAGAAGGCAGTGAAGCGACGCAGCAGGACCCCAGCAGAGCCACAGAGCCAACAGCCTGACTGCTCAACAGCTCACTGCAGAGAGCCTTCCTCTGAGCCAGGGCTCGGTGGAAAATAACAGCGAGAAGGAACAAAAAGAGCACTTGGCTTGAGACCGTGCTCCAGGCAGAGGGACTCTGCTTGTCCAAGGGCAGCTTGCTGCAGCCCCTCAGCGCTGGAAGCAGCTGGTCCCAGCGAGCTCCTGCCTCCCCCAGCCCCTGGCACTGCCCAGAGCCCCTCCGGAGCCTCGAGCTACGCTGGTGCTCTCTGCCACAGCTGTCCCACGTTCCTGCAGCAGGCCAAGCTGAAAGCAAGTTGCACAGTAGAAACCTTTTCCTGCAGCTTTTTTTTCCAGGCACTGGCATATTCCTGTACTGAGTACATAAATGTGAACTCCCTCACTATTTATTTCCAACTGCCATCATTTTAACTGCTGTTGATTTGAAGCAAACATTTGGACTTTTGCCCCAAAACATTCACAAAAGTTGTAATAATTCCATTCAGTAAAGCTAAAGAACAAATACTAAAAACTTTAGTGTATTTATAGAGGTGCATATACATACATATGTATCTGTATTTATGAAAAGGTGCCAATGTTTCATTCAAGTTCCACAATAACCAGAGTTCCCAAAATTGGCTGAACTTATCAAACAAAAAAACCCCAAGGAAACTCTTTAAACAATATTTATAAATCATTCCATAGCATCATCCTTACCACTTCAATAACTAGCTCCAATATTCTGTGGAAAGAGTGAAGAAAAATGCTCAAATTAATATTTATTAAAATTCAGTTTAAAACACTACTAAACAAATAAGCTGGTTTTACTTAAAGATTTCATTAATTTCTTGGAAAATGTGCATAAAGAACTCACCAGACTACATCCACATTATCTTTTCAACTTTAGTACTATTTTATTACAATATAGATGGAGCATAAAAAGTTGGAGGCAAAATTCTAATAAACTCACACACAAGCTTTTCATAAAGAAAAGGTTGTAGAAAATAACTCACATACCAAACACAAGAATACAATCTTAATATGTAACGAAACCAATTATGGTTTCATAAAAGCACTCAAGAAATAATACCTCGAAATGCTTTCATGAAGCATTCCTGTTTACATCAGACAACATAAAGCACTAAAAAATACATACCATAGCCACAATTCCAGAAGCCACTAAAACCAGCTCCAGTACTCGCGGCAAGTGTTCTCAGTAATTTTGACAAAAATTCCTCAACACCTTCTTAGAGAGCCCTCACCTCCCCAGCCACTAAAGCCACTCACAAACCACAACCATACTTTTCCCCCCACGTTATTATTCTGCAGCTGCTTATATACTCACCCACTTTGTTTGTGTGATTGAAATCAGCAGCAAGTGATTAAGACTAATGATGATCAGGTGATCAGAGTCTCCCAGAATAACAAGGGCCATGACCAACACTCTCATCCGTGGCAGCTGGGGAAAAAAAAACAAACAAAAAAACAAGACCATGCTAGACCCCAGCATCACGAGCCTTTCTTCGTGAAGAACCTAGCTTTTGATCAAGGACGACTTTACTTTTATTGCTCGGAAGCTGGAGCTTCACCGACTTTCACAGAGCAAGAGGGACTAGCTCGCTAAACCCAAAAGAGCCGCCAACATTTCCCAGCCAGAACCCGCATGAAGCAGCAGGGCTCCCACAGGACACTGACCCCACGGGCAGCCAGCCATGGGCTGGGCAGTCCATGTGCTCTAGGGTGCCCTGTCAGACACCTTGGATCAGGGGTCTGTGTGGGCACTGGCAGTGGGGATGGCAACTGTGAGCTGCGGCCAGGGCAGATTCCATCTGGCTTCATGGCAGCCCCACAGCCAGGCACTGCTGAGCCCTCAGAGAAACCTGGTGGTGCCTCTCTGAAAAAAAAAAAAAAACCCCAACATTTTTTAAGGGTAAAACTCTGCCAGGCAGCAAGCAAAAAGTGTAAGAAAAAGCCCTGCGACCACCAAGGTCAGAGCAGGAGGGAAAGACAAGAAGGTCCGCCAGGCACCCGAAGGGCACAGAGCCCAGAGAGGAGCCCACACTGGAGCAGGTGGAGATGCCCTGAAGGAAACCACAGCCTGTGGAAAGCCCATGCAGGAGCAGGGAGAAGAGTGAGGAGGAAGGAGCAGCAGATAGGAGCTGTTATGAAGCAACCACAACCCCCTATCTCCTCTACATCACTCACTGTGTTGTTTCATTTCCTGTGTTTGTGGTGATCCAAATCTAATTTAATTGGCAATAAATTAATTTCCCCCTAACTGAATCTGTTTTTCCCATGATGGTAGTTGGTAAGTGATCTGTTTTTTGACTCAACCTACAAGATTTTCATTTTGCCCTCTCACCCTGCCCTGTTGACAGGGAGAGTGAGCGGGCAGCTAGGTGGGCATTTGGCTGCAGTAAACCCACCACACATCTCCAGCCAGAGATCTCCATGACCTGACCTTCCACAACCACCACCAGCAGTTCTGCAGAGCTGAACATTTGCTGAAAACCCCTCAGTGCTATGTGATGCTTATTTCATGGATCCAGGTGCAACGCCATGGTGAGGAGGACAGATGGATTACGCTGTCTCTTCCCCCCGACCTGAACCTCCTGTGGGGATGGTAGGGCAACCAGCAGGGCTGCTGCAAAACTGGTTGTGTAGTGCTCACAAAGGGGCTGCCTTACAAAATCCTGGCCATCTCCCAGTGGAGCTCCAAGTACACATCCCCAGGCCTCTGTACGTGCTTGCATTTGCCTCAGCCAGCCTTGCATCCCATTGTTTCGGTCATGCAGAAAGCAGGACCAGCCAGTCAATAAAAATCCCAGACCTAGGGTTCAAGTGATAGCAAAGGAGGAAAAAACATGAATTTATGCGATTCCAGCATTCGCAACTACAACAGCTTGCAGATGGTTTGGTGGTTTCTAGGGATATGGGGAGGAATAACATAATCCACAAACATCAGAAGGATATGACACCAATTAAGAATACCAAGCACTTAATACAGGAAGCCTTACAGTCTGGAAAGACTGTAGTAGGGTGGGGGTCTGTGTGTTTCTGTCCACATGTATTGTCATCTGTCTGCACAAGCCACAGGAATTCAGTACAAAGCAGACTGCCAAATTCCAGCAGCTTTGAAAACGCACATTCTGTTTCATTGTGCATGGACAGTGCATAGAGCTGCACTCAGGATGCTGAGCCAAACTCATTGTGTCAGGGCAGCAACTCTGGTTGAAATGACAACTCAAATTTAAATGTTATTTAAGCCATCAAAACAAGGATTCTTAGGAAGTTAAAAACTTAATTTGAAAATGTACCCATAACACTAATTTCAAATGTATCTAGAATCACAGTTTTCAAAGTGGAAGTAAAGAAATACTCAACTATACATATGTCATTCCTCCCAAGCTATACCACCTTTTCGTTGGTGATAAGTTTTCTCTGTGCTTAGAAAGAAATGGTGCTCTGGATAGAAGTCTGAGTCAATTAAAAAATGATAAAAGAAAACAAATAGTGAACACTCACACTCGTTGTACAAAAAAAAATTATAAGGCAGTGATCACTGAAAACCTCTACACAGGGGGAATCATCCTGACACAAAGATGCTTTACTGGTTAGTTCAACTATGCCTTGAACGCAAATTATTCTTACCCTTGTTCCTGTGGTATTTATTGATATTCTGCACACTGACCCTTTCCTAAACTTTAACCTTTCCTTGAAAGTACTAGTAGGTCTTATTCAACCCAGTTATCTCCATCTCAGCCATAGGCAAAGACAGTTTGCTACATTTGATGTCATTCTCATTTATCTTTGCATTCCCATCAGCACTCAGAAAGGCTCATGGGGCAGCCCCTGGCAAATTGCTCAATCTTTCCTCTTCCTTATGCCAACATCTTAAAGGTTCCCTTTGATCTCAGCTGCAAGTCTAGGAGGAGCAAACCTCACCAGACCAGCAGAGGCTACAAAAACAAATCAGAAGTTTTATCATTGTTTCATGGTCCTCAAGGACCCTTGGCATTTTGTGGAGTCTATCTTCTCACAAGCACTCTTTCAGCTCCAGTTAGTTTATATTTCCAGCCCTGTTCAGTATAACCCTGAATTCTGGCACAAAGTCACATAAACATAAGTACACATATTAAAAAGAAATATATATTTACGCACACATTCTCATTCTTTAGTAATAAATAACATGGCTTGTCTTCCCTGACTAAAGTAACACACCTTTCAACATCTTTAAAACAAGCTAAATTACAGCCCTGACCTAAATACTCTTCTTTTTATATAGCCAAATTGTATTTCTGTTGTGAATGCTTTGCTTAGGTGAAATTATCTTCAATTTATCTTGCACTATACCTGTGAAGTCGTGCACTGGTATTTTTGCCTTATGCTTCTCCGGATATTGAAGCAAGGAGATTAGATGGATAAAGGCATATTTCAGCCTCTAGTGATCTGATTTATACTTGGATACATTAATATTTTTAGCTATACAGACTCACAAGTATTCTTAAAAATCAAATTAGAAACAGATACTAGGTTTAGGAGAAACTAGAAGAAACTTAGTGCACGAATATGAGAAATAAAATACCCTAAATCCAATGGAGATACCAAAGGAGCATAGGCATTAAAGCAATTGGATATATAGAACTTCTTACTGCTAACATTCTACAGTTTTAAAAGGTAAAAAATTTTCTTCTGTCTTTGTCATCAATATTCTGCATCTATCTTCTGCAATTTATGTATGCTAAATGCTTCTTTGTGTTCCCAAATTGAAAAGAGCTTAAGAACAATTTTCCTGAGATCTTGATTTCTAATAAATGTGGGGTTATATGTAGATGAGCTAACTAAGTAGAAGAAGATGCTAGGTCTGGAGATAGAGGTGTGAGCCCAGAGAAGGTGAAGAGGGGACCTGGGGATGGCAGCAGCCCATCCCAGGCACCTGACAGAGAGCAGGGCAGCTCTGGAGATGGCAGCCAGCTTTAACCAGGATCTCCGTCCATCAGGTGGGTTCAAGGTGATGAGGCAAGCCTGGGGCCAGGCTTTGTGGTCAATGCATCAGGAGATTTCCAGACAGACCCACAGTGACAGGACAGCCCTTCCACCCAGCCAGGAATCCCATGTGTGGGCCAGAGTCTACGGGCAAGTACAAGTTGTGCCTAAGCTGGAGAGCAGCTGGAAGCACTGCTTAAACAGACATTGGTGGCTCAGGGCTGAGTTTAAATCCTGCTCCTGGGGTGGGAGGCCCCAGCAGGGCTGGTCAGGGCTGTCATCAGTTACCCAGGACACTCGGCAGAAGCTTCCTTGAAATCAGCAGGATGCTGCCCTGCTGAAGCTCGCTGTTGGAAGCAGCAAGTCACTCACCCTGAAGAACTACAGCTGGTGATGAACAAATTTTAAGGTGTTGTCAGCACTCTATTCATCATGGTATCGTTACAGGGAAATCAGAAAATTAATCTGCGAATTAAGTTGCTATATCTCTCAGTCTGTCTGAATCCTTTTCCCATGACAATTAAGCAGCTCTATCAGTATTTAGTATTTCCATCAATCCCCTCACCTACCGCCACCACCTCTCCCAGTGCTTATGTGGAAAGAATTTTGCTCAAAGGACAGCACAGCTCTCAATAAAAAGTAAAAGTGAAAGGATTTGGCTCTTTCTAACAGGACAAGTTTCCATTAAGCTCATTCTACACCACTACTCAATGAGTTTTACAAATGAGACAGGTGATTTTCTTATCTGCAAGACTTTCAGAATGCAGCCTAGATTGTGCTCATGTATAAATGGAAAAAAGAAAAAAAAAACCTCACAAGTCATCTCAACCCAAGGAAAATCCTTCTCTTCCAGAATCAATGAGGTCTCTACAAAGGCAATTGTTTTACAGCAACCAGAGAACCAATAAAATTCAGAGAAAGTTCCTTCTGGCAGATGTGTCCAATAAACACAGCTCTCATATATGTTCAGATGGCTGAGGTTGCTTATATGACCTTTCATCTGAGCAATTTCTCCATTACTGTTTAATCTTTCAGTTGTTGTGTTTGGCTGTCAGCAGGGTTTATTTTCGACTGGTTTAAATTGAAAAAAAAAAAAAATACAAAACAAAAAGACAAACGTAACACAGTCACTATTCAATCTATTGTGATTCCTGCACTGTTTCTAGGAAAGCATGCATTTATAACAGTGACTGGAGCTATCCCACTGGGCCCAGAGGAGGAAGGTCACCTTCTTTTTGAGAGACTCGCATGTTTTCTGTACCCTGCTGTTGGAGCCATTTGGAGAGACTGCAGATGGTGAGCTACCACAGCAAAGAAAAGAGGAATAATTCCAAAACCTTTTCGCACAAAAAGCTTATCCTTAATCCCTTGCAGGGTTTGATTTAATTTGAGCATAACATGCTCTGACCTTTCAAATACCTTTTAAAATTAATTTTCTTCACATTTCCAACACTTCAATTTCCACAGCAGACAAACTTAGAAGGAGCAGTCTAACCTATACAAGAATTAGCATCACCCAGCTTTTTTAATCTGTGAACTCTGGAACAATTAAGTCAGAGTAAGTTTGTTTCACAGTGGTTTGGAAATGACACAGTGTGCAGAAAGTTTCACAGCTCATCAGTTTTAGAACATTTTCTAAACAAGTGCTTGTAATTTAAGATCAATTTTAACCTAACTCATGCATGTTTTCTAATGAAGTCAAATAGTGACATAATAATTTAAAAGATATTTTTAATTCCCAGTTAGGAAACCAGTAGCAAATCTAAAAACTCTAACACATTTCCAACAGTTCTTCTCTTGCGATTTTGGCTTAATACCAAAGGCAGATTTAATTTATCTTCAAAACACTGTTGTGTCTGAAAGTGATGTGTCACAAATGGAAGAAAGATAATTTTAGCTGGATGTGTAAATCAGTTTGTTTTCTGCAAATTTATAGCATTTGGAGAATACATTTGGAAGTTATGCATAGCACTTTTTAATAGACTGTATTTATTAGCAGCACAATTCTGAGTGAAACTGGTATTTATTCCTGTTTCAATTTCACACTTATTATTTGCCAGTTGTATTTTAGCCTGTCCATACTCATATCTTGAGCTAGCACCATGCATCCAAATTGTCTGCATGCAAAATTCAGTGCAATGTTGTCCTAGTTTTAACACAGTTGGAGGACAGATATGACAAATGACTCAGGGATATTCTGAGTACTGGTAAACAGAAGATAACTGCTAGTGTGTGAACAAAGCCATTATTTCCTTGTTGCCCTATAACTTGATTTAAAAATTAAAATTGGATAATTATTATATGACTATTTTGTCAATGTCATGAGACATGGTGTTAAGACAATAGCAGGCATTTCTCAAAAACTATGCTAAGACTGTTCTTTTCTTGACGGTTTATGTTCAAAACAATTATATACTTGAGTTCTCAGCTCTGGAGTTTATGAATATCTATGGAAGTCAACAGTGCTTGTTTCAATGGGTAAAGGGGCCACAAACCTATACCTCTGACTTTTAGAGCATTCCCTGCAAAGTACTTGTCCCCTTTAACACCCATGTGTGAAGAGATGTTGAGGCTCTGTTATAAATGGGTTCCTGAGCAATGCAGACCTGTGATATGCCTTAAACAGCCACATCTGTTACAGGGATTAAAATCACCCTGCAGCAGCAGTCACACGATATTTAGCTGTGAAATGCTGAGTAACATCAAGAGAAAACCTCTGAGATGTTGAAAAATGGAGTGGTGGTTCTTGTGAGACAGTGGGGTTGGAGTTGCTGTGAGTGCTGCCCAGCCTTAAATGAGGAGCTGATACAAGTTTCAGAAAGGACTTAAGGCCGTATTCTCTTTCTATTCCCCAAGGCAAGGGCTCTGTTGGAGCACTTAACTTGCGCATTGGAGCAGAGGAACGAAGACTGTCAGAGCTCTGTTCGACCTCCTGGCATGTCAAGTTGAAGAATAGATGTAAGAAAATAGGAAAAGGCTAAAAAGCAACTGTTAAATGACATAAGTTAAAAAAAAATCTGATGGACCTGGATAAAAATGACAGCCTCTGCTCCTTAAGCTTGTGCCTCCACACTAACCCGACAGAGCTAGGGAAGCAAAGTTATAAGGAAGAGATGAGCTAATAGGCATGTCCCTACAAGAATTGTGATCAATTAGATACAACATATAATACACCTGGTTTCAAATTACCATACAAACCCCAAGTCTCAAGGATTTCCCTGGGACATTAACTTGGGCTCACAAACCCTTCAAGAGACTGGAGGATCTGTTGCAACGGATTGTTACTTCAGCCCTATGGAATTAACCAGCTATGTGTAATTCTTCCTTTCAAACATGTCCTTTCAAACTGGGCATTTCTTCTGCTATTTGGCTCTTTGCTGCTGCCAGAGCCATAAAAAGCAGGAGTTGGCAACATGGAAGAGAAGAGCAGCTTTGGTACATTTGTTTTCATCGCTTTTTTCTCTTGGTTGCTATGCTAGTGTGTAAGCATAAGAGATTAGATTTTGACATGCAATCTCATGGAAAGAGAAGCTTAAAATTCAATTGTAGTTAAAGTCTAGCTTGCTTTCAAAACCCCTGAAGTTTACATCAGTGTTAAACAATACTTGGAAAAGCACCTGATGAAGAAACCATGACATGTCTATTCTCATCAAAACTTAGAGATAAGGCAGGGACAAAGAAGACTTTGCTACAAAGCTCCACAGAGTAAAAGAACATCTAAAATTATATGTAAGTCTTTTGTTCTTTATGTGGTTAGTACTAACCCAAAATTACTCTGAGTCCTAGGAATGACCCAGGTTGGCACTGTGGTGTGGTCAGAAAGAGACCAGTCCACTAATCAAAAGAGAAAGCAGAGCTTTGCAAAACCACTGAAACGATCGCTTTGTGGAAAATTCTTCATATGTCTAAAGAATCAGTATGGATGCTGACAGCTTGGT
>VZTG01006663.1:2115536-2285150 GCA_013397845.1 Melanocharis versteri | reverse complement strand
CATACATATATATATACATATATTCTTTGTCTCTGAAATAATTCTTATCACAAAACTTCCTATGTGTCCCAGTTTCTTCAGGATGACTTTTGGCAGAGTTTTCTCCACATCTGTCTCTGTCAGGGACATTATCCAGCTCTGTGCACACGGAAGGTCACGCTTCCAACCTTGTTTAAGCGCACAAGTTATTAGAGCATTTCTTATCATATAAAATAAGTCACCTGAAAAGAGCACTTAGTTCCACAAGTGCTGCTAAAAAGTCCAGTGCTTTCAGAGTGTATATTGTAATGTTCAGTGCAACACAGTGTCCCACTTTTCATTGGCTTTTAGCTATTGCTTTCCATTCTCATTTACCCTTACGGCAACATTTTGCTTCAGGTTGCTTCATAACGTATAAGCTGTGCTAATGGGACAACTTCCATGGATTTTGACCTCCTATACTCGAAACAGTAGAAAACAAAAGCAGTCGGCATAAGCAGTCTTTGAGACAAAATTCAGCAATTCTGTATTTACTTGTACCAGACTCCTAGCTGTTCTGTAGAAGTCATTTTTGTGAAAGGTGAATAATTACTTCCTCTAGCTGATTCTTGTTATTTTCCAGTTAATACCTTTTCATTATCTTTCCCTCATTTGTAATAAGCAAAGTTTCTTTTCTTGTCATATAAATTATGATTGCAGGCTAGTTGGCAAATTTTGGATACACTTTAGATGACTGATAACTTTCATATTCCATTTCAGTGCTTTCTAATTGACACTTGCATTTTCATTTTCATCTGTGTAACCGTAACTTCTTTCTCTACAGATGTGCTGTATCTATAGCCTGAGATGCATATATCACAATAGGCTGGGATTACGTGTATAAAACTCTAGTTGTATGTAAAATGCTTGCAGAATTATCCAGCTAATACAAGTCAAAGATATTCAAATATAAAACTTCCATTGAAAAGACATTGTTGGTCTAACATTCTTATTTTCAGAACATTCCTAATGCCTAATGGTAATTAGAAGAGTGGACTTCACTACTCCCAGTAGTTAATCTTTAGTTGAAAATACTTCTCCTGGACGTTAATTGCACGTCTTGCCTCATCTCCCGAATGAGCAGAGTTGTGTGAGAATGTGGTAACGTCTATCCCAGGCAGCAAACTGCTGAGCATGCCAGGAGACAACACACATCATTGATGCATCTGCAGTCTGGGAGACTGGCAGGGTTGATTCAAATAAAAGCAGGCTTTTTTTTGCCTGTTTTGAAACTGCATGGCTATACTGAAAGTACTACAGGAATTTGCTTTCATGTAATGAAGACGGCAAGCCCTACTCTGCATAGATAAATTTCCCCTCTTAGGGCTAGTCATTATTTGCTCCATTTAGTATTTAATATTAAAATTGTTTCTTAATTTCAAATTAAGCTGTGATACACAAGAAAACAACTGAACCTGTTTTATTTTTGCTCTGTCTCCTCTCATTGTATGAGAAGGAGCAATGTGAAACTATTTTTACAGAATACTGTAAAACTTTTGGAAGTCTTCACCACAACAGGACATTCATCCGCCCCTCTAGTCTGAAGGCAATGAGTCACAAAATGTTAATCCCTGAAAAGTTTGGCTTTGGCAGTGTGTTACTATGAGAGGCTTCAGTACATCCATTAGAGATTTCATCACTGGTTTTGAGGCTCTGTTGAATTTGCTTCCATGTGGATGGGATGTTGGAGTTTTTTGAGAAAAAAAAAAAAACAAACAAGGAAAATTTGCAAAGAGGCACTAGATAATAAACTCTTTAGAGTTTAATAAACTCTTTAGATAAGAAAGGTCTCATTCTTATCTGTCTTCTTTTCCTGCTTATAATCAATTTGCCTAAAGGAAAGATATTTTCTCTCTACAAATCTTGTTTCATTACTTCAATAGGAAGCAGTACGAAATCCTCACATAGCTGTACCAGTGCTTCTCATCTGCTTTTTGTCTTAAATCTCATACTGATAGAATTTCTTTGTAGCCCTGAAGAGTGAAAGATTTATCTTATCAGGGAGAAGCAGTTTATACTTCTGCGTACCTCTGTGGAACAAAAGGGTTTCCTTAGTTGGACAGAACGGTAAGATGGTTCTGAGGTCACTTCCAAGAAAAGCCATTTCTCCTGTTGAGGACACCTGTGCACTGGGGACTAAATAGGAGGAATATCTCAGTTCTTACCAGCAAATGGTTGCATTTGCTGAGATAACCCTGGTCCTTTGATTGGACTTTTCCTATCCAGGCTTCATTTGTGGGTTTTGTCAAAATGTGGTTGCAGATAGTGACAACAGACATCAACTTTTCATGTAAATTATGCATAACACTTGGTTGCCTCTCTGAACTTTATTGTAAGACTAACAAAATCACTGCAAACCCCAATAAAAATGCTACTTTCAGTGACTTATACCAGATTCTCTTACATAATCTTTAGGCACAGGTTTGCCTTTTAAAAAGCTTCCATGTATAGAAATTAAGACCACTGAAACAGCTTTTAATCAGAGAATGTCTACTTAGAAGGAGTCCTATAAACCTGAATAATAATTAATAAGATAGATTATTAAGAAATGTCAGTTGTTATAGTGTGGGAAGGAGAAGAAACCAAAACCAAACCCAGCAAAAAGGCAAACCATAAACTCTAGAAGTCTATAAGTCCCTTGGCTTAAAGGTATTTTAACATTAATTAAAAGAGGAATGGTTGTCATTGGTTATGCAATGACAGTGCTCTTTTTGTTTTCTTTCACTCGCTGTGAAAGTGGAACACAAAGCAGTCACTTTGGTTTCTTCATCAGCGTGTTTGAATGCCTGATATAACTGAAGAGATATGAGACACTGCCCCTTATCTCCACCCTAGCTGTTGTGGTGGTGCTGTGCTGGTCTGTAGGCCTTCTTGGCCATTTCATTTCAAGTCTGTCCACAAAAATTGTACTCTGCATTTCTAACAATGCAGCACGTACAGTTTCAGGGGTGGTATGGATATTTGCTGTGAAAATATTATCTGCAGATTGCGTTCCACATGCAGTAGGGAAAAGTCATCATTCAAACATAAGCAACAGTTTTCAAATAGGAGAGAAGCAAGAAAATGTGTGGGGAAGGAAATGTTTTTCATATTCACATACGAAGCATTGATTTCTCCACAAAATAAACCTAGGTTTCTATGACATTTAATTTTCCATCTCTGCCCTCATTATAACATGAAAATGATTAAAAGCAAGACGAAATATTTTAAAAAATATATATCCAGGCAAGAAATTATTCCCTGAGTCAAATGTATTAAACAACATCTGTGAGAGTGAGACTAACCTTTATACATGTGTACATGTATGAAATCATGCTATTTGAGAAATATGAACATACATTTCTCTTTATAGGAGATGTGCTCATGTTTTATAGGATATGTATTCATGTTTAAGTAATTTAGGATGCCATTGCTGGAGGGAAGTGCATCTTGGAAGACAGTTAACCTTGAAAACCACTTAAACATTATAATGTGAAAGCAATTCCACCTGAGTCCTTGTCCAGTACTGTGGAAAAGGTGAATGAAAACTGTGGCCATGTAAAGAGGAGAGTAATGAATATGAGAATAATGAGCACCAGTTGGCAGCTGGTTTTGCTTTGGCAAGTGCCATTAGCAGGAGCGATACTCTCAGGTGACCTTTACCTCCTGAGCCCATACTTGAAGAATGATTTTGAAATATCTGAGATGAGAAATTCAGAAAAAAAAAAAAAAAGACTGATGAGCAGAGCAGAGTGCTTTATCTCACTGTCGCACAAGCACATGAAGCTGGCATACACCAGAGCACTGCCTGAAAAGGGCAAGCCTACCCTTCCCAGATCTGCAGTCACTGCATTGTTTCCTCGCTTCTTCTCTTCCTTTGGATCAGGATATTTTAGACTGATTCACAACCCAGCTGCATAAATACCGTGCAGGCAGAAAAGAGTAAGCAGCTGGGGGACAGAAGGTGTCTAGAAGAGTTGGTCTGGTTGCTTGTGCTGGCTTAGCAGTCTTGGGGGGGGTGTGTGGAGGGCTGAGGCAGGAGAGAGAAAGGACTGGACCGTGTGAATTTGCTTAGCTTATGAATAAAGCTGAAGTAATTTGATTAAGTGGACACTGAGTATCAAAAGGTTCTTCAGTGTCTACAAAGAAACAGCATAGCTAAGAGCTGCTCCTTGGCTCCTGTTCAGAAATTAAGGGAGGAAAAAGTAATTTAATAGTGAGGATGCTTAAGAATTAGAAAAAAAAAACCCACTGGATGGTCTCTTTGATGTTTTAAAATCAACAGTAATTGCCTTTCTGAAATACATAAAATACACACTTAAAGACACAAGGTGGCAGGTTCAATGGAGGAGAAATGGATGAAATGTTGTGGCCTATATAAAGCAATACTGGTTGATATAAGACTCCTTCTGGCCTTAAGCTCGGTGAAATAAGATTGTGGCAAGCTATGAAAATATGCTGAAAATTATATGCAGAGTTGCAAAATTTTTTTACTTTCTTACTTTACCAAAAGTTGAGCACTGGTTAAAAAAAAAAATTTACTCTTATTTAAAATTGATTTTGAGCTTTTTCTGAGCAAAACCAAGATGAAGAAAGTAGAAGTAGAGCTGTAAAAATACTAAAAAGATGGTGGGGAGTGATGGGAAGGCTTTTCTGTGGATACCGGAGTTTTATTTGTTAGTGCTTAATACTCTGATGATGATACCCTGGTCTGCTCTTCCTTGAATTCACCCATATTTTTAAAATTTATTTTGTTATATCTCAGGCAGAAGACTACACCAGCCCAGCCCAGAATTAGAAGTCATTTATCTGTGGAAAAGAGGCAAATGACTTTCCACAGACGTATCCACTCCCTTAATTCTCGTTAAGCTGTGTCAATATTGATTATTTTGGGGGGAAAAGACAATGTGACTTGTGTAACACTGTTCCCCACAGCACAGCAAACTGGGTTGTACTCAGTGTTCAATGTTAGGATCATTGAGCTCATGGCCAGAAGGTCATTACAGTCATTTGAGGCTTTAAACTACTGCTTTTGCAGCACTGTCTAATGCGATGGGGTTTAATTTACAGCTGTCGATATATTTCCATTAGATTTATGGAACAATATGCAGAAACCATATGGTTCTTATGAAAGAAGGTCATGAAGCCCCCAGGGGTCCCTCGAGTGTAGATTGAAATCCACCAGTCTATGTGATGATGCAGCCAAGCGAAAGTCAGTCAAATTAACTTTGTTACAGTTTTCCTCTCTTCATTATGGGGTACCTAAGCATTTTATTACTTGACATGTAAGAAGTATTACTAATAAAAGGATTCTCTTAAAATCATTCACAGTTCTATCTTCTCTTTAATAAAAACAAAGCACTAAAAACTTGCCAATGGCAATGATAGGGGTTCGAATATGTACTGCAGTAGCAGAAAAATAACGGCACCAGATTTAAATGTGAGTTCCTGATCATGTGCTTTATAGCCATTTTACAAAATAAACTGAATGGTTTTGAAAGGGCAGATTTTAGAATCCACTTTAAAAGTCCCTCTGTACTTTTGGTGAGTGCCTGCTCTGTGAGCCTTCAGTGGAGCAGTGACAGTCAAATTCTGCCACTGGCATCCATCTGGAAAAATGTCTATGTCTGCGTCTGCCATTTGTTCATAAGCCAAAGGTGAAGGTCTTTCTCCTGTTCATTATATCCTTCTGTTTTCTTGATTGGATAGAAAGTTTTGCAACAGGTAGATGGGAACACACATTTTGCAAAAGAGGCAAATGCCTTTTCTGTAACTAAACATTTATTCCTTACATTGAAAATGTTATAATTTTTGTCACTTGGGTTCAGCAGATTTTTGCCACTCATTCATGAGGAATCAGCATGTAAACATAAATTAGAATATTTACCCACCTGTATGATATGGGTGCTAATTTAGTGCAACTTAGAGGTATAAGCAGTCGTGGTGTACTTAAGAGGTCTCATTGATGAAGAGAGAAACGGCTCCAGGGGTCCATTTATCATTTACACACGCAAAAGATACACAAGTCAGCTCCTAGATACGCTTTTTTTTCATCTCTCTTGCCTCTTAAGATAGTCTGGCAACATCACCTAAATTTTACATGTAGGGCACAGTAGACATGGGATAGTGCAGAGGATCCCCTCAGGCCCTCGTGTGCCATTCAGTACCAATTTTAGCGCCACAACAGCAGGTTGGGTTTTGCACTGGCTTCTGAAATCCTGGCCCACAGAAAAGAAGGTGAATGCAGGTGTCCACTATGAGTACAATGACGTGACAATGCTCATTCATTCAAATGCTCTCTCTACCAGTTACAGGCTTGTAATGCTCTCTAGGGTTGCACTTGCTTGTCCAACCGGAAGAAATACTTTCGCTATCTGGACTCTATCCCCAAGACTAGGCTGTTGATAGTGAAAACACTTCTATTAATGGGAAATAGGATTAGTTTAAATAAAAATTGATTTTAACTGAAAATGTATGTTAGAATTTCACAGCTGTTTTTTAGTGATCAATTTTTCCAATTGTATTTCCATTTCTCTATTTTGGTCTTTGACCCTAACTCAAAAATTGCTTCAGTGAGTTTATTTTGAATTCATACTATCAGAACTAGATGAGAATAAGGCTCATTTTCTAGGTGAAAATGAAGCTCTGGAAAATACTGGAAATTAACAAGTCAAATGAGTCAAAGTAGAAGGGTTACCTACACTTGGAGAAATTTGGTAAAGTCCTAGATCAGTGCCCAAACTTTTGGCCTTATTCAAAAGAAATTACAGACATTTTTTAAACTGACTATCTACATGATTTACAAGTCTTGATATTACATGCTCTTCTGAATTGTACGTGGATTTGAGTCACAAGTCTCAGAACTGGCATAGGGAGTATGTGGGATATGTGCTTGACATTCACAGCATGCTGTTATATCTTCAGGCATTATCGCTCCCATTGGATCATGACCATTCCAGTGTATCAAAATAGATGAACACAGATGGTGGCTGTGCATCATCCCAACTACACATGACCCAGCTGTGAGTAGGTATGCAAAAACTCTACCGGTAGCTGGGGGCTGCTGTTGCAGCGTGGGGAAAAAAGGTCACACGGTGAATGGACCCACCTCTGAGGAGCAGCCTGGACACAAGATCAAGTCTCGGCATGCTGGTGAAGCATCTATATATAGCACTGACCTAACCCACAGGAATTGTGTAACTGCATGCTGTCACAGGAGCAGGGAGGCTAAATGCAGTGAGACGTTAGAGAGGTGCTTGTCTGGGACATCTGGGATGCACATCTTCAGCCGGTGGAGTCTAAAGCTAATATAAGGTGTGTGGTTGCCATCTGATTTCCTGCTTCAGTAGCTTGATTTAAATAAATATAATATTTAATAATACTATTTAAACAAATATAATATTTAAATAAATATAATATTTAAATAAATAAAGAGTGCTCGTATTCAAGCAATCAGAAGCTGATAGAGAAGGGAGATGAGTCATCTGGGGGACTTGTATCGGAGGACCATGGGTTCAACACATCAGAGGATTTGCTCGTGCATAGAGAATTACCCTTGGGCAAATAAATCTCTGTTGAGCCTTGTAGCAGTGCTACGAAAGAGCAAAGTGTTGGTCCAAAATAAGTAGTGACTTCAAACTACCTTCTATGTGTTCAGCTACTTCTTGTCCTCACTGCTGTGGGCATTCAAGGCAAAAGGTGGTCTTTTAAATTTTTATTCCCCTCAATTTTCAACTCAGAAAAGAAATCCCTCTATTTCTCTTTTGCAGTGCTAGGTGAGCATCTGGCAAGAAAAATCCGGGAGTTTAGCATATGTAGTTAATGCCAAGGAGGACAGGAAGACAGTCAGCAGCAGAGAGCCTCTGGTACCGGTTCTTTCAGGGAAGCCCGACTGTGACCATACTCTGCTGATATAGGGAGGTAAGGGAACCAAGAAGGGCTGCCTAACAATACGTAGCCAGTGACAAATGTGCCCTTCAATTAACATTAGAAACACTTTAAATCAAAATGTTTCAGTTCCTCCTTCATTGATTTTGTAATCTCTCTGTGAAATCACTGGTTCCCCTAATTGGCTGATGAAATAATTAGTTGACTCTGACATTCACTTGGACTTCTTCTAATTAGAAACTCTATTCCACCAGATGTCATGTCAAAACAGGTTTCTGTCTGAGAATTTACAGCAGTCATTTTTTTCCTGTGTAATTTTTTGAGCATTGTCTTTCTCTATTCAGAAAGATTCATCTAACTTTTTCAACTTTTTACACAGCAATTAACTGATGAATATTTGGGTTTAGTTGAATACAGATGAGCATTATTTTATTGTGATTTGTGCCTAAAATATTGTAAATCAACACTTAAAATATGCAAATCTTGTCCCAAAATAGGCAAGCCAGCATTTTAAATTAACATCTAGATGGTTTTCAAAGAACTAAGATTAGTCTGTTTCAAAACTATAATTCCCTTATTAAAAATATCTTTTAAACTTTTTTTAAAATCTCATCCTATTGATAATAAGTTAAACATTGCTTTGTCAGTGCAAGTGCCAATAGTAACCTTCAGAAATATTCCTTGATTTAAAAAAATACCTTTTGAAGATCATCACCATTAGTGTCTGGAAAATTTGTAATATGTTTAGTAATACCTTTGCACATGAACACAAAATGTAATCCACCAACCCCAATTTACTGATGTAAATGAGCTGCATTCGTTTTACCCCTGCATAAATGTATATCCTTCTGTCTGCAGTACAGTAGAAAAATGTCACCAAAAATGTTATTTTTAGGTAGTTTATGTGAATAAAGTTGCATGTACATGAGTGGAAAGTATAACATCTCTGAAATAATTCTGATGCAAGTAATCTGCTTCCCAACTGGAGCCCAGGGAGAGAGGCAATGCATTTTACTGTTTTACCACTCATGGGATGTTGTTTCTCAAAAGGACTCTGAAGGCAATACCAGTAGCTCATGAACCATGGAGAGTGATAAATTAAAAGTATCACTAAAAATATAGGAGTCTAGGCTCTTTAGAGCTTTGCAAAATTCTTATCTGGCTGAAGTTATGCTCCTAAACTAATTTTATCACTCAATATAACACTCTTTGCTTTTAATAATGCAGCAGTGAAAGAAAATTGCTTCAGGTAGCCTGCCTAATGCGTTTGGTTAATGGTCATAACCAAGCAGTAAAACACGACTATCTGTATATTTCAGCATATTTTGCCAAGATGTGTGGAGCGGATAAGTATACCTTGAACAGTATGAACAATACTAGAACAATATATAGGAATTATATAGACGTCATTTTCTATATTTACTACTTGAGGCTGCTAAGAATTAAAAATACGGTACCATAGGATGATCCTATCAGAGGGACACAGTCTTCTAAACAGCTATTCTTGTGATACTATTTGTTTTCAAACACATTTCATGCATGGAAAAATCCCTCATGGAGATTGTTTTTGTCCCCTAAGAAACAGAACTCCATGACAGAGGGGTAGAAATGAAAATCGTATCTCTTTAATGGCCTTCTGCTCCTCCTACTTAATGCAAGAAGGATAGGGAGAAAGAAATACCACTTGAAATGCAGCTACTGTGGAAAGTCTAAAACATACTTTATGATACTATTTTGCCTGTTTTTCTATGCTCTGTTTCTAGCTCTTTTGCATTCAGCTCCTGCACTTCTGCTTGATCTGTCTTCTATGCCCCAGCTTTTTCAGACATTGGTTATATCTTTATTTTGGGCTTATGATCCATGAGTGATGTGAAATACTGCCTGGTTTATTTGCTTATAGATTGGCTTTGTCCATGGAAGAGCCAAATCTCACTGCTGTGGTGGAGGTTTGCTCTGCAGAGCGTTGCAGAATGGCTTTTCTGCTCTCTCTGAAGCTCCGGGTGAAGCACTATGAGCCAGGGAGTTCTGTTCTAGGCAGAGTCTGAATCTGTAGCTGATCTATTGTTAGCTTTTAGACCTGGCTATTTTCATGCCTGGTGCCCACAGCTGTTGAATGGGGGTTTTGGCAGGGAGAAGTGGGTTGTTTGTGTTTTTGTTGTAGTGTTACTGTAGCTTGTCAGTGCACCCAAGGAATTTTACAAACGCTACTTTTTTCCCCCAGCCCTCCAGTATGTTACTAGTAAGTTTTCACTGTAGACCTTGCATGTGCTGGGAAAAAGGACAAATTGTTTTTGCATGATTGAAAGTTTGCATAGATGGAGCACAGCTGCCTCTTTCTTTCTCTCAGGATACACTTAATATGTGGTTTCTTCTCTTGTGTTTGTGCACTTATCATTATTTTCATCACTTATTCATTATCATTTTTTTCCCCTCTGGCTCAATCTTGCACTTGTCTGATGTTAAGACTGATACTTAGTTTCCTCCTACATTTTGTGTCCTTTCTTCAGGTACCTGCAATCATGACATGAGTTTTTTCATTAAAGGGTACTGCGTGTGCATACCTCTCTCTCATCTGAGCAGGTAAGGTAAGCACACTTCATATTTTTTCTTTAATGTCTCTGCCTCAAGGATGACTCTGAAGCAGTTGATCTTCCTTTATTCCCGTCTCACTTCTCAGTGTTCAGCACAAGAATACCTTCATTTACTGGACTGCACATTTTTTTTAATTTAGATTGGGCACAGGTGTCATCTTCCAGACACAGCTCTATTGAACTAGAACATCTAGAAATGCAACAATTTCAAGCTGTCTAACCCGACCTCCTGGAAGCTGCACCATACAAGATCCAGGTTCTGTACCATTGCTGTGTGTAGCCTGACATATGAAGGCGCCTCTGGATGAGGCCTGGATTGGCTTGGATATGTTGGCAAAAATACTGTAATGATTCCAGAATCATCCTGTGTCGCTCAGCTCTCCTTGTTGTAAGGACGGAAACTGGGAGCAGACATTCCAGCTGTTTCTGTTCAATTCATGTGTGCTAGTGTGCTCTCAGTTTGCTTTTGAACATTGCTTATTTGAAATTATTTTTTTAAAACTTATCATATCATTTTTTATACTACTATTATTTACTTGACTGTGATACAGTTGAGTGAACAGTAGTACTACTAATAAATTTCCAAAATAAATGTGCTGTGGACAAAGTCTTACGGGGACAACATCATATTTTGCTTTTAGGGACTTACTTAGAAGTGTATTTGTATTATTGTTTATTTTTCTAAGTTGGAAAGAATGGAGTGTCCTGGTAGCACTAATAACATTTGCATTGATTGCATTATTTTAGAAGTGCATGAGACAAGCATAGGTTAATTAAATCTGACCAGAAAATCAACCATAAAATGGCTGTGTATAAATCCCTTTAATGCAATAGTCGCCTCTTTGCACAGAAGTGCTTGCTCTATAAAATTGGTTATAGAACTTGAATTGGTAGTGTAAGATGTGTTCAGCAGTCTTTGACGAAAAGTAGTTACACAAGATGCCCTGATAGAAGAGCAGCAATTAACACCAACACTTTTCAGAGACCTGAAGCTTTTTTTTTGACAGAATTACAGCCTGACTAATTATGGCATCTGTTTCAGAGATACCACTGAGAATGGTAACTTAGACAGTGCACCGGCACATACAACCTATTTGTAAGGTATGGTTATTGGGAGTCATAAATGAACTGTACCTACAAAATCTTCTGGTTTTAGGCTTCACTTTAATACTTGCAGACCATCATAGTGATCTTAAAACCTTCCCCCTTTCAAGATAAAAATTTGTGTTGCTAGTGGATTTACGTAGTTAAAAGGTGCATATTGCAACCTACTGTCTGTGGATTTGATATTTCATTCTCTGGATCTCCAGGTGCGTTCTTCCACAGTAATGTTAATGTTAATTATTGACCTTCTAAGCGACAGTCGCATGTAACACCGTAATGTAATTACATAGTGTCTGACTGCAGGTAAAAAAAAATAACTAGAGGAATATTATATAAACCCCAAACAATAAGTGATGCAGGTGTGGCATATATCTAAATGAGTTTAAATAAAACTTCTCTTTATGATCTGCTGATGAACAAGCGTAGCTTTCCCATTTCATCACTTTGGACAAGCAAACCTAAAGGCTCCCCTTGTTTCCAGGTATAAAACCACTCTGAAATTACTACTGAAATATTTGTTTGACTTACAAAGGATTTTGCTAATTTGTGAAGGTAGACTATAATGTGGTGGGTAAACCAGTAGAATTCCCTTGTCTTTCATATTGGTCCTCAGGAAATCGGTCATAATTATTTGCTTCTTTATCTCATTATGTATTGCTCAAATATTTGCAACCTTGACACAACCCACCTGAAAATCAAGGGTCTTTCAGTCTTCTTAGAGAGAACTGAATTAAAACTCTTTGCAGCTGCTTTGTGAGAAATCACTCAAGCAAAGCCCTGGGCCATGTTTCCCAAGTTGCACTCAGTCTATTCTGCCAGCAAGCTGCTTTATGGACTTGGGTGGTTGACTGTATCCCCAAAGCAATTTTGAAACTCCTGGGAGGTCTTCCGGTAAATCTTCCCTCTTGTTTTAAGCGTCTCTCAAAGGACACAACAAATCCAATGCAGATCAGTACCACTGTAGCTGACAGGGGGTTTCTGAAAGCACCTGCCTGAGGAGGAAGGAACACTCCCCCTTCCCCTTCTAGACAGCTGGGGCCAGGAGGCTGAATAAGAAACATATGTAGGGATGAGTAGAGAAGGAAACATCGTTTCACAGCTTGTTATTCTCTGTGTGTGTCCAGACAAACAAAACCTACAGAGGATCCAGGACAAGTATATTTTGGGAGCAGTGGATTAAAGAAACATCCAGGCCTTAAAATAATTTCTTGCTTTACTGTAGAAGGATTTCAGTTTCCTCTGTATGTTAGCTGTGATTCGTGGTCTTACCTAAGAGTGACACCATAGCGTAGAGAGATACTATTTTCATTCTTTCCCTGGAGTCTTTAGGTTCAGGAGTAGAGCAATTCCCCCAGATATGATAATATTCAACAAAAACAAAAGCATTTAAAATGAAACTGAGACACTCGTGCTAGCCCCATGGTACAGGCTTTGATACAAGAAAATGTGCTATCTTTCACAGAAGGGCTTGCTGGAATTTCTCTCACATTGGAAAGATATAATTCAGGTTTTCACAGGGGTAAATATTTGTAAGCAATTTAAAATTTCAAGCAGGAATAGTAGGATTCCTATAGAGAGCTAGGCCCAGAGTATTTTCTTGCTTGTTAACTTACAAACACAATCATAAGAGTTTGCATTTCAAAATGTTTTGACTGCTTTACCGTACCTTGCTGGCTTACTCACTTGTTGCTCATTAGAAACCACATTTCACAATGAAACACAAAAATTTCTAGGAAAGAGGCTCTGGGATGTGTCTTGGTGTGCTTTTAAGCATTTGACTACTTCTGGATGAACAGGTGTAGCTTTTCCATTTCCTCACTTTGGATGGGCAAACTTAAAGGCTCCCCTTGTTTCCAGGTATAAAACCACTCTGAAATTACTACTGAAATATTTGTTTGACTTACAAAGGATTTTGCTAATCTCTGAAAGTAGTCTGTTTTTTATTTCTTTGGTAGTATTCTAGGTGATAGAAAAATAAACGTGACTTTGGAGGAGGAAAAAAAAGGAAAATATTCCTGTTAGAATTCCAAGTTTTCCCATATCTAATAATTTCAAATGTTGTTCTGAAATTTTTTATGGTGCGATTTTATGGTATAGTGATACAATTGCAGTCTGAAAGCAGTTGGTGGCAATCTATGAAAATTTGCCATGGAATTATAACAAAAACTTTTTTGGCAGCATTAGTCATATTCTGATTACATGCAAGCGAATAATATTGGAGCCCTGGTGCTGCAAGTGCAGCAGCAGGATTTTTTTTACTAATGACTCTCTCTGAATTAGAAAAAGCTGTCACTATTTCACTATTCATTTTATTAGTCATTGTTACTTAGATAACATGTTTTTCCCACATAACCCTCTCATCATCTTATTGGGAGGAAAGCAAGCTAATTATGGTGTCAAAGCTGCGATGAAGGGGAATTCTCATTTTCATTATCCTTGTTCTCTCAAAAGGGTTTTTTCTTCACTATCTTTAAAATAGTTAGTAGATACACAATAGATATCTACATGAGACAAATGGCTTTTTTGGGGTGTAATTAATCATAATTTCCCACATATTCTAATAATTATCTAATAATCTATTTGATTATGAAATTTTTATGTATTTAAATGAGGATTAAAGTCATTACAGTCTGCAAAACAAACAACATAATTGAAATGGACTAATCAAATCACTGCTATAAAAATCTCTGGTTTTATATGTGTGTGTAATAAATGATAATAGGCTGAGAAGGAAACAATGCATTGGAAAATCAGATTAGGGTGACTGCCAAAAAGTAATGGTTTAAAATCACCCAGCATTATAGAAGAAGTTGCTCTTGCAACTTATCATTCTTTGCATGGACAAGTTTTTATAAACTAAAATTGAGTATTTTTCTTCTTAGCCCAGTGAGTCTTTTCATTCATGTTAAAGCAAATATTTTTTTCAACTTGTTTGTAATTTTGCTCGCTTACTTTATATTTCTTACAATCAGACATCCATTCACTCCTCCATTCCATATCAGTTTTTATTCTGTGTAGAAGATGAAAAGTCTTAAGGATCTATGGTTATGCAGTTATACAGATTTTGATGGATACATTTTTTTCTAAATATATTTTTCCAGATAGCATAAAATAGAAAAGACAAAAACCAAAACACGACAACAACAACAAAACCAACCAACCAACCAAAAAACCCAAACAAAAAAACACCAACAAAAACCAAAAACAACAAAAAAACCCACGAAAAAACCCAAAGCCAAAACCAAAACCAAACCAAAACCAAAACCCAAACAAACCCCAGATATGTCATAAGTAGCACAGAACCGATGGTTGTGTTTTTAATTAGAGTTTTCTTTTCTAGCCTCATTAATCCAGTTTCCTTTGTTACTAACTTCTGACCCAGAAGTGCATACACACACTCACAATGATTCCATGAAGGGTTGTTTTCTGAAGCTGATTTTTTCACTCATACTAATTGGATTGGGATGTGGGTTTCTGGGCATTAGGGTGTTTGGCAGTTTGTTGTTTGGGTTTTTTAAATTTACTGTATCTGTATCTCAAACTTACATAGATTGCTTTATTTATTTTCACTGTAAGTATTATGTAAGCAAAATGCCCAGAGAATTCCTCCCTACTCCTCGCTGCTGGACTGGAGATGACATAGAGAATATTTGTTTCACAACATGTCTCTTTTTCTCCTACCAACTCTGTTCCCATTTTATCTCCGGGATTAAAGTAAGTCAATTTCTACACAACTACTTCTAGATGTTTTGCTTCTGGAGAAGAGCTAGTTCCTGGGTTTTTGCATTTGAGGTGTCCATCAGAGGGTGCTCCAAGATGACCAAAGTAATTCTATAATTCGGACCTCAGCAGCAGAGATATGACAATCAATCACAGGGCCAAATGTGATATCAACTTATAATTTACTGTGACAAACACTCACATCCAATGAAAAATGGATTAGTAAAATTCCTCCATTATTTTTCACATTTTTGGCATGAGTTGGCCTCACCCATGTCTTGGAGTTTCATTTGCTGTCAATATTCTATCAACTGAACTCACTGAGCAGCAGGTCTGTGGATTTTAGAAGACTGCAGGCTATCTACAGGGAATAAGAACCCACACCAATTTGATTAAGAGTCTGAAATAACCCACAGTGTTCAATACACATAGCTCATATTTCAGTCATTAAATATTCAGAGTGCTGTTGGCCTCAAATCTTCAAAACTCGGGACCTCGAAATACACGTAATCTAAGAAAAGTGAGACACTGAGTTACTAATAAATTATCCGCACGTTCATATTCATGTCTGTTTGTAGCTGGGAGGAGCAGAGAGGCTGTGGCCAGGCTTCTGTTTAGGCACTGACATGAAATAATGTGGCACCTGTCCCCGTGTGATGATCTAGAGCACCCAGGTCAGGCACTAAGGTTTCCTCACAGGAGTGTTGCATGCAGCAGCAGAGTATTGGGTGCTTCTTGACAGAGACAGAGCTGGTGACACTGAGTGAAAAAGGATACTTGTCAAAGTACGTTTGAACTCTTCCCTGTCCTGGCACTTAGGGACCTGAAAGAAGGTGGAATCCTGGTGCTCTGCGCCTAGTCATCATTGAAAATGCCATAATACTTTTAGAGGGGGAAGTAGGTATCAAGTTTTTCTCAGCCCAGAAGGGGCTGAATGACCATTGTGCTGGCAGAGGGTGGGCACCAGTTTCTCTCCCTGCTGATATCTGAGCCATTCTGCATGGTGAGCTTCAGGTATTCTAAACTAAAAGGGAAGCTTCCCTTGGCCATTGAATGAACTGAGATATTGAGATATGCAGGCCAATCACACAAAACTGTGAAAAACATTAAAATTATAAAGGAAAACCAGAACAATGGCGGTATGATGTTGAGGTTTTGGAAATTGCTATGGGTCTCTGAGTCCAATGAGAAATGTATTATTGTACATGCTGAAGTTACGTCCCATAAAGAAGATAAAGGTTCTTTCGTGTGGGAGGGAACATGTCTAGATACATCAGAATGTCACTTTGTCTCAGTGCGCTAGCATAGCATGGGTGTTAGAGTAACAGGTACATTAGCTGACACAGACAAAACGCTCCAGACAGTACGGACCTACTTGTCTTTATCCCTGTGTCTTTCACAGCCTTCCAGGAATGCCAATGTGTATGTTTGTCTATAAGAATAAGTCACTGACTCAATTAGAGTGATAAGTGGTGTGTCTGCACTAGGGCAGAGAAAGTACATAGCACCATTTCAAGCAAAGTGCCCTTGAAGATTTTCATCACTCATAACCTACTGCTCCCACTGCCCTGCAGAAGGAGCTGCCTTTCCATATGTCATTTGTGTAGGAAGGTCATGCTTTTGTTGGTATGCTACTCAGGGCTTTCCGCAAGCAGCAAAACATTTTGGTAATATAAAAGCTATTGGAATTTTTTTCTTTTAGCTACATCACAATGAACAAGAGCACCTTTCTCTGCCCCTGGGTTTGTAAGAGAGACAGCCAGACGAGCAATAGGGTCTGGCTGCAAAGTTGGTTTTAGGGATGAGCAATCAGGGCCTGATGGGCATCCCTGGAATTTTTATGTAGTTGTGCAAGTGGACAGAAAAAGGGAAGGCTTTCTGCTTTAACCCATGGATGGGCTCTAAAAAGCCTGATTCCAGCTCTCACTCACAGTGAAGATTAGGGAAGTGCTCAACACCTCTTGGCCATGATTTCCAAATTTATGAGCAGACAGTCACAGGCAGCCCCAAAGAGTAACCCAGACTCTGTCTGCAAGGCACAGAGTTGTAACTGGTTTGACTGAATTTAACCTTTTTCTACTAGGAGTTTAATGTTCCTCAGAAGGTTATGCACCAGATATCCATTGCCCCCATATTTCCATGAATATCTCAGTGGGATGGCACTTCAGGATTAGGAACCTTCTGTTGGAAGTTTGCTGTCAGTGGGGTCATTTCCACTTGTGCAGAAAAGGAGCTTTAAATATCATCTTGCTCCGAACAATTCCGTGAGATCCATTTTGCACGGCTGTAACGAACAACAAAAGATGAATTTCAAAGGACGAGCAGCATGACACTGCTCCCGGGCTGTGTAAGCTCTCAAGTAGAGATTAGTAGCGAAATAAAGAAAAAGCTGATGTAAATGCAGGAAATGTGCTAGGCAGTACTTGATCATCAGCTGTAACAGCAGAGAAATTATGCAGTTTCCCAGGGCTGAGCCCCACCTTTTATGGTGATTCTACTAAAAATCTGAGCTCAAACAGAAGCAGATAAACTCAGTAATTGGAAAGGACAGACCTACAACAGCTTCTCATATCCCATCACACTTGCATATAAAAACAAACTATGTACTCAGATCCACCTTGTAAACCTGCTGTGTTCATGAAGGCAATGCAGCTGTGATTTTGCCATTAAAACAGATCTTCTATATCAGTCTTCCTCCAGAATTCACAAACCCTGCTGTTCTTGGATTGTTCATGATATAAAGGCTTTAGATAAAAGCAGATTGATTTTTTTTTTTTACGGTCCTTCATTTCGTCCGTATTAACAAAATCAGGAGTGGTGAGGCAATCCCATTATGATAAAATAAACAGGAAACCTTATTCTTTTTATGATCTAGCCTTTGAGTACTTACCATCAGTGTGAAGAGCTGCTCTCTCTCTAGTTTATTGTTGGTTATATAGTTGGCTTACTTCTAGGTCATAGCCCAAGTAGCTGGCAACAGCAACGTGTGTAGAACTGCACTCACAAAAATGCTTTTGTTGCTTGCTACAGGGAGTACAAAGACATTTTTTTGCTATTAATTTTATGTAACTAATTTTATGTCTACACCTAGAGTGTTTATATTCAGCCGTCTACTGACATCAGTGCAGTATAATCTCTGTTCTGAAGGCCTGGAGACTCTGACAGTAAGCATGGCCTGATGTTGAGATTTGCATAGTTCATAAAAAATATCAAATAAATGAGCAATTTCCTCAGCTGCTCTACTGTGCAGCAAACTGAATGATGTAACCATAATCTTTCCTTGACCTAGTTTAAAGAAACAGCCTATAAACTGGGTTTCATACTTATTTGAGATTCCCACACTGTACACAGAAAGCGTAAATCCACAATCCTGCCAATTATTTGTTTTCATAAATTTTAGGATGGGGCAGTTTTTCACCAGAGAATTCTTTTGCTGCTTACAATAATCAATCAAACTCTGGGAACCGACAACCAAAACCAACAGGGGCAACAAATCAGGGTCCCAGGCAATAACAGGTGATAGAAGAGCAGTACTACCATTGGTAATAGTGAAGCCAAGCCAAGCCAACTCATATTTTAAACCCAAGCAAACTTATATTTTAAATATATTTTAAACTACATTTATAAATTATTTATCCTTTATTAAAATAGTTACATAACTATATTTTAAACTATAATTCTAAAATTTTTCTTTTCATTCACGATCTATTACGTTCTCATTAGCATTTGTTTTTCCTCCCTTTCTCTATTCCTTACAATCTACTTCCTACGACAGGTGAGTTTTGGTCAATTCTTTGCAGCATTCTCCAGGGAAGTTTCCTGGGCAATTGTGCTTTAAGCAGACTCTTAGTGTGGTTAAATTTTGACTCTGGCGATAAGGAGCTAATTCTTTGCAACCACCTTGGTTATTTGGCTTAGCAAGGACCCCTTTCGAGGCTCTCTTTTCATTCTTGACCCTCTTAGGCTTCCACTAATCACCATGAGAACTCGATGGTGCTGGGTTTCTCCAGCATAATTGTGTTTAGCTGAGCATGAGGAAATATCACGAGGTGCTTTGGACAGTGCCAGACTCATTATCTTTAAATCTGTAGTGAATCAACAGACTAAAGCAGTGCAGTAAAGCAATTTGAGAGCAATGGGAGCTATCCATGGTACAAAAAAAGCACCTTCTAGCAGCTGGGGATTTAATGTAATGGGGATGAATGGTTGTTGCTTGGAGAACTTAATTCTAATCAGACAAATTTCACTGTATTTATGTTGGTGTTTTTAACCAAGGGGAAAAGGAGATTTCATGGAAGTTCTAATTCTCATTGATTGGTGCAATGCTGCAAAACAAGTCTCGAATTTTCTTCCAGTGTAAGTAACTTTGTTAAGGAAATTACTTTGTTGACCTTCATCTTGTCTCATTTGCAATACATGGGCTGCTTTTTAAACTATTTACATTTGTGAGGTCAGCTCATTCTACCCTTTGGGTCACCTCATGACAATGGGAAGTCAACGTAGTAGCCGTCTGTCTGGAAAAATAACAAATACTGATATATGTTTTGCATGTCTTTCATCAATATACAGCATCCAAACCCAGGAGGAGCTAATACCATGTGAAGGATAATTTTTTCCTTGTTCTCTATGAAACCATTTTATGAAACTATTTTTGTAAACAAAACTACTACAGGAATACCACTGCAGTTAAGGCCACCTTTCTAGACCATCCTTGCTGAACTGTTCATGCTGAAGTGCCCTAAAAAGTCCCTCTCCTTCTCTTGGTATGCTTTTCTTATTGTGTTTGTTATTCAGTTTAATTTGATTAATCTTTCTTCCTGATTTCTTTATATTTTTAAAATTATGAGCTATGTTTTCACCTTATTTGCTTTCTTTTATATCTTTTCATGTTTCTAACTGGTTGCTTCTCTTTTTTATAGGCCTTCATAAAGTGGTAAGATTTATTTTACAATTCCTTCTGTGCTAGATGTTTAATATTTCCTGTATCAAGTTATCTTTAGCCTTTCTGCAAGTCTCTGTAATGCTCTTGTTTTGATATTTCTCTTGTTTAAATCATAGGATCAAATACGCACATCTTTGGCAAACTCTTTAAATTTACTGTAGTAGTTCTGTTTTGCTGATGTTTCCATTCCACCGCCTACACTTTATTAGAAACAGGACTGTTGCTGCTACTTTCAAATGACATAATTTAAAGAGCATGCACTAATTTTTCTCACAAATAAAACAAATTATATTAAATATTTTGGAAAATATTTTGCTTTACTTTCTGGTATTATTTTATCAGATCTATGTATAACAATAAATTTTCCTTCTAACCAGGCTGGGACAATGCTCATTTCATAAACACTATTCCAAACTAAAATATCAGCCCAACCTTTAAAAACTTTTTTTTTTCAGTGTGGGCTTCATTACACTCATTCCTACCATGGGAGAGGAGAAAATAGAGTAAACCTCCAGCAATGTAACCTGTGCCCTTTTTCATCCATAGGAGTTTTGCTGTGACCTCTGTAAAGTCAAGTTTCAATGTCAGTGTGTGATATCAATAAGGCCCACTGCTCTGAGGACACTGAGCCTATATTCTCTATTATTTTATACAACTGTCTATGCCTGTGTGTAAGTGGAACAGAGGCACAATAACGAATCTTTACGGTTTTGTCCTCTGGATATAAGCAAGCAGAAAATCAGACACATGTTCCATCGTTATTCCCAAAACACCTTTACCTTCACTTTTACAGGGTCCAGTTCAGAATTAACATGGATAATAATTCTGGATGTGACATGGACCTAAGCCCTAAACCAGACAAGTATAACTAACATAAAAGTTGAATGATGGTGGTTGTAACCACCATTTATAATCTCAATGCTCTTACCTCTGGTGAAGCTTACAAGAGTCACAGAATTGAAATATGCATATAACAAAGCTCCACGGGGCATGAAATTCTTTAGTTCCTTTGGTCTTTAGCAACTCTTGCATTGTCTTCTCCAAGCAGATTGATTTAACCTTTAAAAACGAATTATATGTATTGTATACTGACATGACCGTAACAAATAATACAGAATGATGCTGTCCACGTATCCGTCACTGAATAATTTGTTACCTACAGACAATTCTATATCATTAATACATTAAGTATTAAACAGCCAGACACGTACTGTAATCCAGACACATATTGTAATCCAGACACATACTGTAGTCCACATCTTTCAAACCTGTTCAGTTGTCTTACAGAATGCTGCAGCCCCGAACAAAAAATCTTATATTATTATCTTCCCAGTTTCTTTGGATTATGTCTTTTCTTTCAAAAGTCATGCTTTTCTAAATGTGAACTGTGTTTGTCGAATTGTTACCCTTTTGCATACACTTTCAGAGCATCCAAAAAGCCTCTCTGACAGTAATAATAAAAACCTAGCAGGACTCCATTTCTACTACTGCATCATCAGCTGCTGAGTGGATTGATTAAATACATTTAGCAGTTTCTTAGACTTGTGGCAACAAGGTGTAAATAAATGACTTAGCCAATGTATTCGCTTATATCAGCTCAATCACTTAACAGTGACTCAGCATGGGGTGTGACATTGACAGCAAAGGCACTAAGTGGCCAAATTCTATGGCAGCTAATTTGATACTGCTTACAGCATCTTTCCATAAGGACTATTTATGTGAAGATGTAGTGGTCTTCCAGGACAGCACTTATGACACAGTTTAGAGGACACAGCAAGAGGTGCCCTAAAAAACCAAAAGTTACAGATTATGCATTTTCATAGCAATTTTCACCAAAGATTTACATACACTTGCTTCTCTGCATTTACTATTTTAAAATCAGATACATTATGGATTATGCAAGCACACACTTTTGCTTTCACCAGCTATAAATTTATGATTTCAATTTAATGTGGAAACAGAGAGTAATTAACAAGAGGCACAATCATATAAACACATAGATGAAAGGTCTTTTGCCCCAAGTAGCCCGTCAGAGCTAAATTTTAGAATATATTTAGGTAAATAAAAAATGACATAGATAGTCATGAAAGGATTTCAAAGCACTTCTGCTCCTAAATTACACCATAATGAACAGAGGCATCTGAGACAACAGAGACACTGAGGCATCTTTGAATATCCAAGCAAGATATCTCCCTAAAAGTCTAGCCACCATTTCTCCCCTGACTGTGTTTTGGAGAACTTGTTCCACACACCCAACACAACCTGTGAGAATCTCTACTCCTAGGATGCACATTCCAACCAAAGAGGATAGAGAGATTAACCGACCTTGCCATGCATTCCTACTCTGAAACCCCACCCGTGGTTTGGGAGCAGCAGAGAGCCAGTGTTCTAGTGTAAAGAGCAGGGGTTCAGAATCACCAGAAACATTTCCCAAAGACAGAAGATATGGCTTTGTTTCCTTCCTATCCTAGCAAGATGAGCATCCACACTGGAGTTCTTCTACAGGTTTGCCTGCCAGACTTTCCCTGACTCTGTTTTGAGCAGGGTGTGTATTCACTATGCTTAGAGTTTAAAAAGGGTTTTTTTTGGTGGGGTTTTGGGGTTTTTTTGTATGTTTCTTGTTGGCTTTTTTTTTTCCAAGTAGTCAGCCTCAGATGAAATCTCTAAGAATGGGATTAAATATTTCTGAGTGCAGAAAAAACTTCCTGCACAGATTTCACTAAGTAATAGTCTTTGTACTTTCTGTACACCTTTTACACTGAATGTTTTATCTTACCTTTTCACATACTCCAGCCTGCCATTTGTGAGCTTGTTTCAGAGGGCAGTGCCTACCATGGTGAACTGTGGACAGGGAAAGAAATGTGGATGCAGCTGCTCCTGATCCATTGATGCTTTCTCATTAGTGCCCAACCGGCAAAACAAAAGGTCTACAAATGTTGAACCCTTTGAGGAGAGAGATGGGTGGTGAGTGTCCTTGCAAGATGAAAAGCCAGCAATTCTTCAACAGCCGTCTGCAGTCACAGCGAATTACAGGAAGGGCAAAGGAGGTATTAATAGCCATCCAACAGGTTTCAACTACAATCCCTGGAGCTCAGTTATCAGAATCCCCCGAAACTTACCATTAATCACTGCGTGATGCTTCCTGACCTTCCTGACAAAGATTAATAATCCTGTATGAGCATACAGGATGCGACGGCTATAGGAACAGGCAGACATTTCAGACCCATCTCTCCACTGCCTCAAAAGTAATCATTTATAGCAGTAATGCATTACCAAATTAGCAGCCAGTAAATGTTTAATCAAGGAGCAATGTAAGGATCCAGCTTTTCTCTGAAAAAAATTGATGGGCAATGCTTATAAAAGACAGATATACAAAACTGCCCAAAGCTTTTTAAATTCTTCTTCAGCCTGCTCATGCAAGTGAAATTGAGGCAAGACCCTGAAAAGGCAGAATCCAGGTAACAAAATGCTTCTTCCTTTAGTCACGAACTTGAAAGAGCTTGTTGTGAATCTAAAAGCTTATTTTACCTTTACTTACTCATCCTGACAGCTGAAATGAACAATGTCCATCTTCTTGGCTTAGTCACTTCCCGCTCCCCACTTTGCAGTGACATGTTTTAGATTATGCGCTCTGATTACAGAGGTCCTGCTTTGCTCCACTGAACACTCAATCTCCTGGCTTCATCTATTGACAGTAAGCAGTACAACTTATGATTCATCCTCAGTGTTAAACATTGACATACTCTCTTGGCAAGTGTAGTCTGGTCCTGTCTATTTTTCTTTCCAGCCTGGGATATTTTCTTTTACTGTATTTTGTCTCTGGCACTGAATGGCATCCTGGGTAACAGCTTAGCTTCTTCACCCTTTGGTTGCCCCAGGTAGGATACCTGAAGTACCAGAGAATTATTTTAATCTCTAGTCTAAGGAGATAAAATCTGTATCATGCTATCCATCTATATAACAAGCCTCTATCCCCAAACTTACAAATCCATTAGCCATTTGTACTCAAATTTGTGTGGCAGCTGTCTTAAAATAACCCCTTTTTACAAATTTCATGCAACAAGTGAGAAGAAGAGACCATGGCATCCCATTGTCCCTTCACTGTTACAAAGTACCAGCAAATCCAAAGGAGGGATGCAGCTGTAGGAAATCAGGCTTCATTGCTTCGGCTGCCCAAGGGATCATGTTTTAAATGTATCAGTGGGCCTTAAAGCTGTAAACAATAAAATATTTGCTGAGGCACTATAAGCCACGTGGGAATTTGTCTATAAATATGTTATATTTCCCTGACTGTTCTGTACTATACAATGTCTATGCCTGTCTTTTGCAAAAGCAATGAAAGGACTCATAGAGGGCTGTGATACCTGTAACCAGCACCAAGACAAATACCGCAAAGCTGGAATAACACAGAACCTCAGTCAAGAATGAGGGGAGGGAGCCTGGATGCCTGCAGCCAGCTCCTGAGAATGCAGCTCAGGGTGTCCCATGAAGAATGGTGACTCAAATGAGGAGTTAGACTTTCAGAGTCTCTCTACAGATTTGTCCTGGTATTTCTTGTACAAAATGTCAGTAAAAAAAAAAAACAAAACAAAACAACAAAAAACCACAAAGAAACTCCAAAACACTGAGTAGGAAGGTTTAATTTAACTGAAAATGAGTGTGCAGGAAAGTGGTAAAGAAAAGGAGGACAGACTACTGAGAACAGATCATTAGCAAGGCCATTTCAGAGATGGAAAGCCCTTTGAGAGCTTTGTTCTGGACAATAATGGTTTATCATTGTTTTTCTTTTTTTTTTTTTTTTTTTGAACCAAGTGGGAAATTAAAGATCGCTGTCAAACTGCTGATATTTGGTCTTCTGCAATAAAGCTTTGGTATGCAGACTTTGGTTTACTTCCTGTTGAGCAAAGAATGGATGAGGGTTTCTCTTTCAACTGGCCTGGCTGGTTGCTCCCAGACTCCTTGGAGAGGAGGGTTTAAAGCTGTGGCTAGTCTGAAACTGCAGTTGTATTTGCAGGAGAAGAAGAAATTTCCTCCTAAAAATTAAGCCAGTGAACAAAAGCTGACCTTTGATGCAAGATCTCTGCTAGAGATGGTACAAGCTCGAAGGGAGACACAAACCTTGCTCCCTTCTACTTGAGGCAAGGCTGAACAGGGAAGTGTGACTAGCAATGAAGCGTACAGAGAAGGTGAAGAGAATACAAGAACATCTTCATGAGATTATTCTGACACATTTACTGCCCATATGAAGAACTAAGACATTTCAGGTTATGGATAATAATTCCTGGGCACTCCCACCTTAAAACAATCAGCTCATTGTTTTGTTTTGGGGTTTGTTTCTGTTGGGACTTTTTCACCCGTAAGGCCAAAGACTAACTGTGTTATCAGTATTGACTTATTCTTCAGATAATTCCTGCAAATCAAGGTCTGGCACGCTCCTAACACTCTTGTGCAAGGAGTGAGTGAAACACTTCCCACCTACAGTATACAGACAAACTGACAGACTTTAGAAATATCGTAACCAGATCTTATTTTACCCGTAAGCTTGTCTGTGGGTAAACTCCACTCTGCACTGGGGTTTCTGGACAGTGGGCGCCCATTAGTGCAGCATCCTCCCTGTAATACTTCTTGGTAGTCACGGCTATGACTTCTGTTGCTGCCCAGTCTCAGCTGCCAGCTCCTTCATGTTGTCTGTTATCTAAAGTGCAATGGACATCAGAAGCCATCATTGGAGATCCTTTTATATCCATAGACTCACATCACAGAGCAGCATTAGAGCTTTCTTCTGAAACTACAGCATTAGAATTTCTTGCAAGGTCCTGGATACTGTTGTGTCCTTCGTGATTCAAAGAATGTTGGTTTTCAATATCTGCCATCTTCTTATAGGAAAATTATGTTATCAGTCTCCAAAACAAACTGTCTGTTGAGGGTGAGGAGCCCAAATGAGTTAAGATTTCTTAACACTGACATAGAAACTAGTTTTCTGTCATTTTCTTACCCCTGTTCTTTTCACTCCTTCACATTTGGGTTTTGGTCAAATCACACCTGGGAGTACAATGAAGGAAGTCATCACGGAACAAATTTTTATTGCAAGGCTTTTCCAGATAGATTAGTATAGCGGCAGGTTTAGACATAATAAGAAAAGGAGAGCTAGAACTCTGTGAAATTGGGGTATTTTGTAGATTAAAGTCACAGTTTATTTTTCAGGCAACAGAGGTTGTGGTACACAGCAGGAAAATGTGAATACCTTCACTATTAATGGAGGAAGGAAGGTTTAAAGCTCCCTATGCTTTGGTGCCCTTCTCCGAATTGGAGAAAACTGTATCTTATCTGGATGTCTAATTCATTACTATTGATGGAGGTTAGTTCATGGAAAAGAATATCAGAAGTTTTACTGTGTTACCGTGACAGTCTTATTTTCTTACTAGGCATTCAAATGGCTTCCACTTTACAGCAATTTCTCATGGCCATGCATTGATGAATTTCATATCTTTACGTTCTGTATCCTGCTTAATATAACCTGTAATAGCAGACTTTCTGTGGTGGTACAACAGCAGTGTTTCAGTAGGATATGCACTATGAGTTTGTCCTGTAAATTCTTGATTTATTTTCTATGTTTCTCAAATTCTGTATGCCCAAGCTCTCAATGGCAACATATATACAGCATGAGAACTTCAGTACTTATGCTTGGCAAACAGATAGGTTTATCAACCTATTTGAAAAAAAATGGGGGCATGAATTGGCATGAATTTGCGTGCTTTGATGTCTGAGCCTTGTTCATCTTGTGTGTGTTATTTTTCTATGAATTTAGGGTGTCTGTGACAGTCAAGGATAAAATGGCTATTGTCCCTTTGCTCTTTTTGACTAGCATAAATAACTGATCCCACATATAATGCTGGCTATGTTTCTCAGAGGAAAAGACTACAGCTAGCTTTTTTCTGTTACCTTCTGCCTCTACTGATAAGGTTTCTCATAGCATGCTGCGATGTCAAAAACAAACAAAATAATCAGAGATGAATATTTAAAGTACTACTTTCTCCTAAGATGCATAAAGTCCTCTGTTTACAAGGAGAAAAAATATAGCAGGAGTTACTAAGAATGCCATCACACACAGAGATTTGAAAATAGGGCTTCAGTTTTATATTTGAATGAAGCACAGCAATGAGACATCCCACCTTTTACAAAACCAATGGGAAGGGCTAATGAGTACAGCCTTCTTGTCAGCACCTTTCTCTGACAAAAGCGGCCTTGTGATCTTTTGGTCCGTGACACTCAGACTAATCCATGTGTTCATGTGTGCCAAAGTCTCCACACATGTTATTATTGTATGCCCACAAGTCAGCTCACGCACATTTCAGATCTCCAGGCAAGCTTGTCCAAAGGACTTGCACATCATTTGCTACAGATCTTACAGCTTCTTGAATTGGATTTGGTTTATTTCTTGTCATAAAAATTTAAGGAACTACTTTGACTTGGAAAAGAAAAGCAACCTCAGCAGGTATTATGGCAAAAGATGTGTGTTTAGAGATGTTTGATGAACCAATCTGCTATTCAGATGAAAGAAAACCCAGAGACTGAAATGAGAATTGCTGACTTGGGGTGAAGGAGAAGGTTTTATGCCATAAGGAGATGGGTTTTTTCAGTCACTGAGGAGCACCGGGTTATGATTTGTAACCAAATACATGCTCTTGGATATTTATCTCAGCAAGATCTGCTGGCAATCATCTTCCTTGGGCTTCCAATTAATATTAAAATTAATCTATTGATTTATCTATCTAATCTAGCATTTTATCTATTTGTAGTTGTGTTACTGATCACTTCATGCTGAAAGAATTATGAAGTGCTAAGTAACATAACTATAAATAGGTCATTACGAAAAGGGGAAAGAGTTTTTAAGAAAATAATTGTGCTCTACTTAGTCTTCTAGGGAAAAAAGGAAGGAACAAAGAGATATCTGGTTAATTAATATTTGGTGGATATATTTTTCTGTGAAATCATAGCAGCACAGAACAAAACAGCACATTTGTCCAGTTTTGCTAAATATCACACATACATCAGTCATGTGTCAAGTCAGTAATTTCAATTGGTTTGAGAGCCACCCTAACAAAATATCTCTGAAGGACTCATAAAGATACAAACTGAAATATAAAGTGCCCTCAGAAATAAAAGCACATTTATTATATTAATGAAGAATACTGTTAAAAAAAGGGTAAGTTCGAAGTTTTAACTAAGTTTTATTTGTGTTATTTAGATTACGACATTAGCTAAAACTGCTAACACATTGAAAATAGGTATCAGATAGCTATTAGGACAAAAAAAAAAGAAAGGAAAAATCACCTGCAGTGAATAAAAGAATTAGTAAATTATAATATTGTATCATAGTAGCACAGCTCATGATACATTGTTTTACAGCATTCACACCAATGTTATGCTTTGTTTTTCCATGGGGAACGTAACTTTTCTTAGACACAGCTGAGAACTAGGTTATCCCAGGCAGACAGAGTGAAAGGCTCCCTCTCTCTTTTTGTATCATCTAGGCCAGTTGGTCACTTCATGTCATGCTTTTTTTAAAGTGAGAAAAGCAAATCATGATGGCATTTTATACAAAGACTTAATTTAAATGATCAATTCTTTAAAATGTCTGACAAAATAATAATACAAGTTTTCTATCAATGTATTTTTTTTGAGAAGAAGGTACGATATCTGATGATTTATCAGAGGGATGTCTTTATTGCAGAGACCCACAAACTTATCCCAATTTTGCGGTTTGAACTTTGGATTTGAATTTTCATTGAGATGTGGATCACATTGGAGAGATCCACAGGAGAATCAGAATCATAGAACTGGAAGAATGAAATTGTTTTGTTGCTTAGTCCTGAATATATATGTAGGATTAGTTTGTTTGGTTCTTTGTTTTTACATTCTGATACTCAGCATCAGCTTTACCATAATTAGTTTTGATTTTTTTTTTAGAATTGAATACATTCATAAAATATTAATTAAATTAATTTTAAAACCCATCAAATAGAAGTATGACATTTTACTACATTAGTATTCAGTTATCATTATTTCTCTCTTTAGAATAATCTTTCTGAACGTATCTGGAAGTTAACTCCAGTTACCAGCATGAATTTCATTACTTGATATCAATATATGTTACTAAATACTGTGGGAAATCAATATGCTGTTACGTCAAAGTGTTTTTACAGTCCCATAGTTGACTTCCCACCGATTCCAGCTGAAACTTTTTATGGTAAAGTGCTAGAGATCACCAATGTAATTTGCAGTTCCTTTTTTTTATTTTTGTCCTTATAGGTGAATTCCAGTTCATTGGGAAGACTTAAAAGAGGTTAAAATATTATTATAGCTTACAGTATAAAATTTGCGACTACTAGAATGACTTCACTGATATATAAAACAAGCTGGGAGGAAGACTTGAATTTCTAGTTTATATCCTGAATAAAGCACTAGAAAAACAAGAATGTGCTCTTATTAGCATAATTCAATACTCTGGAGAGACATAGCAATTGCATTTGAATCAACTAATTTGCAAGACATTAAAGGAAACTAGATCTACACAAAAGTGCAGAAGATAAGAGAGCCATTAGTGCACCAGAGCAGCAGAGACTGTGCTCTGTGAGGTGTTTGTAGGGCACTGGGAGCCAGCACCTGGACAAAGGGTATCCCAGCCCCGAGGGCTGGGACCATTGCCCCCAAGTCCCAAGAGCAATTACAGCTGGTAAACACTGTCTCCCCTCCCCAGGGAATGCAGGACACGGTAGCACTGTGGCTACTCCAGATTTTCTGTGGTTTCCCCTTGTTAGATAGAGGAATACCTATAGACAGAATATTTTTTGCTGTCCCGATCAGGGTCACACGGGTACAGAACTTAGAAGAAAAAAGGAACAGTGATTTTTTTCCTGTTCTCATTACTCTTAATTATTAATGCCATACATCTGTGGCACTGATTAATATTTTTGTTTTTAAGATTTTGATGTCTAATATTTTGATGATCTATGGGGTCAGATGGCTCTCTAGTTAGTGCTTCCAGCTACATCTAAGCTCTGGATTGCAAAGAAGTGTCTAGAAACCCACACATGACTGCTAGGAATACTTCTAGTTTGTTTCTGCCCTATTTACAGAGGAGGAGGAAAAAGGAAAAGCAGTGGTCTAGCAGAAGCCAGCCTAAAGGGAATGCTGTGGGGAAAAGGATAACCAGTAAAATCTCTACAACACCATGCCTTTAAGCACAAGAAGACAAGAAGGTGCAATTTTGATGAAGGAATTGTTCAGGGAAACAGAGCAAGGAAGACATGAGTCGAAAGACAGTAGGAAAGTGCAAAAGCAAACTGAGTGGTAGAGAAAATAGAAAAGAACACAGTTATTTTTGTGAAAGTAAACAGTCTTAAAGACTGAAAGTCTTAAAGCTGAAACTCTTCTTATTTCAAGCTATTGCTTATTTTTATTGAAGAAAAAAGCTTTGTGACAATCCTAGGTGAATATGTGCAATTGGAACCTTTTATGCCTAGGATTCAGATGTCCGTGTGGGAGACGTTGGGTATGAGGCCTTTATTTAACAGCTAGCACATCTTATGAATATGGTGTGATTTCAGTTTCCTGCAGTTTGCTCACAGTACTCCCTCTACAGACTTGGCTTGTACTCATTCTGCTATCACATCGTTTTGTGTTGCAACATCAGCACAGGCTTTGAATAGTTCTGCGCTTGGCATTCTCAGAAGTTATCTCTTAATACATTTTATCGAGTACCACTCCATCAAAATCAGACGTAATTAGTTATTGGCACCCTTCGCTTGGGTACAAAAATAAATCTGCCATTTTAAGCTATTGGTTGACTATATAATCTCCATATAGAGTGCACACTCAGAGAAAAACATGCAGTGGAAGGTCCCTGCACATATGGTCTGGGCCATGATTTAGGGCAGGTGACTTGTCCTTAGTAGAACCTACCTAAGGCAGATTATAAACAAAGGCAAAGCATTCTGTTAATTCAGCAAATCTGTTTTTAATATTTAAGATTGGCCCCTGAAGCAAGGTCAAGAACACAGTGTTAGCGAGCGTGGAGGTAGGCAGGTAGGCCTTCTCTCTCCATCATAATTCTTTCTCCAGGTCTTTCCACTGGAAATGTCTAGCTTCAGGCAAATTAAGAAATCTGTAAATGTTGAACTGGAATGGTAGGAAACTCTATGAGGAACTTACAGATGATAAAGTAAAGAGTTTATTTTAATGTATTACTTACATAAAGACAAAAATGTTGAGGTAATAAAAGGAATTTGAAGAGTGTCTGCTAGAGGAAGGAACTTTTAAATAAAAATCTGCTTCTCGCGGCAAGAATGTCTCCTAGAAAAACTTACTTCATTATTTTAAATCTCTAGCATTCAAAGACTTACAGTATGTACCTATTAAAAAAAAAAAAAAGTTTCAGAGTTTGCTTGGAATTTGTGGTTTGTATGGGCATGACTAAATGTTTGAAAGTTATTTAGATTATTTATTGTGTGAAAAAAAAATATAGGAATAGAGCATTGAACAGTAGCTCCCAAATTCAAATTTCACCTCTATCATAACCCCCCCTCTGACCCCACATGATTCTCTTGCCTTTCCCCAGTCTCAGGTTTCCTAGAAACAGAAAGACGAGGGATGCTGCATCTCAAATGATTATCCCTTGTGTACAACCTACGGAAGAGTTGTGACAAGTAGTCACGGCATTTTTTAAACCAGATGCTTACTTCCTGCATGCCGCATACCAGGTGTTGCTAAATAAGATGTCACCAAATAAAACAGTAATTGGTATTTCTGCAAGAAAACCCCCTCAGTTTGTCTGGGCAATAAATGAAGGCAAAGTAGTTATCTTGTATTCAACAAATCATTTGTATGATTTTTTTAAACAGGAAAGTTTTCTTATTTTTTCATTGGAAAAAATGACCTTATTTCATGTAGTACATTTGTATAAATAATTTTTAATTTATTCAAATATTAAAGGCCAAATTTCTGCATAGTGTAGGGTTAATATTAATTTGCATACTCTAATTAATAATGACCTCTCTACCTTACTGTGAAGTCAGTGTTTTTATTTAGCTCAATTTGTGTTAGCTTTTATTGATAAGGAAATGTGCAGGCATTAATATGTGCAAACTGTATCTCTTGTAGTATAGCAGTACATGCCAGGACGTGCCTGTCAAAGAGAGTCAAAAGCTGCTCTTGGATACAAACCAGTATTTAAATATACAGTATATTAATAGTTACATCTTACAACAATTCTCTTGGAATTAGTGTCACTGTCAGCTGAGCGAGAGCAAAATATGAGTGAAGACGGCGGTCCTGCGCCATCCAAACTGCAATCTGATAATGTTCCAGCTGCATGAAAAGTATTATCAAGGTCAAACTTCACCCATTTTTGGGAAAAGGCCTTCCTTTGGACCTTAGGATTTTACTTTGTGTACCTTCAGGGTTGCAGCTGAAGCTGTGCTTCTTGAAATGCAGCAGCAGCCCTTGAAGACTGCTGATAGCATCTAATGATTAAAGTCTAAGCTCTGCTGAAAGGTGTCCACGCTTTACAAATGTGTTAGACTTCACAGATGATCTGTCCACCTGGAATGGCTTCAATCCCAAAGTGAGAGAGGAATGGATTGGAGAAGGCACAATACATCAGGTTCTCTATTTTAAGCACAGAGTGCTGGGCTGCAATGTCACCCACAAAAGTGTGAGACACACTCAGATATGCTGCACCTGGAAAAAGTCATTAGTCCCACTGTGTGAACGAGGGTTTCATTTCACAATAAAGCAGCTCTACACATGCCCCACCCACTCAGTGACTGAAATCCAGGTGGTTTTGAGGTATGCTCAGATTCTACATTTTCATCCTCGGCTCAGGGATATTTAGTCACCTGTAAATGCATCTTAAAATGCCTAAATTGTTTTCCAAGCTGAAATTAAATAGAAAGACTATATTCGTCATTTCCTATATCGCTGGAATATTTACACAGCGTTTAATGAAGACAATCTTTCTCTGAGGGCTCCATCTTCTGTTGCTTTGTGAGGGGATTATTGAGGTAAACAATATTATTATTAAAGAGATGTAGAACCATAAGCTGTTTTATATCCTAGTCTCAAATCTGATAGGAATTTGGTATTGGATATTTGCACTAATGCCGTGGTATGAATGGTTAGATGCCTGAAGATGAGATCCATAAAACCATGGAGTACTTTCTCAAAGGTAATGGCAGATGATGGTGCAGCTTGGGACAAAATAAACTGATTAAAAACCTTGGAGAAAAGAAAGACTACAAAGGGGGTGTTCTGTAGGACTTGAGGAGTGCTCTTCTCACAGTGTAGATGTAACAAGTCGTGAGGGATCACCTGCTTCCTGTGCTTGGCAGTCTGTTGAGGGAAGGGAGTACCCCCACAACTCATCTGCTGAACCCTTCCCCTCGCCACAAAGATAAGGATTGCTTTGTGAGTGGATCTCCTGTCTGGATTTTGTGCTTTTATAAAAATATTTGCACTCCAAATCATATTTCACTTTTGCACTGTTTTCTAAAATGTTAGGTGGGAGATACTTCTGTTTAGCCACATGAGCAGGAGTTGCATCTATGGTCCACCATGGCAAATCTTTCAGAAAATGGTCTTGTAAACAAGTCTCTTGCTTCTTCTAAGTTCTGTGTGCAGTCCACTGCCTGCATCCCATGCTGACAGAATGGTTGCTGTCCTTAAACTGTCTTGTACTGACTTTAATTTCAAGTACTGAAACATTGTCCACAAGACCATACTTTGAGCATGATGTATTTTTTAAAAATTGTCAGCAGCTTGTTTTGCTATAAGAACATGAGTTCTTCCCCTGACTTTTTCAAGGTGACTTTTATGCTATTAATATACTTACTCTATCAGACCTATGGACTCTTGCCTCTTCTATTTCTGAAAGTAATATGTAGCTTGCTGAGTCAGGGAACGGAAAGAGGAGCTTTGCCTCCTCAGGATATTGGCAGCAGATCATGGAACACTGGGCCCTGGTGCTGTCAACTAGCCATGGCAAACTCTTCCTGGTATTTGCCACTCCTTTTCTTTTAAAGCTATGAGGAGTTTTAAAGCAGATCTTTTGCCTGTGCGTACCTATGGCCCTGGGTTCCTTGTGCATGTGTAGAACGTATAGCTGTACATAAAGCTGTGCCACCACAGCTTTAAGTGATGGATATATACCAGATACAAGTGTGTATCCTTATAAATGTGCAAAAGAAACTTTGAAAAAGGAGTTTCAGTTTACCAGATGTCAAGACAGTGATGCAGAGAGCCAAATAAGTTCAGAAACTCAGGAACTAATTTGAATCACACACACACACACCTTATTTTGCAGACAGATAATACTAACTTCTTTTTATTTTCCAGTTTCAGATTCCTACTATCTGCCAGACTGAAAAAAAAATTCATGTCAAAACATTGTGTGAAAAGGGTTGTTCTTGTGGTTTTCTGATCAGGAAGCACAAGGCAATATCTGAAATCTGAAAGTAAAACTTTTATTAATTATTTTGCCAGCCATTATGTCAGAGATAAAAATTTCAAATAGACATTTGTGGGTTTCAATTTTGTTTGAGCTATCGTGTCTAACAAGGTTCATGGACTGCTTTATAATAATTTTTGTATTGTTGTGACTGTACATAGTCTTGTCAGGTATGAGGTATAATTGGTCAGTGCAGTTTGTAACAGAAAAGCTGTTAGCTTCTAAACTGGAATTAATATTATGATACTTCCCATGCATTCTAAAGTTCATCTTCATCTTTTATTTTCCTCTCTTTTGTGTTACTTGCAAAATAATAGAGAAAAAACAAAAAATAGAAGAATGCAGACGCCCAACTACTTAGGCTATGTAAAAGTTGCAGGTTTGAGATAAAAGGAGGTTATCTTACATGTATACTTGTAAACATTCAATTTTGTCCTGCAGGTGTTTACTCTTGTAACAGGTCCATGATAGTTTTCTAGGTAAAGTGTGAATCTTGAAAACTGCTGACTTGACTAGTATTATGTCTCCAGTCCAGTTTTAAATGTCTGGAAACCATTTAGAAATTGCTTCAAAGGTTTTCGGCTCTCACAATCCATATTTTCTATTGCCAGCAAACATTCATGCAGCTACAGCTTGGCTCTGAAACTCTTTGGTTTCTTTTGCACTGTCTGTTTTCCCTCTTCTGCTATTTAACACGGTTAAATGCTGTGATAGCTCCATGGCATAGCAAGGGGTTGTGAGTCTGTCAGAGCCTAGAAGTGCATCCTTGTGTAGTCTCACATCAGAGTGCTCTTCATTCGTGCATCTGTGCTTTCACAGCATTCTGGAAGGTTAATTTCCTAGCAGCTTTCTCCTGAGTTCTAAAGAAAGACAAGTAAGAGCCTGCTGGATAACGTGTTACTGTTTGGAATCAAGTGAAAGATCTATTATTTATATGCTTGGGGTATTTTCATAAAAACTTTACAGATGTGCCCATGATAATTATTTGAAAATACAGTCAATAAAAACAGACTAGAGCCAACAACCATCCTTCAGAATATGACTAATTAAGTAGATGACACTGTGCAGATGAAGAATCTGCCAAACACACTGAACAGTGCCTTTCAAGCTGTGGGTCTAACCTAAAAAGCTTCCTGAAATATGTATACATATTCATATGTGTATATATACATGAAGAGACATAGTGAAGATGGTGCCATTAGCATTTAACCCCATGTAATTAAAAGAGCTTATCTGCTTCTGCTGCATTTCATTGACTTGATTGGTTTTTGCTGTCTGGGACCCTTTGTCAACCTGACACCTTTTGAAACAGTCCTTTATAGAGATCCTAAATTGATGTAAGATGTTTCTAGTTTGGAGCAGTGACATTTTTCTTTTATGGAAATAATTACATGAGGACAAGAGCAAGGGCAAATCTCCCAAAGGCTGGGCAGCATTCAAGAATAAAAACTGCTCAGACGCATTCCAGCATTATCTCTCCCTGTTTCCTCTTTAAGCAACTATCATGGAAACAGCTATCTAATTGCTATTTGGAATTTCTGCTCTCTTTGATTAGATCTACTCACTTTAAAATTTAAAATAATATGAAAATGTGAAAAATTCTCAGTTTTTGATGTTTGTTTATAGAACACTTTGCAGTAATTCTCTAAGTTATTTAGAAAGAGAATTAAAAATAGATTTTTAATTTCCCCTGGAATTACTGAAGAAATATTAAATCACATTTCAAAGGATTTTAACATGTTTACATGCCTCACATTTTAAAATATACAGGGCTCTTTCTCCTTAGAATATAGCATCTCTTTCAAACTAACATGTTGTTCAATTTCCTGGATGTGATGTGGCAAAAATATGCTGCCTCTCTTTCTAACTCTCTGCAGACATTTATTTCAGTAATGCAAGCTGGGGGTTTTATATGTTTCACCCTGTCAAGAAACCTCCCCTCTTCCTCTATCAGAGTATTCATTTTTAAGGTGATTATTTTCCATTTGAATGCTCTTCAAGCTCATCTTTTTGGGAAAGGCCAGCATGGAATTATAGGGGTCCCTTAAACTCATTTTGAGAAAGTAAATGATATGTTGACTTTGCACTGGCCTTTGGCAGATGGGCAAATTCTACCTTCTCCTTCAACTCTTGATTTATAAAACATTTTTCAAATGTTGTACGGCACTCAGGCTTAATAATGGATGTCTTATATATTCTTTAAAACCAGGTAGATCACTGAAAATTGCTAAATAATTCCCCGGTGGTTTGTATGTTTTCTTACAAGGCAGTGAACAGGCACATTTTTGCAACCAGATGTGGCTGAAGCCATCCCTGCCCACATGCAAACGGTGCTAGGGCATTTGCTGGAAGGAACCCTTTTCACATCCCTTCCTTCCTTCTTCTGCCACTGTGCTCCAGAGTAGGAAGGACAGCTTTGCTCCACCAGGCACTCAGGTGGAGATCCAGATCAACTTTTCTCAAGCTGGTTTCACCTTGTTCTAGATTGTCCTTTTAAAATTGGTTATTGATAGTCATGGCTCCTTCTGTTTTTCTTCATTCAATCAACAGAGCCCCAGAAAATCCGATTTCCTGCAACCTACAGACTGCAGGTGAGAAGCACCTTGCTACAATCCAGCTCTCTCTAGCCGTGAAGATGGTGTCATCTTGAATACTGAGGAGGAAGAAAAGCAATAAAAAGAAAAAGGTTTGAAAAAGAAAAGTTCAGCCTGTTTTGATCCTCTCAGAGCTCAATTTGTAACGCAGCGTATGGGGACTTCTCTTAGCAAATCCTGTTAGCAAACAACAGGATTTACGTATGTAGTTCCCATGATACCACTTTCAAAATTGTTCTCCTTATAATTTCACTCTAGCAACAGCAGTTCATAGTTTGTAAGAATTACTCATAGAAAAAAATCTTTTGGGAATATCAGTAGTGCTTTGCCACATTACAGTCTTTTAAAAATAGCTGTCTCGGAAGAGAGTTATCCAACTCCTAACACTCTCTATCATCCTTTTTCTGAGTAAGTGCTATTTCATTTCTCTGTTCACGTGCTGATTTCTGAAACCAGCTTGTCGCCCTCCCATTCACTTGAATAAAAGACTTTTTTTCTGTTTATACAAATATTTTTTTCAAATCTTAAACCCAGTTTTCTAATGTATTTATGAGAAATGGTCAAACAAGTCGTACCAGAAATGTAACTCAGTGAGGTTGATGGCAATACTATGGAAAATAATGCTTATCTTTGCTAATTAGTTTTTGTACTTAATTGCCATTTGGAGTTTCCCCTCTCTTCGGTTAGATCCACTCTCTTTAAAATTTAAAATAATATGAAAATGTGAAAAATTCTTGTTTCTTTGATATTTTTTAGTAGAATGCTTTGCAGTAATTCTCTTAGGTCAGTGCTTTCCTGTCAACATAAAACATGCATGTAACTTTTTCTGACAAAGCCTCTTTTTCATTTTATTTATTCATCTTTTCTACACCTATCACTGCTTAATCCATTCCATTTTTTCTCGTTCTGAACAGAGAGCATATGGATAGCAAGAAATTACATTAAAAATTGCTGTCTCTTATAGGTCATGAGTTGGCACTGAGCCAAGCAGACAGGGTCTCTGAAGCTCTAAATAGCACAGGAATAGTGGAATTATTCCCCCATATCATACTTATAAGGTCCACAGGAGTCAACTTCCACCAAGAGTGAATGTTGCAATCCTGACTAGAAATCCAGGTACTGTGTGAGAAAATCAGGCAGCTCTGGTCATGATGGTGACTTAGGGCAGATTTTGATGAATGAGGATGGGTAAGGGGTTGCACACATATGGGTTTTCTAGCTGCCTTGGGATGTATCTAAGCTGTGACTATGACTTGAGTTTTGCTGCGGGGCACTCACTTTTGTACTTGAATACTCACAGAGTAAGGGGCACCTTAAACAAACTAATGTTATAAGCATTATAGTGTATTTTAGCTGAAACAAACCCAAGGCATTTCTAGGAAAACAAGCTGGAGCAGTAAATCGTAGAGAATCTCATAAATGTAAATTCAATGCCCAAAGCTTAACATTCACTTATTCTATCTCCTCTTTCTTTTTTCTTTCTTTTATTTTTCACTTCTCCAAGCAACACTTCATGCAAATCTTTATAGCATATAATACATTTTCTCCAAGCCAATAATTAACTAACATCTGGCTAATACATCTTACAGAATGATAGCGTGGAGCTGCTAACATTACCTTAGGAGGACATGGTAATGGCCTGTTGCTTGAGGTTGGGATGGAGTTTATAAATTTGACTATGCCTTCAAATTAACCCTATTAAATCTTGCTTGTAGGGGACCAGGTATGAGTATTTAAACAACTTAATGCATTGTTGAATCTATTTAGAGGTCTACTATGAAACCCAGTACATATATAAGGTGTTCTACCATTGATGGCAGTCTCTGAGCTCACAGCTACCTGAGTCTGATTGGTCATGAGCCCGTAAAAAACAATTTTAAGGCAGATGCAGAATATTTTTTAGTATCGAAACCCCACAAAATATTTAACAGTTGTTATTGGCTAGATTTACCGAGGTTTTTGTGGGGTAAGAAAAGCTTCTGAGACAGCACGGAAGGTGCCAGAATTTGACAATCAGACAGATTATTTGATTCTTATTGGAGCTGATGATCTTGAATGATAAAAACAGTTATTTTAAGATTTTAAGAATGCTTCCACTGTTCATTTTTTTCATGGAACCATAAAACACCAACTCATTCATGACCAGCAGTTTGTAACAGAAAGTGCAAAGAGTACAGGAAAAAAAGGAAAAACTTTGGAATTACCATTTCCATTTCAAGCACTGGAGCAGCATTAAACAACTCTTCAGCTTGTTTTCATGGCTTCTTATATAGCTGATTCCTTCCCTAGCTTCTTCACAGGACCCCTTTCCTTGAAAGATCGGAAGTGAGGAGAATCTCTGATATGCCAAAAAATGCTTTAGGAATTTAAAAATTTTAGAAATCTCCTTGACACATTTATAGCTGAGAGATGCTGAGTGAGCAGTAACTTAGAGCTCATTCAGAGCAACATCAGCTAAACTTCAGTTTAACTGAAGCTTCATATTTTATTGTGAGTTTTATATTTTTCTCCTTAAGACACTAAGAGTTTCTTTGTGAACAGTTTGTGGGTGTCTAGATTTTATTCTCTATATTGTCAGTGCCAGGCCTCAGGCGGGGTCAGCTGGAAATTTATGGTTGCCGCTCTGTGAAGAACACCAGTCATGGGCCACTTTACTAATCAGGTTTTTTCCAAAATTTGCAATAGTCTTGACCTTGTCTTCTTCCATTGTGTTATATGACTTCCACTGTATCTTTTCTTGTAACACTGTAAATCAGGAGCCAAAAGTGAGGAGTTTTTGGTTGGTTGGTTTTTTATTCAATGCACCATAGACCCACTGCAGCAGATCTGATCTACCCACATGGTATTTCTACTAGGAGAATATTTATCCTCAGTAAGATGAGTCATCCTGCTGTTTGCTTTTCTCTGAGTTTGCTTGTTTATTTTTATTTTTGTGGAGGAAGGTGTTTTTATTAAAATTCAAACCCAAAGGAAAGGCTTACCCTCACTCCCAATTATCACCTTGGAAAGAGAGAAGAAATAATAAGTTTCTGGTATGGAAGAAACTCAGGGGATTAACAGATAAAATAACATTAAAATTGGAAATTAAAAAAAAAGAAGGTATGTTTTTCTCTAGGTAAATATGATGAGAAAAACTTACAATGTATAGCACTGGAAATCTAGGCCTGCACCTGTATGCTAACTTCTAAAATCTCAGTTGACCGCAGAGCTTATATTCCTATTAAAATGTCAAAACTACGGAAATAAGCGTACACAGAAAGAGATTACTCTTGTACCCTAGACTCATTAGATTTTTTATGGACTTTCGTGAAGTGGAGCATTCTAAATATAATATATTCAGAATCTGCTCTTTCATAAGTGGAGATAATAAGACTAGCAATTTCAGGTCACATCTTTTAAAAATAAAGACTAGAAATAATAATATTGATCATCATTATCATAATCAGTGGTTTACTGTTAATAACTAGTAGCATTACCAAAAAAAAATTATATTTGTTCCCAGTATGAAGGAATTGTGGAGCACTGGGAGACCCTACAGATGAGAGCCCTGAGGGTGGAGGAAAAATAAAGGCCAATATTCAACCTGGAAAACTAAGTAATGGACCTAATGATACTTAGACACTTTTCTTCACTTTACAAACAATTTAAAAGGGCCATATAATTTTTGTGATAAGAAAAAAAAAGGTTCATTAATTAGGTCAGCAAGTGTTTTAAAATTACTGTATTGTGTTTCTGTAAGGGTGAAAAAATAGCCATTTTAAGCCTAATGGTAACAAGAATTCCTCCACATTATGTACTTGTACTCACATCTTTTACAGATCTTTTTGATCTTAGATTTATTTCATTATAGTGTATAACTGAGAAATGTAGAGAATGTTTTACCAGTTTCCAAACTTTAATAGTTATAATTATTCTTTCTCCCTCTTTAAGCTTGGGTCTATTTTCCTTGCAAACATTTCTCTCCCTGTCTTTTTCTCCATCTTTTGTTTTGAAATTGCAGTTTATTATTTTCTTCCTGAGAATGCGAGAAGCATCATATACAGACAGCGGAAACTTTACTGAAATCAAGGTGATGTATAGAAATATAAAATGTGAGAAATGGACAGAACAACGGCAAAGTGCCCTGTAAATTTGGGTAGAATATCTGCCACAGATCTGGGAAACAGCCAAAGCCATAAGACATATGTCTTTGCTAGTAACTTGATCAAAACACTGATGCCAAAAATCTGCTCTCATAGCTGAACAATGGTTTCCTCTATGTTGGCGTTGTGTGTTCATTGCAGAACCAACCTTTCCACTGGCATCGGTGCAAGACCCTCACTTTAAGGGGTGCACATCCAACTCGAGGGTTCTGATGGCTTTGTTTGTGAGGAAGAAGATGGGATGTTCATCTGTCTCCTTTGGAAGCACACATATACACAAACCCAAGCCTCCCCTCTTCCTGAAATGAAGTACTTTGTCAACTTTTATTTCCTCTGGTTCTGGGATTTTTCTTTCAATGCACTGGATACGCCAAAAGTATGTCTAATGAGCAGGGTGTGCTGCATCCAATTTCTACTCATACATGATGGACTGGAAGTTCAGAGACATGCTCTAATATCCATGGTACTCTAACACAGTATCCTACAGTTTAACATTGAAAACCTTCTTTATATCCCTGTGCCTTCCTTTCCCTTCCTGCAGCATGGGTGTAATAATACAGGCTACTTTTCATGAATGGTTTTATAGGAGCTCCTCTATTTCCAGGTTAATAATCCATTGCTGTAAAGGATAAATATCCTAAGTGCTCTAACATCCCCTGACGTTGACTGCCTTGAAGTTGGCTGCGCTGTTCAGTGAGTAGGATTCCATTTTCTTTTTAATTATTAACTTAAAAACACTGGGAAATAATTGCTGACCCTTGGGATTTGTTTCCTTCTTTTACAAGCTAATCCTTCAATTTTAAGCATGAAAAAAGTCCTTGCCCAGTCTTGCCTATGTGAGTGAGAGCCTGAGGATCTGGTCTCCAACCCTTTGAAACAGACAGGATGACCTGGCACTCAGCTGTTTTACCTTTGTCTTCGCCGAGAGCGTAATTGCAAGCAAAGCCTTTCTGGGACCATCCGACTTCCTCAAGTGAGGAGAACAGTCAAATCTGTCTTACTGAAAGTAGAATGATATCCTTTAGAGATTACAAACAATATCATCTTTCTGATGTTTAGCACTTCTCTTTTTCATGTAGGAAAGTGGCAACAACAGCAAATACATTCAAGAGACAGGAAAGGATTTTTCATAAGGGATTATAGAGGTTTTTTGCTGCTCACATCTCTTGTTTTTGCATATTAATCTCCATAACAAACTGTGCTTGATTCTGCTCCTGTTGATATCAGTGACAAAACTCCCACAGATTTTAGCTGGAGCAGCATCAAAACCTATTTTACTGATGGTTTGAAAGAAAAATCGTATTTTCTCCTAAGTTTCATATATAATTTCTTGTCCTCTTTCTTTCACTGTCTCTTGTCTAGAGGCATGGAGACCTTGTAGGAGCTTATTTTATAATATCCCTCTTACTGTCATGGCAGCAAATTACAATGCCAAAGTCCCAAGGACTTTATTGCTACAACTCACAAACATCTCCCAGAAAAGAAAGATTCTACTAAATTTCACTGCAGGCATAGGACAGATTATGAGGAATGGCATGAAGAAAGAACAGTCTGAGTCTCTGCATGTGTTTTGTACTCCTCCCTTGTCTGTTTGAGCAACCTTTGGTCTTCAGAAACCATTAAATCATTTACCTGTGCCTAATATTTCCTGTTGGAACATGTGCCAGAATACGGCACCTCTCAAATCTCCCCGTTACCTAAATATCAAATTGATAGTCCTACTGTCACAATTTTTTTCTTGTCATTTACCACGGTTCCTGCAGGGAATCTAGCCTCAACTACTAGCATCACAAGGAACAGCTGTAAATAGTCCATCATAGGAAAAGCCACTAACCTGTAATTCACACCTGTAAGACAGGTAGTGTGCCTAAACATCCCTGTACACATTGCTGTGCTGACTGTACTTCAAAAACTCTTATGTAGCTTAAAAGAAGGACATAAATTCATATATACAAGATATCAGGGAGGTACAGTAACTTCATGTTTCCTCTGCAGAAAGAGTTCCCTGGGAACATCATACCTTTAAGTTTTAAACTAGACTCCTAAGCAAAATCCTTATTATGGTATAAGCCCTATTGGCTGAACAAGGTGTGATTTCTCTTTTCAACTTTTTCCTACATGGAAAACTCATGTAATAAGGCTAGTGTAAGGCAAATAGGTTTTTCTCACTAGTATGGGTAATGTTAATGAGAAAAAACTAGTTGCTTTTTTTTTTAAGGTATGGGTTTTCTCACTAATATAACATGTGCCTTAATTTTACAGAACAGCAATAGAAGGTGAACAGTGGTAGCCATCCTCTGAGCAGCATTTGAAGAAGAATGATTCCTAAATCCATGTTTCAATGTTTTTAAGCTAGAAGTACCTTTCTAAAAATTAGGTTGATCTAGTATAATTCATAAAATATAATCCATATTACTGTAACCTAATTTAATTTTAAATTAGATTAAATATATAGACAATCTTTACAAAGGTGTTCATGCAGAAAGTCAATGAGAAACCTCTGCTCCAGAAAACATTTACTGTGCAGATAAGCCATTTGATTTAGACGAGTGACCATGGAGTGACTGCGTGGGTGCAGCAAGCTACCTCGGCAGTCACAGACCTGCACGCATCGCTGTATTCAGCCTGCTGCAGCATGAAAAGTGTTTTCTTAGCTTGTGGAAAAGGTTGTGTAAGGTCATGCATTTAAGCTGCAGTCAGGGTAGCAGGGAGACTGAGAGATGCACACGCTGTCTGGCATTGTGATTTGACTGAAGATGAGCTCAGCCTTAGTAACAATTGCTAGAGATTGTGTGGCCATCACCTGATACCTGCAGTGCTATTGCATTTTGTGTATTCGCCTTCATTTTTCCTCTGAGCTGAACAGAACTGTAAAGGGCCAATAGCTCGGAAGATGACCTCTGGAAGAAAGTATACAGAATTTAAACCAGGTTACTCTGGACTTTCCAGAGAAGTATTTGCTGTGCAATTCTGTAACTATTCCTTTTTACCAATTACCTAAATAAGACTTGGAGTTTACATAGCTGGTGCCTTGCATGCTCGCAGCCATATGGGGAGAAATTTCCTACTGCTGGTTTTACTGACATGTGAGGACTTAAGTTAAAACATTTATGAGGCGTTTTCTCCATGCTCCAGGAAAAAAACCCTCAATTTCTTTTGTCTTTTTTTTTTAATTTCAAGATTAACTTTTGCACAACAGATCAAAAGAAATTCTCTCATCCTCATAGTCTGAGAACTGTAGCAGCTAGGCTGAAAGGCTCAACAAAACAAACAAAAGCACGACAGACTGAAATTTAGCAAGAGATTTCAAATTATAGGGACAATTGCCAACAGCTAATCTTTTGTTCAGTTAGAGCTGGCTTCCACGCAGCTGGTTACAAAACCATGTCCAAGGGTTCTGAATGATGTGCCAAGGAGATTTGAGGTCTGTCAACACTAGTCTTATTTCAGGGTTGACCATGCAAGAATTAGAACAGAATTCTGTGAAGAAAGGTATTGAAGTAACATACAAGTAGTCAAGGCAAAAGGAGATGCATTGCCTTACTGTGGGGGTATTGACAAAGGCTAAATTTTAGTCTAATGACACCAGTTTCCTAAGGGGCCGGTATGTTCATTGCATAGAAATTGGCTACAAATGTCGATGATTTGGAGCAGTTAAATTATGCTTTGATATCTGTCCTCCTGAAGCATCCCCACCCATTAATTCCATACTGCCTCCTTATGGTTTCCTTACTCTGTGCCCAGGAATGATCTGTGATATTTCTCAAGGCGGGATGGTCTGCTTTGGGCACAAAGTGAGATCAGCCCAGACCATGCGGAGCTCAGCAGGTGAAGGGAAATGGAGAAGGTGGAGACACGTTTAGAGAAACCCATAGAGTAATTTTTCTGCGGTGAAGGAGAAGTTGTGAGGGAAGGAAAAGGTGGGTTTCTCTGTTTGCACATCTCATTAATAAGGCAGCAGAATTGTGGAAAGAACTTAGTGTGTGTTTGTGCTTTGCAGTCCAGTAATGCTGAAAGACAGCCGAGTTAGTCATGGAGCTAAAAGCAGGAATAAAAGCAGAGTTGTGCTGTGCCCAGAATAAATTGAACTGTTAAGAAAGTAACGAGCCTTGGTGGAACTTGATGCTAATGTAGCTATGGTACCCCCAGGCCAGAGCTAGTATTTCACTGAACATACTCTGATAAATCTCTAGGAGATCCTTGAATGTGGAGTTTGCTCAATGAACTGGAATAATTAGGAGAATAGATAACAAGAAAATTAATCTCTTTCGCTGTACAAAACAGAATGTGTGCCTGGCTGATACTGCAGTTAAGTCCACCTTTAAAGCTCCTCCTATGTGCCCAACTCTAGCCAGCCACCCTGCAGATCCTGTTTCTCAGAGTGCTCTCTGATGCCTCTGATGTGGTTCCCACATTCATATTTCTTTTCCGTAATCTGATTAAATCATTTGGGATCACTGTTATGGGTGGGCATCCAGTATCATTTAGGTGAGGCGAGCTGGAGACTGAGAAATGGAGGAGTTTAAATGGGGCAGGTAGGAGCTTAAATAAATTGCAGGTAGGGAAAAGGTGTTTAAACTAGCCCGGTGCTAAAATTGCAAAACCCTTTTGTGAATAATAGGATAGGCAAATACAAGCCTTGAATTAGTAGGATATTAGGAGACTACAGAATATTGAATTATCCTGTTCAGATTTTATCTTGGTTTAAATTTCACTGGTATAGTTATGGGCAAGTTCAGACTTTTGCATCAGGATGTTGAGTTGGACTCAGTGATGCTGATGGGTCCTTTCCAGCTCCGCATGTTCTATGATTCTGTAAAAATGGGTAACCATGCAATGATTTACTTCAGAATTTGGGATAGACTCTGTGTAAATGCAGAGTTAGAATTTATATTAGGATTTATCTATCTCTGCAGAATGTGTCACCCTTGTAATTATTCATACCTTCAAAGCCCCATTAAATGAACAGTTTTTATGATTTATCGCCTATGTAATAAACAGTGCTTGAAATCCGAAGGAAATTAGTTTGCAAACATAGACAAGCTGAAAACTAACCAAATTATCCAAAAAGATGTTTTATAATTAGAAGTAAATTGCTACCTGATAAGAAGAATTCCTCCTACGCTGTCACCAACATAAAGAAACACACAGAGTAACTCTATTGCTGAAAGAGTTGGTGAGTTGGTAACACTGCTTCTCCTTCTAAAGGGAAGGGTCAGAGGGCTGCTGGACTTACCAGAGAGGAAGCAAAGTGCTTTTAAAACACTTCTTGATACATAAAACTCCTTCCTCTCTTACAAGCAGATCAAGTCTGGAGTCTACTCTATGGCAATGTGGCAACATTTATGAAATGTGTTCTAGTGTCAGAGGACTCTCGTGTCCACACATTTGAGGAATGTACTGTGATACTATCTGTCTGTGAGCACACAGTAGAAATGTAGCAGTTAAGGTTCAACGAACTGACACTTCTGTAACACCAGTTGTCAAGGAAAACCCAGCACCTGGCAGAAGAAATTGTTGAGGCACACTGGTCACCCACAACGTGACTGTGGCAGGATTCCGTTTTGTGCATCCACCAGTTGTGCATCTCAGCTGTGACATTCTGCCCACAGGAAAGGCTAAGCCTTTCTGGTGGAATTAAGTGATTCCCCAGTATCTAAATCACCTTGAGAACTCAGGAGTCAAGTCCTCAGCTGATGTAATGAAGGATTTCTCCATTACTGTGTCTGGAGCTCTTGTTCCCCAAGGGTCATGTTGCCCAAGAGAGCTTTGTTTTTCCTGATAGCAATGGGAAGATTTTTATATTTTTTAAATAGGTGGCTTTTCTCTGTAAATTCTGAATTTTATTTGTAATTTATGGTATGGCTCACCTCTAAAATCACCTCAGGAGGGTATAATTTGAGTTGCTTCTGCTGAAGCATTTGGATTAGCTGTATTTTCTCCTGCTGCTCAGCTTAGTGATGTATTTGACTGTGAAAGTCTTGTAGACACTTATTCCCTTCTCAGGTGACCATCGTTATTGGGAAAGCAACCTGTACAGCACACAGGAACACTCAGAACTGATTTGAAGCCTTCACTGGAGACTGAACACATCCAGTTAACATTGAAAGGACATACATATTTTATGAGACAGGCTTTTGCATAAGCAGAATGAATGAGATTTTTCAGAAGCAATGAACATCTGGTGCCAGATGAAAATGCTGTTAAATTTTGTTAAACTGTGATGTCTGATCAAAATATGAAGTAGTTATCAAAAAATTATCTGGAACCTGTTTAACCATAAAGTGGGATGGGATCCCAGTTTATCATTCTAGATATTTAGTCATTAGAATCTTTCAGGGAGTTTTGTTTATTATATTCCATTATTCTCTAGGACAATGTGCAACCTCTTTTTTTTCTCTCCGGGTAATATCTATAGCATCTTGGCTTATATCAGGCTTATATGATAACTATGTAGCAGACACCTCAAGAGCAATAGATCAGGTGTACTTTGATTCAAGATCATCTGCAATGGGGCATAAAGAAGAATTAAATTGGCATAAAAGAGAGGAGCACATACAAAATAAAGTGACATTCTTATACATTTTTTCTAGTTCATTTCTAGAAAAACAGAAATAAAATTGGGAGGTGTTTTTAATTCTCCTAAAAGCCTTGGAACGTATCCCTAGAGTGCTGCCAAAGGGTAGGAAAACACAGCAATTTTCCATTCTGATTAATGATAATTTCTTCCATATCCCTCTCTGACTCCAACAGCTCCCCATATGGATAAGACTATTAGAAAGAAATTGGGATTTCAGTTTATGGGATTTTCTGTTTGACTGCTGATCAGAACATGAAACAAAATCATAGGAAGGAGGAATGAGTTGAAGCAAGACTTGAGGATACCTAAAATGTAGCATGGGTGTGTGCCAGTCGTATGTTACTACTGGTGAACAAAACCAGTCCTTCAAGTCCTTCCTCATCCGGAAGGACAGCTTGAAGATATGACCAGGATCTTCACGTCCAGCTGGAACTAGCCTGGAAACAATAAGGAACAGTTTTTACCTTTGCCTTTCTATGACAGCTGGGAATAAACATAAATCCAAAATATTTAATAGTCAAGTAGGCTTTGCCTGTCAATAATATCATGTGTGATATCAGTAGGAGAGAGACATAACAAAAACACATTCTTCTGCTTCCCACATCTATAGCTTGGATAGAGGACTGCAGGTTCTTCAGGGGTTTTTTCATCCATTGGAAGAAATCCAAGTCATGAAAACTGAAGGTAGAGGAATTGAAAAGTGATTAGGGAAGAGATGTTTTCTGAAATAAAATGCCTCTCAATGAGATTCATTGCTAAGTGAAGTTCATGGCTAAATTCTCTCTGAATGAAATGTTCTCCTTCTGATTAGATAGAAAGAAACTGTTGGTCAGCACTTCAGATTAAAAATTCAATTTATTATTATCATTATTATTATACCTATTTTAAACAATAAAGATTAATTCTTCAAACTCCTAACCTTTGACAATACTATTCAAAATTCCAAAATGTGCAGGCAAAGTATTTAGCTTTTTTACAACAACACTTCTTATTACCCCAAAGTTTTCAGGAAAGATTGATCTACATCATTTTCATCTTCTCTGTTTTATTTAATGATGCTTCTGCTCATATTGCTTTATGATTATTCCACCTTCAGCTTGGCACACATGGTATTTCACTTCTCTAATTAGCTTTATTTTCACTCCTGTGTTTTCTGCACTTTTTGGATTAACCCCCTCAATTCTTTCAATTGGATTTAAGTAAAACTTCTCCTAGCTTCAGCAGAGGGGCAGCTCCTTTCTCAGATGTACATTAGGAACCATGAGTGATGTGGATTTCCACTGCCCGCAGCTTAATTCTCTATCTTCTTCAGTGTAATAGCAGTAGATTACTTTTTTCTTAATAGTATTTTAGTCAAATTTTAGGTTCTCTTTACTGTTATGAAGTCTTTGAGAAGGATTTTCATGTAGGTTTATAACTAGAAAGCAAGCAGATCAACCTCAAATCTTGATGTGATCTGGTGCCTCACCCCTCTGCTTCGAAAATCCATTATTCACTAGAGTTATTTTAAAATTCTCTTTTTTTCAGAAGCAATTATGACTTTTAGGCCACGTGTCTCATTGACCTTCAAGGTGCCATGAGCAAGACTAGTTCTCACTGTTTCTGCACTCTGGGCAAAGAATTTCCATACCCCCACAGTAGATTGGGAGCTACAGTGATCAGTTAGTAATTAGTATCCAATTCACTTCAGAAATGTTGTCTTTCTGGTTCTGCCAGCTGTCTGCAGTTTATTCAGAAGTTAAGTTAGCCTCAGTCATCTAAAACTCAGAGCTTTTTTAAAAAGAAGTAATAATTCTTCAGTAATATTACTTATTAAGTACTTTTGAGCACTAGACACTTTTCAATATGGCACTAGAAGAAGGTGGCTAAAATACGCAGAACTTTTCCAGACAATGCATTGTAACTCAGTGAGAAACTAGATGCTTGAGACAGAAATTTTTGCTTTAAATTCTGTGGTCTGTATAGAGTGGGATGTCAGACTGGTGGTTTACTGAGAATTTTTGGGATTTTTTATTGTATGAACAACACAATATTCACTGATCCAAATATCAGCAGTAAGAGTGACCTCATTATACCTAGAAAACAAAAGGCTGTGTTATTTTGTCATTGTTGTTAATTCTACACGAACCTTATGCAAAAAATTAAAATATTTTATCATGAGAATCCTATTTTTGATCCATTTTTCAGCCAACTTTATGTGCTGTGTAAACATCAGCTGAACATATCAATGCAAGAGAGGATAAAAATTGCATAGGAACAGTGTTGACTCTGCCATAAGTATTTCAATCCTAGTATGATATAAAGAACTTCTTCACTTTATTCTTCCCTCTTGCACTAGTAATGTCACGCACCACAAATCAGACTTACTGGTTTCTGAATTAGCAGACCTGCAAGCGTACCCTGACAGGAGAATTAAACGGTCCAGGGAAAATTGTTTTCAGCCCTACACCAGCAGGGAAGGAGAAGAACACATAGAAATCTGTGAAGAACCTCTGGTTGACTCAAAGTGCCTTATATCAGTACCTAATATTATCTCTGCATCCAGTGATAGACTATCACTTTTTGCTTTTAGAGATATGAATCTTGTTTGACATGCTCTGAATATGTGAAGTTAGTCACATGGTCGGCTCAGAACCAGGACACAGAACTGGCGTATCTGAAGTGAGACAGATCTCATGTCAGGCTTCAGCTTAGTTATGTGTGCCATATTTGTACTTTCTGGATTTCCTGTGGTTATTAATAAGTACAATCACTGATGTAGGCAGTACCCTTTACCCTCAATTTCCCTTTCCACTAAGCATCTCTTTCCAGGATTTTTCTTTTGCCATTATTGCTCACACTTTGAATAGTATTACGGTGACAAAAGCAATGAAAGCCATGGAGAGAGCTAAGAAAGTTATTTAAATCATGTTTGACTTAACGGATTTCAACAAAGATTCTGCTGAAAACGGGCTTTGAATAACAACAGCACTAGGAAATATGTAAGGCTTTAAAATGCGATATTATGTTATATAAAACAAACTGGTTACTGACTCCCCCTCATAACTGTGTCACCCAAAACATGGATGGGGCCCTAACCATGCATGGCAGTCCTGTGTTGAAAAATGCCAGAAATAGAGCATGAGTAAAGAGTAAATATTATAAGTCAGCAGTATAAAATGATAGAAAGGGCAAAATGGGAGCCACACCACTGCCTTACTGTTGACAGCTGTACTGACTCCGCATTCATAGAATCATACAATGATTTAGGTAAGAAGAGACCTTTAAGATCATTTAGTTCCAACCCCCCTGCCACAGACAGGGACACCTTCCATTAGACCAGGTTGCTCAAAGACCCATGCAACTTGCTTTGGACAATTCCAGGGACTGGGCATCCACAACTTCTCCAGGCAACCTGTTCCAGTGCCTCACCACCATCATAGTAAAGCATTTCTTCCTAATATCTGATCTAAACCTAATCTCAGCTTGAAGCCATTACCCCTTGTCCTATCACTGCATGACCTCGTAAAAAGTACCTCTTCAGCCCTCTCATAACCCCCCTTTAGGCGCTGGAAGGTGCTGCAATTGCTTGTATGTGAATGCTTCAGCTGACATCTCCAGATATCTCTATTGATCTTTATTGACATCAACCACAGAGGAAACCCTGTGGCTATTTATCTATGGACAAAATTTAAGTCAGATGCAAATGATCACCAAATGAACGTTTTTCAAAATGTCCAGTGTCCCTATTTTTCAAAATCTCTAGGTAGCTACTCCTCCTAAAAGTCAAAGATATTCTGATTAATAGTTTCACTTAATTGCTTAACCATTTCACTGGTTAAAATGACCTTCTATCCATTTTGAAGCTTCTCTTCAGAGCAAAGCACCCTGGTAAATAAATCCTCACTAAAGCACACTAATTTACGTACCCATAATTCCCTTTTGCTGTTTGTGTCCCTGCTGCCTCAGCTCTGGCTTCCAGCCAGTTGCCCCTCTCTGGCTCCGGGCACACACTCTTGATTTGTCCCAGAGGCTTCCTGGCAAGAACACGGGCTCCTTTGCCACTCAGTGCCACAAAGAGATCAGGAGAAAGGTCTTTTTGGGACAGTCTGCCTTTTTGCCTATCCTCCCCATCCCGCCAGACTTCTGCCTGCCAAGCTGCTGAAAATGGTCACCCACCAGCCGAGTGATCCCAATAAAATTCCTGTCCATTTTCAATCACAAAGATGGACATTTAAGTCCGTTATCTGTTGTATTTTATGAGAGGGAAAGGAAGATCTATGTCCCCAGCAAACTTGAGCTCTGACTGGAAAAGACGAAAAAGTATTATAGATCTGCAATGTCACTTCATAAGTCAGACAAAAATGTGGTATAATAAATACCTGCTCTCATCCTCCTTCACTGAAGCTGTTTTTCATTTTGATTGGTGATTTTAAAAAGCTCATTTCTTAGTTTTCTATTTTACCTCTAGGAAGGTTTTCCATTATGCAGTTCCTATAAATATATGAAAACAGAGATCACAATAAACCAATATATTTACTGAGACTAGAACATTCTTTCTTCTCAAATGAAATGATGCTGGTGCTATAAACAGCTGAAAATATTTTACTGAGGTATCAACAGCCTCAGGATCTGTATTAATAACAGACTTGTTAGAGTGTGAAATGTCTCATGGCTTTTCTCCAGGGTGTTTAAACTAATACACTGCTAAGAATACGGGAATGATTTTACTTTTACTCTCACTTTGAGACTTTAAAATTTTCATTGGCTTTACAGATATCTGTGCTGCTTTGCAGTTGTACAAGTGAGAGAAGCATCAAGCCAGAGTCCACACATAGGAGCAGATCTGGAAGATGAGCTGGAAGCAGTGTTATTGAAGGGAGGATTAGCCAACCTATAACACAATGACAATAACTGCATCCCAACTATAAGACTTTTCCCTTCTTTTCTTTGGCACCCATCTAAAATTTAGTTCCTTCAACCTGACATTTAACAATTCTGAATAAATTAAAATAAACAAAAAGCAAACCAGAAGAAAACAAGGAAGTCACAAAATTTATATAGATCTTTTCTTGTGTTCTGAGCTTGGTAGCAACAATTGATGTATTGCTCCAAAAGGAGATTGGTTTTGTGAGTTGTTTCTTTCAATTCAGGGAGGGGAAATCTGTCCAATTATCTTTTTGATATTGTATACAAATTAAAGGGTATAAGATAATCAGACCTCTTTGAAAAGGACTGTGTGGTTCAAAAGATTAAAACAAGTAAAAGGGAATAAATTTCTTAAGAAAATCGTTAAAAAATCAGTCCATCAAAAGTTCAGATAAAGTGTCTAAAGGAGTCCCCAAAAGTGACACATACCAACTCTCTAAACCTAATCCAGATTCTTTATTGGAAGCCTTTACTTGTTTTGGTATGTGCATGATTGTGCCTCTGAGGTGACCAGAGATTGTTGTACGGCCATATGAAAGCAGGGCTGCTGGGCACTCAGTGCCTTTGGGAACTGAAGTTATCTAGCTGCCAAAATAGAGGAACATAAAATAAATAGTATTGAAAATAACTTGGTAGTCTGGTTTAACCCGTTGCTCAAAGTGGGGAGAAATTCCAAACAGGACTCAGTTTTCTTTCACTTTTTCAAACAAATTGGCTCAGCATTTTGTGACTGGCTTTGCAACGTGTTTGTTGTTTACCATTTCTGTCCAGTCACTCTGTAGAACAATTAGTCCCTTTGTGAAAAGAATGCTAGCTGTATCTGTGAGAGTAAGGCATTGACCTGGAAATAGTCTTGAAAGTGGAACTTACTGGTGTCCATGCCTGCAGAAGTAAGTTGTTTTGAGATATCTGTTGACAGATAACAGATATGAAATGTTGCAGAGGAAGGATCCGGCGTTTTGTGAAATTCAGACTGCGTGGGGAATCAGCATCCTACCCTGTAACATCCCAACCGAGATAATACTCTCAAGACTAACAGTGCCCTCAGCAGCAGTGCACTGCACATGCTGCCAAGTTCTGTGAGCCAAAACCAACATCATAGAAAGAGGAGTCTTAACTGCTCTTCCCTGCAAGAACCGAAAATGCACTGGAAGACTAAAAAGGATGAAGGAGAGATGGTATCACTGAACACTTGAAAAGACTTGACAATAGTGGGAAAACACTGGAAATTAATACTACCAGTATATCAAACCTTTTAAGCTTTCAGCGTCACTTGGCATTTTCAATGACATTTCCTCGGCTGGAAGGTGAACTGTATTGTAAATACTCTGGAGTCACAGAACATTTGAGCAGCTTCAGTCTGGGCAATGTTTGTTTGTGATTAGTTTTACAAGAGTGTATGGAATAATTTAAAATTGAGTACATGAAGCATACTTTCGATAATCACATGTTCTCTCTAGTCACGCTTGAATTTATATTCCCAGTTATCTTTATCAACAAACATTTCCAGATTGCTTCTGACTTGTCTATTAAAATATACTTGGTGCTAATCAAAACTGTGCATAACCTACTAATCACGCTGTCAGCTGCTACTAGCTCCATGGAGATGGCAAGATTATGGAAAAAAAATCAAATTTAAATTGTATGGTTATTTAACCTGGTATTCACTGATGGGCATATCACCCCGGATGTGTTCAAAAGGCATGTAGATGTAGCACCTGGGGACACAGTTTAGTGGTGAACATGGTGATGCTGGGTTAATGGCTGGCCTTGAGGATCTTAGAGATCTTTTCCAACCTTTATGATTCTATGACTCAATTCTATGTTTCCATGTTTGTTCTAAAGGGTAGGGGAAAAGAATACACTTAGGAGGATTGGACAGAGGTTAGCAAATGCCCCAAAACTGTGGTCAGGTTTCTAAATATCTGCACATGATAAAGGGTAGGCAAAGGCCCTTGCAAGACATGTGCCAGTGTGCTTTTTGTAGGTAGGACTTAAACAATTAATTTCAACTGGCACTCAGTAAACAATTGCATGTCAATCAGAAAGCAGCCAATACAGAACAGTTTTGCAGTGTAATAAGCCAAAAAAAAATCACAAGTCCTTTTTACTTGAAAACATTTCCTACCATTCTGAACTTGCTATTATGTCTTACTGAATTAATTAATTGTTATTGTCTTCTTCGCTGGTAGCACCCAGATGCTTGGAGACGTCTCAAGCAGTGATTGAATGTATGATCATGCACGCTCTCCAAAACCTAATCTTACCTGAAATGTTCTGGTGCTAGTTAACAAGGCAAGAAACACCTTTATTAATTTTACTCCTCAGAACAGAAATCAAGATCTGGAAAGATCAGGGCTGTTACAAGTCCTGCAATTGACCATGAACAAGCAGGCATAAATCTCCTGTTTTCAGAGGGACTTACGTGAACACAGCACAGGCCTGCATGGAGCAGTGCTCTGAGGCCAGGTCCCAGTTTATCACTTAATGGCACTCAGAGACTCAGCTATGTGCACACAGGGCAAGTCCAGCACTACGAGCTGATTAAAGGGACTGGCAAAGACATGAGAGACATTCATAACAGAATCATAGAACCATAAAATAAGCTGAGTTGGAATGGATCCTCAAGGATAACCGAGTCCAACTCCTGACCCTGTGTTCAACACCCCAAGAGTCATATCATGTGCTGAGAGCATTGTCCAAACACTTCTTGGACTCTGTCAGGATGGTGCTTTGACTGCTTCCCTGGGGAGCCTGTTCCAGTGCCCAACCACCCTCTGGGTGAAGAACCTTTTTCTAATATCCAGCCTAACCCACCCCTGACACAACTCCAGGCCATTCCTTCAGGTCCTGTCACAGGTCACCAGAGCGAAGACATGAGTGCCTGCCCCTCCTCTTCCCCTCACAAGGGAGTTGAAGCCTGTGATGAGGTCTCCCCTCAGTCTCCTCTTCTCCAGGCTGAATAAACCAAGTGACCTCAGCCACTTCTCCTACGGCTTCCCCTCAAGGTGATTTACCATCCTCGTGGCCCTCCTTTGCATGTTTCCCCATATCTTAATGACTTTTTTATATTGTGGTGCCCAAACCTGCATACAGGACTCAATTTTTCGGTGTTGTATTTGTTTTGTTTTGTTTGTTGTTTGTTGGGTTTTTTTTTTCATTTAGATATGCATGTCTCACTAGTTAAAATACTAAACTTCTGCAATAATTGCATAGGGTTTGTTGAAGACATGATATATTGGGAAAGTGATAGCTTTCAAAAGGCATTCATCAATCAGTAGGGAAACAGCAGGGTGAAGAAGTGTGGTAGAGTTTCTCCAAAAATCCTCATGCCTAGGTACAGCTTGTTTCGGAATCAAAGATCAAATAACTTTTTCTTATAATAATCACCAACTGCAGTGGAAGCACAGAACAGGGGAAATTTTTCCTTAGATCCACATTTCTAAAGGCTCCTAGGCTGTTTCACAATTGCTGCTGATCAGTGGTGGACTCAAATTCTGTTTTGCTGCTGTTCATAGAGAGAATGGGAAACGTGTTGAGGTAAGAACTTCCTTCGAACCAATTTAGTGCCTCATTAAAGAGTAAGTAGGATTCTACCAAGGGATAAAAATCTTAACCCTCGGATGTTAGCTATAGCCATAAAAGAAATTATTCTGATGACTATAGCCATATAAAAAGTTAATCCCTCTACCCTTGCCCCATAGTAAATGAAGAGGGAGAACTTTAGAATATCAGGTACCTCCCTAAAAAGGATCTCACTTCTCTTCTCCACACATACAGGCAAATGTCTCCATAGCTCTTCTGGATACATCCCCATGCGTTGTTAAGAAAACGGGGTTAGAAATACCAGATTTCTAGTTAGATCTGTTTGTTTGAAACTATTTTGTTCCAGACACTGAAGTTTTGTGGAAGTGAGGCTACAACATTCACTTATTTGCATCAAACAACTAAGTATAAAGTTCAGCGCAGTATATACAGCTATTTCTAGGAAAGAGATACATCTGATATTTTTATTTTCATAGAAAGGGCTGACATTTCATGACATATTCCTGAACAAAAAAATTGTGGAAGGCATTAAAAAAAAATTGGAAGAGAGATAAAATCTTAGTGTGGATGACGATAAATAAGGGTAGAAAATATACATATCCAGCTCCCAGAAGTGCAGTGTCATGCCCACAGCTGATCATGGTAAGACAGTTGCACTAAAAATGTTCCATTAGGGGCATGTTAAACGTATACCAATAATATTGGCAGAAAAGTCCATACAACTCTGAAGCTTACTAGAAGTGTGAGACTTTAAAACCAATGAAAGCCATATTCTGTCTCCAAAGTATGGATATGAACCTCAGCAGGATGATTCTGTCAGGCTTAAATTAAACCTAATCATAACACATGTGAATTGGGAAGAGGTACTGGAGGAAGGGCAATAATAATGCTAAGTTATTAAAAAAGATATAGGTACACATATATTAAGGATTAATTTTACTTCTACTATCCTCCATATATTAAATGCAAATAAATGCAAACACAGAGGTATCAATGATATTTGCCATTCTACAAAGCTATTATACAGATGGCTTTAATATAGAGTTTGAATTACACAAAAAGAGCAGAATAAATGATGTGTGCAGTGGCTTAGGATGAGCTTAAGAAAGCTAAGTCTCCAAGTCATTGTGAAGGTATCTTATAGTACAGGAAGAAAGAGGAATAAGAATGGCAAATTAAGAGATTTGTTTAAAAGTAGGGGAAAGAAGGCCAGTGGTATCCTGGCTTGTATCAAGAAGTGTGGCCAGCAGGATCAGAGCAGTGATTGTCTCCCTGTTCTCGGCACTGGTGAGGCCACACCTTGAGTCCTGTGTCCAGTTTGGGCCCCTTCACTGCAAGAAAGACATTGAGGGGCTGGAGAAGGGTCCAGAGAAGGGCACCAGAGCTGGTGAAGGGTCTGGAGCACAAGTCTTGTGAGCGGTGGCTGTGGGAACTGGGCTTGTTTAGCCTGGAGAAAAAGGGAAGCTCGGGGTTGGCCTTATGACTCTCTACGTTTACCCGAAAGGAGGCTGTAGCCATTTGGGGGGCAGTTTCTTTTCACAGGCAACCAGTGACAGGGCAAGAGGGCAAGAGGACATTCCTGCCTTCTGGAAGGCCTTTTTATCCAGCCAATCACCTGCCATCAAAACAGTTTTCAATACCAACCTCCTCTTCTCCAATCATACTCAATGAGGGCTCTTCTGTCCATTAATAGCCTGGACTTAGCCCATTTCCTTGCCTGTTTTTTTACCTACTTCCTTGGGATCTTTCCCTGCTCCTGGCAGAAGGGTCTTCTTACTGTCTCAAGGGTTTCCTCTGCACTGAACCATTCCTCTGCTGCTTCATAATTTCTGCTCCTTTGTCCTAACTATCCTGCCTTCTAACCTTCCTATTATTGGTCTGTTCCCAGTTTTGCTCAGTACTCAGGTCCTCAAGCCTTTCACTTACGTTCATGTTTCTGTCTTTGAGTCTCATTCCTTTGTACTCTATCTGCTCCTGCCACAATTCCAGCTGCATTTGGAAAAAATGAGTCCCTAACAGGAGTGGCTGATTGCTATTGTACAGATGGCTTCACCGTATAATTTGCAAAACACTGGAGGTACAGTGGTTTTACGAATACTAGTAGGCAATCCCAGAGACTGCACAAGGTGCCAAAATTCTTTAAGAAACCTTGGGAATAATTTCTAAAAAATCCAGTCCTTCAATTTCATTGATATATTCTCTGCGTAAGCTTCTCTTTCTATGCTTACATTCTATTACTGTATTACTGACTGGAAAAAGAAGTGTGATTTTCTTGATAAGGGAGGGAAGATGGGAGAGCAGCTAGACTGCTGTTTGAATCTTTTTGAGGCACGCTGTTCTCACGTGACTCTGTGTAAATAATTGTGTTTCTCTGTACTTCCATTCAGTATGAAATGAGCGAGGTGGTTTTCTTTCCTTGCCAAATTTTTGTACGAATGAATACATTACAGGTTTTGAAGGGCTCCATCACTACGTCAGTGTGGCACTGTGACTGCCTAAGAAACAAACACAGTTTATTACTCTTATCCCCAAAGCCTAACAGTTTTCTGGTAGAATTAAGCGGAAATGTTTTCAATAGCTTTGTTTAGCATATATTCTCTTTTCTTTCACACAGTAGATGCATTCACATATTCCTTGTGCATAATTACAGAAATATGCTACAATATCTGATGGGATGGAGAAGACCCAGGTTCCTGCAGCTCACGAAAGGTCATTAGAGTGATTTATATTTCCTTTGGCATTAAATAGGGCTGTTTATTCTGTTAGTAAGAAGAACATTTTGTAAACATCATTCATATTCTGAATGAGTATACATATCACACATTTGAGTTTTCTGATTTTCTTTCCTCTCAAAAAACCCATGAAGACTGTGAAATCCAGAAAAGTACCATGGGCATCGCTCCAAGTCCTTGTATACTTTATATGGATATAAATTCTTGCAATAGCTGTTGGGACTTCATATAAATAAAGGGGCTTCAGGGTATTGATGGAGGTCACATTTTGGTGACAACTTGTAAATATTACCTAGAAGCTACTGGCCTTAGTCCAATACCTTAAGAGACTTCTCATTAGGCTTCACATTTTTACGAGAGACAAACTAGTCTCATAGAAGCAGATCAATTTAAGAACAATTCTCGTTGCCTCACTTCTGAAGGCTTAAAACCCAACACATAATGTTTAAATCCTTGGTCTAACTTGCAGTACCATGTATGTTTCCCCTCAAGGAAAAAATGAAGGAATTCCAGCTTTTCTCTAAATTAAGTTAATAAAAACTTTTATCGTGATTTAATTCACTGTGGGAGATCGCTATAAATTGCTACAGATGTGATTGCTCAAGGTGCCAGGCACTCATCTGATGTACAGAAGTTTTTAGATATTGCAAGTTGTCAGAACCACTAACCATTTGCATATGATATCTGACAAAAAACCCCAGTGTGAACAAAGGACCCTCACATATCCACTTCTCTCAGTGTAAAGATGTTGATAAGTTCAGTTGAATTCTTTTTTAAAACTAAGAAAAATGAAAGAGGACAAGGTTGATACTTTTCCAGAACTTTATGGTAGATTGTTTATGCCATTTTTCTCTAATGAACCTGTGGAAGACTTCATAATATGGATTTTTTTTTCATAAAACAGTTCCCTTTTCATCACAAAAACAAACATTCCTTGTTTTTCAGATGGACTGATGAAATAAAAAAGAATTGATCATTCTTGATAAAAATCAATCAGTACAGCATGTTACAAAGACTTTGAAGTGCATTCCACGCAGAAAATACATCGTACTTTGAGTCTACCAGCCTTGAGAATATGTCCTTAATTTTTAGCCAGACATTTTAACACAATGGATAAAAATAGGCATTAAAGTAACCTGGAAAATTAGCTTTGTAGAGAGCAACTCTAGGCCATTTATAATCACAGAAAATAAAAACAGCAACAACTTGCCCAAAGACTTTGTAGATACTGGAGACATGCACTATTTTGTGCATTCATTATGGTATTTCCCATTGCAAATCCCCTGTAACCTTTTGGGAAGCTTTCCCTGCAGCCTGTGACCTGTCCCACAGCATCAGAAGAGGCTGCGATGGCTGTGGTGTGGAAGACGCAGTTGCTGGTCAGGGCTGCTGCTGAGAAAAGGAAATCTTTTGGAGCATCCATAGAGTCTGAAGTTGGAGAATTTGGGCTGGTGGGGTTGTCCCAGGACATGCAATTTACTATTTCCATCTGTTGAAAACTCATAATAAGAAGGTTTAATTGCATCATTTGGAAATACTCTTTATGAAGAAAGACATGCTTTCATAACTGCTTAGCTCAGAGCTGTCCAGTTCATGCAGAGATTTGGGTTTCTACGGTTCCATAGTATAAATGACATGGAAAAATGGGGGAGGGATGTCTTTCTACCTTTCTCCCCTCCCATTTCTTTATTTTTGAAGTTAATTCTAGGGACAGGAATTTTATGCTTCAGGCTTTATGCCCTTTAATTTTTGCTCAGCTCCTGGAAGAACCTGCTACATCTGGACACCCCTCTGCTGATCTCCCAGTTGCCCTTTGCTGCCTTTGATGGGACTCAGGCACCCAGTCATGGCAGCAGCTGGAAGGTGGGCAGGACAGGTGTAAGGAATGGGTTTGACAAAGGCTTGGCTGGGGAGGAAAGCAAATCTCCCGGTTTCCACTGCCTGAAAAGCCAATGCTGCCGCCTCAGCTCTCCCGAGCACGCCAGTACCACAGAGAAGAGCCCACCACAGTTACAGCATGCTCCTGTTCTGCCCTGATACCTGACAGCTGTGCACACAAAGCATAACACTTCTGGATACCCTGCTACTATCACAATCCACTTCAGACACCCTCATGCATGCCTTTCCAACCCCCCTACCCACAAACTTACCCCAGCTGCCTCCGTCTCTGATGTACTCAGAACAGGCAGAGCTTGTGTTTATCTGTGCCTTTCCATAATGCTGTTTGTGGAAGGGCAGATTAATCATAAACTGAAATTAATTGGCATGCAAAATTATTTGAAAAATGCAAATTAGTCCATCAAATAATTTGAAATGTCATGCATGGTGCAGCACAAAATTTGGCAGGGAGAAGAAGTGATTATCGCAGGTAGGCAACCCAGCAGATGGCTGAGTGTTCTGAAACAGTGACTGTGAGAAAAGGATGTTGTTCATAGCTCCTGGACTGCCTCTTTCCATGTTAATAAACAATTATGAATACAGTAATGAAAATGCCAATCAGCTTTTTGTTGTACTGGGGCATTAATATAACACTGATATCTGCATAACCACAATACTACCATGTACTTATCTCTGCAGGGTCAACTTAAATATTTCCAAAGCTGCAAATGGGAGCGGGTAAAGGGAGGTGTGGTTTTAGTGGGAGGGCAATGATGCCCATTGTTTTCCACATTTGCTATTCCTTGGTGATTCAGTGCATTAGAAAACATTTTAACTGTAAATAACATTACTCTTCCTAAGGGAGTGGATGGTGCCTGTGTAGAAATGTGCATAGTGTCTGGTTACAGAGTTCTGGTGTTCCTACAGTTCAGGAAAAGGAGCTAAAACCGGATGGGATCAATCTCAGAAAAGAAACTGGGCCATGAAGCAAGTGGCAGATGAAACTGCCTGTGTAAGAAAGTCCAGATGGTCAGAGATGCAAATATGCTGTTCTAGGGAGTCTGGACCTTCATGCCAGGACCCCTGGCACCTACATTTCATGTTACAGTCTGCCTGAATTCAGCCTGGGCTCAGACTGCCCACAAAACCCTCTGGTCCTCTTCTGTCCCTCCCACAGCCTGCACCAGGAGGATGGGAAGACCTTCAAAGGACAGTCATGGGTCCTTGTTACTGCCTGAAGTAACTTCAGAAAATGGGGAGAAAAAGCCTTCTCAGGAGGAGAAATAGGAAGGAAGGTTGCTGCAGTGCTGGCCCTCGTGACACCTTTCCTGCTAGGAGTGCAGGCAGTCAGTAGTCTCAGATTTGAAGGTGTCCCGTGGATCAGACCACTCTCAGAGCAGGTGCCACACCGAGAAACTTTCTGGAGTCATGCCTGACTCTGGTAGAGACTGCAGTATCCCTGAAGGAAAAAACAAAATAAAAAAAGGAAAGCTCTTTTTTAAGGACTTCCTTCTGCTTGAAGGCAGGAGGATAAGGTGGAAAGTGTCCCATATGAGGCTCTTATTTGAAAGGGATGGTGTTTGCGTTTCCACTGATCCATGCCACACCCATTCCACAAGCCAGGCACCCAGTGTGGTGGTTGCCACCATTCTTGGAGTAAACTTCCCTGGAGTAGGTGCAATATGTAAAGTATTTTTAGGCATTCATATCCATTGATATCTGTGGAGATACTCAAAACCCGACTGGATGTGGTCCTGGGAAACCTGCCCTCGGTGACTTTACTTGAATGCTGGGGGTTGAATTAGATAATATCTAGAGGCACCTTCCAACCTCAACCTTTCTAACTCTTAGTTTAGAAGCTGACATGAGGTATAGTGGTAAAACACCGACTGCAAGTGGTTTCGAAAATGCTCTGAAAAGCAGAGTAGATGAAGTGCCAGCTGGTCAGCACGATATTCCCATAGCCTAGATTTATGGCATCATATACTAGAAATCAGACTTCTCTGTGTCTGTCTGCCTAACCGAAAAAAACCAGTTCTGTCATCAAGAGCTCTACAAAAAGAAAAATTACTTTCTATGGCTGAGAGCACGTAATTTTCAAGTTCATTTCTAAAACTGGAATCTTGTATCAAAAGCATATAAACCTCATGATTTCATCTCTTCTCAATCTGAACAGAAGAATATTGTCTAACACGCTAACACGTGAAAACTTTGAGAAATCAGTATGGCACTACTCAGTACCACTTACAGCAAAAAATGTATTGTCAAAAGAGCAGCAGATTATGGAGCTAACAGAAGATATATCAATATACAACTAATGTTCAATATTATTTATACCCATACTTAGGATTTATCCTTTCACTGTGGAACATGCAATTAATATTTCTCTTTCTCCTAGTAACTTGCTGTGTGATATCCACGTAATAACTTCACTGATGTGAGAGCAACCTAAAAGACCCTGTACATATTTCATGTCAGTTCACGGATTGTTTTGCTATCATTTTTTTACTGATGCCTAACTTGGAAGTTTCTTTAGCTTCATAGGCCATCTGTAAGTGTGCTTAGCTTTAATTATCAGTACAAACAAAAAGTGACATTGGAGTCTTAAATTTGGTTTGGGTTTTTGTAGTAATACTCATAAGAAAAATGTGAAAAATGTGAAAAAGGTCAATCTGACCTGGAAATACTGACCATTTCTAGGTTTTTTGCAAGAAGCTTCCTTAAAAATCTTTGCACAACCTATCTGCATGCTAAAAACTGCTTAATGTTATCTAGCTCTTTTTTAAAGACTTCCTGCACATCCATCAAAAGACTGTTTTTCAGATAATCAGAATTTTCTCTCCCTCGGACCATTTCCATTGAAACCTCAGGAAAAAAAATAGATAAGCAGTAAATATAAATGAAAGAGACAAGAATCTGAGGTAGCTATGAGATCTCATGGCATAACAGGTTTCTTTCTTACAAGTGACAACATTCATTATCACAACTGCTTAACCCTGAGACTCAATTAAGGCTTTCAAAGTGCTTTTAAATTATTGATTGAAAGGCAACAAGGAGCAACCAATGGTTGAATATGACTTTACGTTGCAAAAGTAACAGTAATTTAAACTGCAACCCACAAATGTGTGTTTAAAAAGGGGTATTTAATGGAGTCAGGGCTTGCCAAATAGGGAGGCAACCCTCAGCCTTGCAAATTATTGATTTCTCTCTCATTTTAAATGCTTTTTATCCCCATTGCTCAGAGTAACATGCACGATCATTGGTGTCAGGCAGTAATGAAGTTTCTGTTCAACACACTCTTTGACATGAAAAAGTCAATGCAAAAGCATTTGTCAAAGGAAATGAGATGCTGCTAAATCCTTTGAGGCAGCATTTATCCCTTTCCCTACCCAAAGCAAGTGAACAAAGGAAGATGGTCTGAGGAAATCAGAGAAGGGACTGGTGCTGGTAAGGTCTAACGTACACACACTTGAAAAAAAATACTTTTTACTCTGGGCATGATTGCAGCTAGCCTTATTTTGAGATTAAGGTTGGGAAACTAAAATTATTAGGTGTTCTGTTTATTTCTGAATTCCATAAACCTCTGATGATTATGAGAAGGCTTGTGCATATCCAGGACACTCAATTATATTCTCTTTTAGAACATGATTTAACTCATTGTTTGATTCTGCATTAGACGGAAGTAGTGTTTGCACTTAGTAACCAATATCTGCTGCAAATTCTAGGTTTAGGATTTGGGTCAACGTATAGTCAAAATCAGGACTGTAGTTTGAAGCCTTATATTCTATTTTATCACCAAAATTGATGCATTGTCTATAACTAAGCTTAGGTCTATGGGTTTCGATTAAGAAATATAGTATAAAAATCCTATTTTATTATTGGATGGCTCCCAGCATACAGAGTAAGGAGAAGTGCTCATTCTGATAAAGACCCTTACTGTGTTTGCATTTTAGTGATCCTCTGGCAAGGATGGGGTGAGGATTATGGGTGGGAATATAGTCAATATTGGAAAAGTCTAAATAAACAAAAGCCTATTATACTATAAAATTCTTCAGAGCTTTCAGAGATAAATAGAAAAATTTTTAGTTATTGCAATCTAGTAGAAGAATTTTACCCAAGCTTACAAGTTCAGGATTTTTGTTACATTTCAGCAATTCAAGAATCCCATAAAGGTCCAAAAATCAGGAAAATAATAAATTGGAATTGGGCATTATATTTTGTCTTACAGTAGGCCGATACACAGAGAGTAATAACATTAGTGCCAAGGATGCAATTAAGGCTGGAGTTCGTAAAATAGAAAACAGCAACCATCTGTTCTGCACATTCTGAAAAGATAGAAAGAAAATAGGTGCAAGATTAAGGCCAAGCCCTCAATCTTATGCATTTACATGGAGTCTGTAGCTTAAATTCTGAGCTAGAGTCAGGGTTCAGGCTTTGGAGCATGTAGCATAAAAAGATGTACTTGTTGCTGGGTTAGTTAAAGCCTTTGGCATGAGAGAGAAAGCTCATAAATACCAATAGTACTTTTATACGATCACATTATTTGATTTCCTATGCATCTTGACTGACTACTAAATTAAAGATGACAAGTGAGTGAACCCAAGCATTGGTCCCTAGAGCTTACCAGCAACTTCTTAACTCTTTCCTCACCTGTTACAAATAAAAATCTTCAAGCCAAATTTCACAGATGATTTGAGAGATAGGTTACTTCATGGGGATTTTCTCAAAGGTCAGGATAGGCAGGAGAATACAGAAAGTCTGTCTCTTTCTGCCCAAAACCATCTCCTTAGTCTGTGCACCAATTTTCTCCTGCTTTCTGTCCTGTGTACACAAAACAAGGCTTGCATTGCTGTTATGAAAATGCCAGCCCTAAATATTTCTGTCTCTAATCTAAAAGAGTAAGAGTTCTCAAATGAAAGACACATAGCTCCATGAAATTTAATACAGATGGAACTTTGCTACTGAAATTAGGTCTGCTGCTTCAAATCTCATCTGAGTCATGGGAAGTGTGGAATATTTTGAAGGAAGAATCTTGAGGAAAAGTTCCTGAAAAGTCCATCAATTTCATATAATGGCAAAAGTTGTGTGAAGATATGATAGCTTAAAGTAATTCAATTCAAAGCATGCCCTTAGAACAAGGATAAGGCTGCTAACTTACTCTTTTGGTCTAATAGCACAGAGCACCTCAGAAATGCCCAAATGCTCAAATGCCCAAAACTCAGTTTCAGCAAAATCCTTCCTTGACCCAAGAAGTTTGAGATGTCCTGAAGGGCTGAAGCAGAGAGCTCTGCACTGAACAAATTTAAAGGGAAAAGGAATAAAACCTGGACTCACAACTCCAATGATTTAAATGTAGATGAAACACCCTGAGGTTACTTAGAAAAGGACTAACCCAAGAATGTGACCTTCATAAGTGCCCTAAATACACCTAAGGAAAAAAATCTTGGTATTTGCAATACCAAACTCATTAAAAATAGAGAAATTCATATGGATGCCTGAGGTATTTTTCAGTGTGTGATCCTCTTTCTGTTTTTCATAACTGAATGAGATACTGAAATCACATAGATACAGCTGCAACAAAGCTGCTCCAGCAGCACTAGTTACAAAAATGCCACTGTTTATGAACGCATTACACGTGTTATTGAAATTCCACATATTTAAAGCAAAATCAAATGTTTTCAGAATAACTACTCCGTGAAATCTATCTCCAGATTCTGTTTCACTTGACTATAAATTGTCTTTATTATGCTGTATATGGAAATTGAGCAGTCGTTCTTTGTGTCCTTGAACTGAAAAGAGTCTTTTTCAGATAGCCACCCATTTTATCACTTCACTACCCTTTCTTGTGGTGAAAACTCTCTGAGCCACAAGTACAGGCTGTGTATCTAATACTATACACCAAGACACTCCACAGCGGGAGAAACATCTAAATTTGCTAGAATACAGACAGCACCTCTAACACAATTTAATGATGACAGTAGTGGTTACTCAGGGGATTGATGAAGGGAAAGTATTTTTCAACCTCTTGGAAGTTAGTCTCAAAGTACATGATGGAAAGCTTTTATTGTCAGATGACTGTGGGCTGTTGGTACCATACATGACAAAGACTGATTTTAATCAGTTTCTGTCACACTGAATCCTCTGCTATGGTTGACACAGCAGAAGAAATGCCAGGGGCCAAAGAGTTACTGAGGAGTGGGTACCCACATGCGTAGAACCCAGGTCATAACTCTTCAGTATCAAAGCTGAACTTCTTCCAGGGACCAAAATGAAGAGTCTTCCATTATCAGGTCCTACAGGATAGAGGTTCTGTGACTCACCAGAGTATTATGATGGCATAAGGCACTAATTTGAGCTCTTTGTGCATGGATTTACAATGCACATGCAGGCCTCCATGTTCACAGATATGAATAGTAATCCTAGTTCTCCGAATAGGCTACCAGAACTGTATCTCTTAAGCCTTCATTGCCCATACACGGGGATAGATGGCTACCTAACTTTGTGGATAAGCAGGATGGAAAAACGATCAGTACTCCATACTGAACAAGCAAAATAAGCACATTTTTATGATTTAGTAATAGGCTGAGCAGTCAGTTTTGCATTCACCTGAAACCTTCAGAAATGCTGAGCTAGGTGTCTAGCTCTCTAGACCATTTTATGCATTATGAAAACAGCAAAATACCCACCTACTTGCAGCTGTCTGCATGTCAGTGTGGAAAGTTCACTTCTGCTGTAGAATCCATAAAGGCTTCAAACACCTAAGTCAGGATTTTAGAGGTACACTGAGAAGATTAAATAAGCAAAATATATTTTTACTCCTTTTTTTCTAAACTGAGGAGATATTTTGCCACCTTCATTACTACAGCTGCACTATCACCCACCTATGAGAGCTGTAGACACCCAGTAGAGGATTCTCCAGAGAAACATTAATTATTGTATTTATTTCAAATCAATACGAAAATACGTCCATAATCACAGAGCAGGAAACTCACTACTCAGAGGAAACAGGTAGAAGAAGTTTTGGTGAGCATCACTCACGCTGGATTTCAGCACGCGTGTTGTGGTATGCAAACATCTGAACTCAGCTTTTGCAACTACATGTTCTTGACAACAGTGTTGAATTATCTGTGTGTATTTTATTCAACTAACTGTGCTCATAGGGAAAAACTGCCTTTGGAAGCTGTTTCCCGTGCATGTGCCATTAATAAGCTATGTCTGGAAGTGCATTATTAGGTTTCACACCATGCAGTCATCCTAAGAAATGCTCTAAAATCATGCTGGTGCTTGTGATTACGTCTTTAATGCTCAATTACATCACAGCCATGGCTGAAGTAACTGGGTAGTGCTGGAGTCAATGTCTTCACTCAGCCATGTGAGGTTAATTGCTAGGACTATAAAATATATGAGTCTAACAAAGAAGCATGGTAGTTTAAATGCATACTTGTTATTTTTTTCCAAGTGGCAGTTCAACAAGGTTGGCTGCAATAAATTCTTTGTCCTCCTTATTGGAAAGGAAAAGATTCAAGAGACCCAGGCACTGCATCAGTCGAGTAACAAGCTACCTGGATCCTGCCTCAAAAGCATTTGACCACAGAAAGCAAACATAAGTTGACAGAGCCAAATTTAACAATTTATGAAACTCACCACACAGAAGCAGGCGATGCACTGTCACATGAACAGTTGCTGTCCCCCTCAGGAGCCCAGCATCCTCTGCCACCTGCGTGGGCTGAGAGGGCTCCTGCCTACAAGAGCTCTTTCCAGAGAGCTGTTTCTGTGAGATTTGTTACAGCATATGTAAAGAAGACATTTAGATTGTATGCATGGTTGGACTACAGAGAGCTATTCCCTTAGGAGTCTTGATTTGTCTGTGTTTACTAAGAATCTGGAAATCCTCAGAGAAAAATTGTAAGAAGCTGTGCAAGATAATTCTTGTAAGCATCAGTGGAGGAAGGAGAATCACATTACCCTGGTTTCTGTCAGTTCACACATCAGAATATTCTGATTATTCACACTTAGTTCTGTGCTGTATTGTAAAAACATAACACTTGGAATGTTTAATCCTTTTTTTCCCCCTGAGTGTACACCTAGACACATTTCAGCAGACTTAAATTCAATGCGTAGTTTTCTGCCTCCCCAAGGAAATCTAGCAGTATCTTTTAACACATTGACTTCACTAACCCCAGTTATATCTAAGAAAGGTTTCAGAGGGCAGAGAGTTGTCAGATTTATCAATGCAGGAGGCACTTGATTCAAAGGCCGTTTTTAAAAACATAAAATTATATTAAAAGTATGGAATAAGTCACCTAGTGCAGCAGCTATCTTATTGTGGGAAAGGCTAAATAGGATGTTGGTAGGTAGTGATAAATTGGAACTTGATTTTGTGCTTGTATTACCTACAGAAAAAACATCAGAACTTCTGAGTCTTATTGCACTCATTCACTAATCCTGGCTCCCTGCTTACCTGCAGTGAGAAATATAAGCCTTGGGGGACAGGATCTGATCACAGCTTAAGTGCATTTCTATATACTCACTGCCTCTAGGAAAGGCAGAAGTGATATAGTTACCCCAAAATGTGCTGGAAGTGCTTCTGCAACAGCATAATCACTAAGTGTTATTTAATTCTACTTCCAATCTGTCTTTCTTTGCCATCCCATTCAGATGATGTTTCCTAAGGAAAAAAACCCCCATGGTTTCCCTGGCATATCTATCAAAATGGGACATTAGAGACAACTTCCTCCTCTCTGGATGACCAGAACATGGTCTTTTCTCTGGAGCCGCAGAACATATTCTGCTCCCCTCCTACCCCCCAAAAATAGGACAATACTTAGAAAAAACAAAGAAGAAAAGAAAAATAATAAAGGCACATTATTGCCTGAAATCAAGCGTGTTTTAGAGAATTCTACAGAATGTATGTCTTTGACATACACATCTAAAATTGACAGGAAAGCAAACTCAAAACCAGCAGGAAACAAAGAAACCGTGAAGGAAAGAGGGGCCTTCCTTCACGTCTCTCTCTTAAGGACAAACAGCTAAAGTTGTTTGTGATTGAAAACAGGAGAAAATACTTGTTTTTTTTCCTAATGCAATTAAAATTATCAAATTGTAAATAAACCAGTATTACTGCTAAACCATTGGAGACCAATATATTATATTTTAAAAGTCTGGTCAGTCTGTATGATTAATATTTCTCCAGAATGACTATATCACACTGTTACTGGCAATGGAAGGACGTCTTCGTAGGGAGCCTAAAATGATAATCTCTCTAGGTAATCTTCTGCAAACTTTTTGTACTCCAAATAAAAAACTTAATTCTTCAGTATTTATCAATGAGTTCAGAGAGAAAAGCAGACTGGCACTAAAAGGAAAAAAAAAGGTGACCTTTGATTTCTCCTTTGTTTTGACTGTAGAATTTTGACAAAGTTCCTGAGAGCTGCCAAGAATATAATTCAACTCAACCAGGAAGTAACATTTTTTTTCTTTGCTAGAAAAATACTTGTGAATGGTTCAGCTGAAATGACACATTTGCACGGAAAATTTCAGGGTTGTAGGAACTATAGCCTCTGCCCCCTCAAAAACCAAAAAAAGTGACAATGCTTGGGCTTTGGTCCAAAAGCATACCAGGTACCATTGTAACAATATTATGGTATGGATGACTGAATTACAGCCTCTAGGAGTCTTCCTTTTTCAATTACTGGTACAGATACAGCCAAAATGTCCAAGGGTTGGTCACATCTAAGGTCAATGTTCTGCAAAGGCAGCCTGCAGTTATTACCAGGCTGACTTGCTCTGCCAGCGTATTACAGGGAAATAATTCGAGTTAAACACATCTCTGTTTCTCTTTGTAAACAGTCTCAGTAAACTAATAATGCCATATAATCCCACTCATGGCAAAAAAATTTTGACTTCCTCAAAATTAAAGACTTACTCCCTTTCAGAGACACATACGCGGTTCTAAAAAGTCATGATTTTTTCCCAATCCTCTTTTAGATAATGAGATGAGATTTTCTCTGCATGATTTTTCCAGAGTAACAGATTCTGACATTGTAATATCCTAAAACTGTAAAATATTACATGCTAACATTCATCTGAATCTTGCTAAATTTCATCCCGTTTATTTCAGACAGGCACTGTTCGAATCACACTTCCTGTAATACAGTGTTTTTAATCTTCAAACTCTTGGTCTTTATTCCTTCTAGTAACTGACTTTTTGGTGCGTGCTTATGTAAAAGTCTCTTATCATGTCGCTATAAAAGAATGATTTTGTTGTTTCTCTCCAAAATTGAAATGCCTCCTAATTATTAAGTATTTCTGGTATTACCCTAATTAATGTTGTTCTTTAGGTGGTGACTAGAGTTAGATATCTGAAAGAAAATATTTCGTTTTCGTGGGTAATGAAAAAAATGTTTCTGGGAAAGTCACCAATTTCTCTTTGGCAGCAATACTGCTATACTATTTGACATCTTTCCTGGATCACCATAGATGCCAAATGTTTGCATTCTTCTGAATTTTGAAGTTTTAATAGTGTCTTAAAATATTCAGCAGAGGTGTTCTTCTAATTTTGTCACAGTTTTATTAGACAAAAAAGCGTGACTACTTGTCACGCTAAGATCAATAATGTAAAGTTTCCACATGTCCACATGTTCCTTGGAAGATGCTATTTTAGAGTAAGGCAATGTATACATAGGCAACATATATACACTGATTACACAATTGTGGTTTGGATAAATTTTTTTCATAAATAGGTTTATTTTTTCCTCTCCTCTATTATTCAAACCTGCTTTGAAATAAAAACACAGCCATCTGTAAAAGAGAAAAAAGAGGTAAACATAGCCTCTCGGAATACCTTTTTTTCTTCCTCTTCTGTGGTGGGAGGGGTTTTAGTGACAGATGCCTTTTACATTCCTGACTATCCCACAAGAAAGAATAGCAAACTAATTCTACAGTGCTTGAAGTTGAGACCTTCACATCTCATCTGACCTCCAGCAGGCTATTTCTATCAAAGACTGCAATTCAGTCTTCCTTACTCACAGTACCCAGTGAGTTCTAGTGCACAGCAGTCAGAAAGAGCACTGATGGTCAATGGGAAGGTCCAGCCATGCCAGAGTGCCAACGAATCACAGAACTACAGAACAAGCTGAGTTGGAAGGGACCCTCCAGGATCATCGAGTCCAACCCCCAGCCCTGCATGGCACCATCCCCAGGAGCCACACTGTGTGCCTGAGAGCAGTGTCCAAATGCTTCTTGAGCTCTGTCAGGCTGATGCTGTGACCACTTCCCTGGGGAGCCTGTTCCAGTGCCCAACCCCCCTCTGGGTGAAGAATCTTTTTTCTGATATCCAACCTAAACCTCCCCTGACACAACTCCAGGCCATCCCCTCAGGTCTTTTCACTAGACTGAACTCAGTTGTACAATTAGACAAAAATCCTGCTGTGAAGGGCAGAGACCACAAACAGCAAAACAAGCCGGTGCCATTCCCCCTTGTTGAAATTCCCCCACCCTTTCTAGGCTTCTCAGGCTGTTCTGAAGAAGTAACCAAGGGGTGTCTGGCAATGCAATGCAATAAAGCTGGGAGTGAAAAGACAGAAGAGACATCAGATATGTAAACAGTGTGTTTATGTTTCTCGAGATGTAAATATCATTTATAAAACTTTCCCAGAAGTTCAAACTCTGGCAAAGGACAGTAATGAACATCTTTGACACTGAACCACTAAATTAAATATGACATTAATGGGAACCATTTAATGTATTTCAGATCTGCTTTGATGGCCATTTTAATTAGATTGTTGATCTGCTGCTGACAGAATCAGGAAACCAAGGCTTGAAATACAGAACCTCATCAGATGTTGCTGGATCTCAATTTCCATGTATAATTAATGAGATAAGTCTCTCTCTGGACACCGCTTGTAGGAGGGTAATTTGATTCACATGTCAGGCACATGGGATGATTCACTGGCAACTCTCCAGACTGTGACCTGAGCACAAAGGCCTTTTCCTCTGATGGGCTGCAGAGGTGGGGTGCTGTGACTGCTCTGACAGTCTCTCCCTGATTACAGGGCTAATAGGTAACCGGTCTGATTTAAAAGTCTATTATTTGTCACTGCACTGTAACAAGAAGGTTAGATAAATCCGAATAGCAAGAAGGGTAAAGGTTACAAATACCTCTCATAAACAATCAAAATTCCAGCAGAACTAAGACCTTCTATGAGAAATGGTATCCTACCCATTTGGATTTCATATGTAGGATGCCATCCTTCCTCTATTTTTCTGGAGACCTAAGGAAGATAAAGGTCAGACTCTTTTGGACTCAAAAGAAAAAAAGGAAGGAGAGCAATTTTTCTGTGACTGTATTCAATGGATACTGCTGAATGACTTTGAAATGGTAGGAAAAATAAACCTTAAAGGCCTTGATACCTCGAAAGGGAAACCACACCATAACCTCATCACTTCAAGAACATGGCTAGTCACAAACCCTTTAGAAATGCACACACATATTTCAATATTAATAATGTAACATTTGGCTGTCAAAAAGTTTTAAAATCAGCCTGTCTGCAAAAGTTGAGGCATTGAGCAGATAGAATTTGTGCCACTATCCTCTGTTACCTAGAAAATTCTGGCAGTCCAATGGCTTCTACTATAAAGCTCCACTACTGCAATAGGCATGATTTAAGGAACTCTATCTTGCTTTGCTAGGAGAGCAAAGATCAGCTCAGTAATAAATAAGAATGAGACTGAAAACAAAGTGAGTAATTTCAAAGGGTCATTTATACCTTCAGTGCTGTACCCTGTATTTCTCATCCAGCCTCAGTGAAGGTTCAGTAGGAATTATGAGCAAAGACTTTTGGAGAATAAAGCTTTCCATGCCATGGAGGTATTTAAAAAATGTCCTAAATGCTATTTCATTAAAAAGATCAATGAAAATATGGCACGATCCATTTATTGAAATGAGAACCAAGTTCATAGCAAACCCATTATAAATATTAAGCACTTCAAACTTCTCTTCAATATTGTCTTATGGAACATACTGGATGAAATGTTCAAAGTCAGTAGCAACATAGAGAAGTTAATCTGGAAATCTCCGTTAAAGCTGTGTCATAAAACAGAAACAAAGGCTTATGAAATTGGCAAGTTGGAAATGAGACACAATGCAAAACAAGTTGTTGACTTGCTTATTAAATACAATTCTTACGCTGTGAAACTTCTTTGTCATAATATACGAAGAACTAATTAGAATTCAGATAAGCGAATTGGGCTTCTATAGCTAGCTAAGTCCTTTAAATCCCATGACATAAATCAGAATATCATGCCATAGGTAAGAAAGGGGGAAAAAGCAGAATATATGTAAAATCAAACGTGGTCTGTACAATTCAGAAGTCCGAGCGACTCCATTGCTCCATGCTCTTCAGTAAGGTCCACTGCTTGTAATAATCTCCTCCTTCTACAAACCTGAATTCAGCTGTTATTATGTTTCATGTTTTGTTTCAGGCCTGGATTGCAATTCTGAAGCAAATGTCCCCATCATCTCCAGAACTCCCACACACACCTTCTTCTGTGGCACTAGTGACACCAAGACCTTTCCATTTTTATGGAGTGCGCTTGACAGCCCTTGGCTGTGGCTATGCACCTATTATCCCAAGTTCCACTATCATGTGAACAGACTTCAGATGACAGGAAAAGACATGATGAGGGATGGTCTTCAGGGCCATGGCCATGGGGTCCAGTGAGATTAAGTGCTTGGCATTGCAGGCAGCAGGTTAAAAACATCCATAACAGGTTGAGAAAAATAGCAATCCTTTGGAGATGTACTGGGGCAGGAGCTCCAGCTTTTTCAAATCCTACATCAAAGATCCTGTGTATAAAAGGCAACACTGTCCTCTTGTTAGCAACTTGCCAAGTACCACAAGTCTGGCTATTTAGTCTATTCACCACTTTCATCTACTCTTCTTTCTTCTCTTTCCCCATTCATTGCCTTTCTTCTTGCTCATTTGCACGTCCCTCTGCCAGAAGACTCCCTCTTTCTGATTTTCTTGCCCCTTCTCCACTTACTGTGCTTCTGCAGAGGATGCAGGATGAAGGAAATATATGATGTACACAGGTCACTGTAATGTGACTCTCAGAAAGAAAGGGAAGGAAGTAATTGTCCCCTTCAAGAAATGAGCAGTAATTATTATGCTGTGAGTAAAAATGAACCAAGGGCTTGAATTGACTTGTAGTCTTTAAGATTAAAGACTTTGTCCACAGGAATTGATGTTTTCTTCAGATAAAAACTTAGATCCTCCATTTATATATTTTTGCTTTATCTCTTCATCTTACAGATCTCTCCTATTTGAATTTTCCTGACTTCAGGAGTGCTGGATAATTAAAATACCTGCATGAAGTGCATTATTAACCCAACCAAATATCACCTGAACTACTGAAAGAAGCAAGTGGTGTGTGATCATCAGACTAGCACCTGAAATCACTATTCAATTAACAGCTGTGTATCTTACCCTATTGCACAAAGATCCACATTTTGGCCTGCATCTCAGCCTGGATGAGGGATGGCTGAAAGAGATGGAGCGGCATGGGAGTATATTGCACAAATTCTTACATTATTTCCATAAAATACTTTAGATCTGAAACAATCTGTCAACCATATTTTTAAAAAGGCAGAGGACATTGAAACATCAGGCTGCCACACATCAGGTCTTCTGTTTGTAACTTGTCTGTCTAAACGAAAACTTTGCTGTTATTTAATTTGCTTTGTTTGATTTAAATTATAGTCTTTACCTGTAAGAGGTAGCCTATATCAGTGTTCCAGGAGATTTTGCATGTCTTGCAGCTCCTTTTTCCAGGAAGGATTTCCCTCTCTAGACTGGTTTGGGTGTATAGCTTGAATTCGCCTTATAAACAACTGAAGGGACAGGTGGCAGCAAGGCAAAGGATGGAGCAAGTGCACTTGATCAATGCTGAAGAAGGTCGGACAGTATTAATCCCAGGAAGGGACTGACGGCCTGGGGGACTGGCACAGGAGTGTTAATCCCAAAAATAACCAATTCACAACCCCGTATGAGCACGTAATTATAAAACAGGGATAAGTGCAGCTTCTGTGTCTGGAGGAGAATGGAGGCTGACAATGTGAATAACTGGAAGAGGTTTCTGCAGCCTGCAGATGTAAAATAAGGATTTCAGAGGAAGCAGGCTGCACAACAACAGCGCGGTTGTGATCTGCACAATCCCCTGTAGAAAGCTCAGCAGCCATCCCTGTCTGCGCCACTCCTGCTTGCAGGCAGACACTTCTGGAAAGAGGACTGAAAATTCACCTATATCAGAAGACTTCCACCTCTCAGCTACCTTTCTTAGCAAGTGCTGATGTGCTATAAACTATACTCCAGTAATGTTTCCTGAAGGAAAACAACAGCACGTAGCAATAATTTGGGGGTTTTGCACTTTCCATTTAATTGGGTCTATTTTGGAGAATTTGCAAGACAAAAGGAAAAGTATCTACATTTGGTACATAGCATAGCATCTAATCATGTAACTACAAACGTCTGCCAGGAGATGAATACCTGTTGATCAATATATACATATTCTATATATCTTAAGGTGTGTTTTAGTGAGCTATTTTGTCACATCGACCTAACTAGAGGAATCTATGAAAGTCTTGAGCTAGGAAATTTCTATCTTCTGTACATGGTGCAAACCTGTGAACAATTCAAGAAAATCATAGACTTCCCAGTTAATTATGGTGAGTTATCAGCATTTCATACCTGGAAAATGCCCTTCAAGCTAAACTGTTATATAACAATTTCCCATCCAAATACCTGTTTCTTCTGACCCAGTGTTAACATATTGATAAATTTAATGCCTGTGATTACGAGAAACAGAGAACTACAAACACAGATATCAAATGTGTGTGTGGCCCTGAATACACTCTTTTTTTGGGTAACAGTATTGTCGTATGAAGTTTATCAATAAATGAATATATTTTTAATGCATGTTCAACAGTGGTACCAATGAATGGTAATCTTAAAAAAGCTTAAAAATGCCTGTCATTGGCTACCCCACTGGCCTAGGTAGTGGCTGGTTCATTATGGCTGATAATGCACTCACAGCATAAAATATCCTTCAGCTGAATGAATTTCTCCTGCTTCTTCACCTCTCCTTTACCTTGTACTCACAGTGGGATGCCACCCACAGTGAGGGCATCCTAGTTTGAAGTTTGTGTTTCCTCATACTGCTGTATTGTGTAAAACTAGTGAGAGAGAAGAAAAAACATCATATTGAGTTGATGGCAGCTCAGCTAAAAACCAGAAAGTCCCAGCTTTGGCAAAGAGGGCAGCCCAGTGGTGCCCCGAGGGTCAATGTCAGAGCATGCTTTCTTCACTGTTTGCATTTGCTTACAAAAAACAAATGAATGGGCAAAACTGGGCAGTGATTTTCTCTACTCATGCATGCAGCTGGTAGCAGGCAGATGACAGTAAATTAAACAAATACATAGCTTATGATCTCTACTCCCTGCCTCAGGATAGGCCTTCCAGAAGGTTTTGGTTGATAGAATATATGTACATGGGCATGAACTGTCCATTTTGATGACAAATTTCTTTTGAGCATCTCAGAGGAATCTACAGATATTGATTAAACTTCATAATGCCCTGAAGTATCTCAGATTTCTGTTCCTATATAACAGATGAGTAGCCTGAAGGGCAGAGAGAAGTTTTGCCCAAGGTCACAAGATGAGATATTGACAGGATCAGAAATAGGTCTCAGGAATCATGGTATGAGTCTTGCTTAAATACAGCGCCTTTCAAGAACAAGAGGACATATACTGCAATCATGGTTTACATTTCCCAAAGCTTTCCTGTATAAAATATACTATAATAACTGACAGAATGGAGAAGAAAATGTGCGGTATCATGCAGAGGCATTGTATGAGATTGTGAGAGGGTTTCCAGCCCAATTGTTTTTTATTCCTTTTAAATAAGGAAGAAAGATCAGAAAAGAAAAAAGAAAATAACATCAAGCAGTTCTCTTCCAGCTAATAAATGACAGCAAGAATTGGGAAAGAATATGTCACTTTAATCTGCCACGATTTTTCCTTTTATTTGCCAAACATCACACCTAGGGAAGATGAGGATATCTATCTTCTATTCATGACAGAATTACCTCAGGCAATTTTCACCTAAACTTCTACAGCTGGTTGAAATGTTTTTCCATAATGAAATTGAATATGTTTCCAGAATATTTTTATACCTGAATAGAGAATTAAAGTGGATGTACTGTTTGTCCCCTTGCCCCTTAAAACTTTTCCCACTCCACTCTCTGCTTTCTACTTGCAAGCTGGATAAGATAAAATGGATGAAGAATGTGAGGAAGAAGAAAATTAACAGGATTTGGATAAAAAATGGGGCACAGGATTTTGAACATTATAACAAGCAGTCAGGAAAAAAAACCCTCCAGAAATAAAATACTACTGGAATTAATGTCTTGAAATAATGTTTTTCATTGCTTTCATTCCTTTACATGGCAAAAAGTGTCAGGCTATACAAATCTCAAGCCAAAAATATGAATCAGTAATATTACAAATTTTCTTTTTCTTGATATACAGTGTTTCCAGAAAATTATTATTTTGCTATTATACCCTTAATTATGATTACTGGCTGTTATTCTCTTCTTAAATTTAAAAGTAAAATTTTATCCTAACATATATATTAAGGTTTATGAATTGAGAGAAGTTCTACCAATGCTTCTAAGTTTTTTAAAATTATGAATGCGATTCACCACCCCATTAAACCTCTATAACAGATGAATCAGGCCTGGTGTTTTAAATAAGGCGCTGTTTCTGGAAACTGCAAGCAACTTGTGCAGCTTGGGTAAGTCCAGTAAGTGATTTCCATTAGTTTTAGGACATCCCAGCCTGCAGCGACCTGGCGCCTTTTTGAGGGACTGGATCTCACTGGGGTCATCTTTCCGTATCTCTCACTGATCATCAACTAGAGTCAGTGCTCTACTTCCTCCGCTGCTATGTTTAGGGTATGCAAAAATGCAAGGTGCAATGGATCTGCAGTGCCGTGTTATGTTTATGGCTTCTCAGGGATGGTGCATAGCGGGACACGGTGACATCCCTGCTCCCTCATGCCCAATTCCATTATCTGTGTTATTTTATATTCAAACTTGCATGGAAACACTGCAAAAGCTGTTACCTCTTTATCTTACTCCAACTGGAATGCAAAAATAATTTTATTTGCATTACTTACTTACTGCATCACTTGTGATAAATGTTGTGAGGATCACAAAGAGAGAGTAGAGATTGGAGCACATGATGTAGGATCACAGATTGGGACAGCTGGCTTTGCTTACTGCAGAGAAGAGAAGACAAAGGGAGATTTAATTGCTATCCTCCCCTCCCCAAAGGAGAGAATATGAAAATTCAGACTCTTCCCAGAAGTGCACAATGAAGAGAAGAGATGACAGTCAGAAGTTGCAAGAAAATTTCGACTGGATATGAGGAAAAAAATTCACCATGAGGGTGGTTCTCTGCAAGAACAGATTGCCCAGAGAATCTGAGTATCTCTATTCTTGGAGGTTTTCAAATTTCAGCTGGGAATATCTCTGGGCAACCTGCTCTGACATTTAAGTTGGCCCTACTTTGAGCAGGGGCTGGACACAAAAAACCTTCAAAGAATTCCTTTAATGTATATTCTGATTATTTTTTGGGAATGCACCTGAGCATCATTCTGAAGCTGAAGATAAGTAAAGAGAAATACTCTTTTAAAGTAGGTTTTTCACTTATACCATTAATATAATCTGTTGCAAAGAGCACAATAGCAAGAGAAGTTATTTTGTAAGGTGTTGGAGGGAGCAATTAAGATTTTATAGCTTCTGCATTTACTAAGCCCAAGCACTGCCTACATGGCTTTCAGAGCAGAGATTCACAAAGCAAACACTTTGCCACTTTAAAGATTCCCCAGACTACCATCACCTTTTTTTCTAATCAACATAAGAAGCTTATCAAAATTTATCAATAAAGCAGGAAATGAATCCCCAAGCAAAGTATAATGCAAGCAGGGGTTAATTAGAAAAGGGAAAGGTGAAGTTGCAAAGCTGTCCTTATGTAAATCCAGATCCCTGACTCTGTAAATGAGAGATGAGGGCTTTGGAAGCATCATCTGCAGTTTTGGCTATCAGCTAAGCTGTACACTGCCTTTCAATTATTGCAAAGCCCAGTCAGAAAGGTTTGGAAGGTGGTGATCAGCAAGACTTTCCGAAGAAATACTATTTTGGAATCGTGCAGGGTAGGATGCAAATTGGGATTTGGATAACTAAGCTACCATCTGTGCCAGACTGTCAAAAAAGATACACCAAGGAACATCCACCGCAGCTTTTATATGGATGTTAGTCCAAGTGCTCATAGTGAAACATTTATTCTGCTCAACGATTTCTATTCCTGTTGCTGGTATCATTCCTGTAGCTGAAAGGAGTCTGGAGATATAGGACATTGACAGGGAAAAATTGGAATATGAGGAAGCTCAGGAAAACATGACATAAACTGCAGGTGGATAGTGAGAATGAGATAAATCAAAATCTTTGTCAGGGAACTCTGTCAGACTTATTGCCTTATATTATTCCTAATCTTAAATAACTTTCAAATGACAGCCACTGTAGTACAAACTATCCTCCCCTCATTTGACAAACTCCTAGACTCTCAATGCGTGAGAAAGTAAGATTCAGTAAGTCGTTTTCAAGCTCTAGCTGAAGGATTCAGACACTTCTTTCCTTCATTATACATTAAGCTCCTCTGCTGTACTCGCTAGGACATAAACAAGAATGTCAAGCCCAGCACAGAGTTTTATGTAAAATGATTTATAGGATGGAATTGGTTGGGTCTATTGTCAGAAGAAACCCCAGAGACCTTCTCAGGCCCAACAGAAATACATAAAATTGGATAGCCCCAAGGGTACACATAACCTTATATGACCCAGTGCCTGTGATGCTTCTCACTGACATTATCCCACATTAATGCAAATTCGTAAATGTGGATTCACAATGTGAATTCATTGGTTACATTACTGCTGATTTATTGCTGTTTATAAAATGAGGACAGTCCTCAGCTGGACTCAAATGGCCTCTAGGAGCTCCTTACTGTGTCCTCTGCTACAGGACAATCAGAATGAGACTTCACATCATCCTTGGGGTCAGTAAAAGTTGCGGGAACATATGAACTCACTTTTTTGTTCAAGCGCTTGTTCTGGGTTGACAGAAAAGTATGCCCAGTAACTCTTTTAATCTCCTCTTAGGCTGGTTAAGGCTTTCCATGCTCATTCAAGCTGGAGGCAAGGTTTCAACACGGGAAACATTTCAATGGGATGTTTCCTTAGTTGCACCAGCACATAAAAATTGGAATTCAATTGTGAGCCTTTCCAGCAAATCTATATATTCAGATGTATTATCAATGTTTATTGTTGACCTCCTTCCACACACAGCACATCAATGTGATGGGCTGTTGGCAAAAAAAGTAGAAAAGTGACAGTTTGAGGAAGATGTCTGTCTCAGAGATATCACAATCTAAGGAATTATGATTGAAAATTAGTATTCTTATGCCATATGAACTGTTCTATTGCAAATATTTGCATAAAAGTAGATGAATGTGCAGACATAATGCTTGTTCATGAAAATTACCCTCATTCTAAAGTCCTAAATCCCTGTAAATCCCTGCCTCTATGCAGCTTTACTCTTTTTCTGTTCCTCCATGAGAGAAAATAAATGGGATTTTTCTAGGCTGATATATGTCACTTCTCAATCACCTGCACACAACCAGTTGTCTCCACTTCATGGGAGATAAATGAAAGACTTTGGACTTGTCTTAAGTATCATCAATCACAGGTCTATTTGATTCAGTGCTTTACACATCATAGCTCTTTTTCTGCCCTGGACTGCAAAGTGTTTCCTTCCTAAGGAGAAGCCAATGTTGCCTCTGTCACAGGGGAAAGTTTTGGCAGAGACTTTACACCTTGCACTTTAGAAAACTTTTCTGAGAGGATTTAATCTCTTTTCATGTGCTTCAGACTGTCTTTTTCTGCAGTAAACACCTGCTCAGTTTAAAAATTTCTCATCACTTTTAGGATTTTAGGTGATTTCAAAGCAAAGGTGTCTTTGTAAGCCTGTGTACTCAATACACGTAGCTACTACCTATTTAAAATATTACAGCTGTCATTGGAAGCCACCTTTCAATCAATGTTAGTCAGCATAAAGTGACAGAACAACTCTGCAGACATTTATCATTCTAATTACTGCTCAGTAGTATATTATTCTATGCTTGGTCCTTTTGTACAAGGAAAAATAAGCATTGTATAGTGTGCCTTTCCTTGGGAACTTTCATATTATTATTGATGGCTTATTATTAAAACGCGCTAATGGATTTTCCTTTTTTCATACAAGTCTCAATGTTGAATACATGTTTCCATAATGAGGTTTTTTGAAACCACATAGAGTGTCAGACAAAAAGTAGGAGTAACATTTCTACTACCATTTTCTATCACTGTGTTGTGACAAAACCATGAGATTCCTTAGCCTTTCTGGGCTAAATTTGTAGCATCTATTCTGATACTGACTTCATCCAGCTTGTGGGCTGATTTCAGCATAACATTGAACCTTTCAGTTCTGGTGTCCGCAGAAGAGTCACATAATTTTATATCAAGGATAGAAATAGGTCTCTCACCCAAATAAATGACTTGCACTTAAATATGGACACGTTAAAAAATTATTAATAGGAGGAAAAAAAGAGAGAGTGTTTAAAAACCGGACTTGAGCATATAAACCATTGTGTCTACATGGAGATTTTGCTTGGACTCCTTTCCCCTTCAAAACCTTGGTCTCTGCAGGATGAAGACCTCCCAGAGCAGTCTGTGCTTCTTTCTTTATTGAGGACACTTAAGGAGGTGATGAAATGCCCATAATAACCATAAAAAAAGGTTACGCAGAATCTGATTCTGCAGCATGCATCCAGCAACACCAAGACAAAAAGGGGTTTTGTTTCCTTAAGTCTTCCCTGCTCCAAGTGCCTTTCATAACTATCAACAAAAATCTGTATTGAAGAAAGCTCACATTATGTTTGATTTTTTTTCTATCTAATACATCATATTTTAAATATTTTGATATTTTAAATCTTTTCACAATTATTTTTGGATCATTATGGATGGAAGGTCTTTCAGCTTATTGCAGGGAAAATGGGATCTGTTGGCTGTTTGGAGAGGAATCTCCTATAATCCTTTATTAATATTCCAGGAAAGGTTTTGACTGTCAATGTATTCTCATCAGTCTAAAGGTCTCCTTTTTTTTTCTCCTTTTGAATTGACATAACTAATGACAGGTAGCAGTAAAGCTTTGAAGACAAAAGCCACTTCAGTCCTTTATAGTTGGCAATACCTCTGCCTTCGCATGCTTATGCAGGAAGTTAAAAAACTCAGAGCACAAAGACAAGTTAGCATCCAGGAGGTGTGATTTATCTGCTTCTGGCTCCTGCACTCATCTGCTGTCAGGCTCAGAAGATGTTTGTAGCTGCAACTTTCAAGACACAAATCAGCTGTGAAGTCTTTACTGAAGGCTCTCAGCTGAAAGGCTGGAGAGGTGGAGGGGCTGGGCAGGGCATGAGGAGCAGAGGATGTGGAGAGGCAGGGGAAACCCATCAAGAGACTAGTGGCTTTCAAACACCACAGCTGGTTGGGTGAAATCGTAGATAACAAAATACTTTTAGATAACTCAACTGTTCTCTCCAAGAAGCTATTGCTATAAATTTCTCATAGTTTGGAAGGGATGAAAAATGTCTGAACTCTTCAGAGCTGTGCCAGATTGTCTCGGCAGGATATGTAAGTGCCTGGCTTGCAGTAAACATGAGCTATTGACACAAAATGTATCCAATATGGAAAGAAATATACAAATATATACAAAATAGAAAAATAAAAAAGAAATATACAAAAAAAGGAACCTCATCTAAGAAATTCATAGGGATGGTCTGGAGAAGAACTCTGTAAGAGAACAAAGACCTAGATGCTGGCTCCATCTTCCTTTGCCAAGGTCTCTGGTAAGCTGGGGACACTGGGTAAACCTCTGGGAATGACTGCAGAAATGGGCTCTGACATAGTGCTCCCTGGGGCCCACTGTGGTGAGAAACCATCACACATCAGCACAAAGCAGTGCCTGGGGAGGCATCAGCTGAACAAAATTGCTCTGGCACCAGCCTCCTCACAGTGCATTTAGCAGTATTTCTCATTGCCCTCAAACATCCATCCCAAGAAGGGCCCTTATGCTTCTTGTCCATGTCACCTGTTTATCTATCACAAAATTCATGTCTACACAAGAAAAAGAAATGATTTTGTGTTTTTTAAATCTCCTTTGTCCTTCCCTGACTCATTTCTCTCTTACTTACATTTCAATTCTTCCTTTACCTCTGATTATTTACCCTGAAATTCCCAACAAGCTAGTGTTCAGCATGTGGCAAGTGCTACCCTCAAAATCCCAAACACCCACACACCAGCAACCAGGTGAAATCAAATTAGGGCAGGAGAGAAAAGTAATGAAAGTTTTAAACAGTGAATGCTTCCGGAGAATTTGCAGGTACCTGGATACATCCAGACTGAAGGAAAGATAAAACACACAGTTTACAAACAAGTAAAGGAAGTAAAATCTGTAAGTCTATCAAACCAGCAGAACTGAAACTGCAACTACATCAAGGAAATGGCTGATAATATTTTCTCAAAGGGAAAAAAATATTAAAGAAAATCATATTCAGAGCAAATCACTTGTCAGAAGCTGCCTCCTGAACTCCTATTAAAGTAGCAATAGATTAAAATCTAAAGTGGACCGAGTACACAATTGTATCTCAGACTGGCAGGTACTGGTGATAAGGTAGGAAAGCCTATTCTGCAGCTAGTGGAGCCATCAATTTTTTAGAATTACTTTGAGCATTTCCACTTAAAACATTTACTTGTTACTAAAGTGACCTAGAACACTGTCAACTCGCCCTTGAACTATCCTGCTCTTTTCTTATGTGACACAAAATCTTCTCATGGCTGAATTAAGGTTTATAATAGAGTGCAAAAAGTACTGTCTGGCTGAATTCTTGAGAGTAAGGACTCAATATTTGGTGGACTTAGCTGGACTAAGAATCTACTGACTCATTTGTAGTTGTGAGGGATAGGACTGGATAATCCTTACTGTCTGAAATCCAGAGGAGAGAATCATGTATTGGTTTGGGAATGGCATTTTCACCATCCTCTCTAAGGCTTCTAAATATACCACCACTGAATGTATCAACTTTTTATTGACTTTGTAAAGAGGGTGCCTCAGCTGAGAGGAAACAAAAGGACAAGGAAGTAATGCAACACATAACTGTAAATGGTTACAGGTTTTGGATGAAAGTTAGAGTTGAGATCTGTTGTATTCCCATGGATTAGTTCACAGGCACACCGGGAAGTACACAACTGCAACTTGTAGCATCATTAAATATCTATGCTTGTTGCCTTTACAAGCTGCTTTGAAAAAGCAAAGCTTCTGAAAGGTTTGCAGAAAGCATTCACTGCAATTCCAGTCTCTGACAAACAGCTCACAGAAGCTTCTATTGTGAGTATTATGCCATAGTTAGACACGCAAGGCAGACTTGCTGCTGTCTGGATCTGGAAGTTACCACCTAAACACTTGGGTCCCTACATGTTTTAATTTATGAAGAGGGATATAATCCCCAAGACTGACTTATAAGCAAATGTTTTGTGCTTGCTACACCACTGATGTGAAGGAGAGTCCTATGGCTACATCTCAACACATCAAGGATGGATCTCTAACTTCTTTTTATTTTAACACTATAGTCGTGGATAATCTGTAAAATAATTCTTATACAGAGCAGGAAAACATAAAGGATTCACAATATATAGTGAATATATATATATATATATTCTCTCTAGTTCTCTGTTGTCTTCTTTCCATGCATGTTTGAAATCTGAAGCAGGCCACTAGAGGCCTTTCATAGATAGATGGGCAAACAGCTCAGGGACTTCCTGAACTTTAGTATCAGCCCATATGCAGCCTCAGTTATTTTTCTTTGGATGCTTTCCATTTTTTTTCCCAAGCTGTAAGAAGAGCTAATTTGATTTCTCTTTCATTGTACTGGCACAGACACTTAGGCTTCTGAAAATCAGTTAATTACATAAAGTACTCTCTTTTAAATTCTACCAGTTTCAAATCACCATGGATATGTGGGGACAAAGGACAAGAGGCACAGAAGAACTGGCACACTGTACACTGTGAAACATATTATTAGGCAGTATCAACCCAAGGAAAGTACCATTGTGTTCCACAGAGACACTTTAAAAAAAATTAATTCTCTCTCTCTGTCTTTCTCTTTTTAACGGGCTTCATTTCCAGTGCACTACTTGGTTCCAAATTCATTCTTTTTTCTTTTCTACAGCACTAACATGACTGTTGCCTTCTTCACAAAACTTTTTTTCCATTGGATTAATTCATCCTCTTCCTTATCTGTCAGAGTTCATTGTATCAGGTGATTGTAATATTTGGTCTTCTAAAAAAATGGGTGTACAGACAGAGTTGACCCGTGCTGACCCTTTTAGTGAAAAAATTCTTTGATCCTGGGGTGAGAGGAAAGTTGTCATGGACTGGCAAAATTTTCCCAATGTTGCCATGGAATCTTCTAATGAGCTAACATCAATACTAAATTTCTGAAAGTCCCCTCTCTGCACTGTTCTCATGTAATATGGCAGTCGAAAGAAAAAGAGAAAAAGAAATAGAAGGAAAAGGAAAAAGGAATAAGGAAAAAGGAATAGGACAAAAAGGAAAAGGGGGGTTTTTTGTGTTTAAGTAGAACAAGCATCTGCACAACTAGCCCTCATTGAGACTACACCATGAAAATGAGTTAAGCAAGACCCTGACCACTCACAACCCCACGCCACAGAACCAAAACTTGGGTTTGGGAATTCAAACAGTGCTTACTCTGTCCCTGTTACTCGTACAGTTTATCTAGGAATATGACATAGATAAATGAGCCACTAAACTCTGGCATGGAACTTTGAGGTGCATCAGGGATAAGTGGGTGAACCTGGAATGCACAAATGAGGTGGCATATCTAGAAGGGGAAGAAAAGTTTAGAAATATCTACATACATGCACTTTGTGTTTCAGGAGAGAAGGGTTGGTTTGTGTTCTTTTACTACTCATATTTTTAAATCTTGATAAAGAAAGACTGAGAAGATTACATTTAGCCTGAAAAGGAAAGAATCTCTTACTGAGTAGCTGATCAGAGGTGCTGAGAAGCGACAGTTCTCAGTCTTGAAGATTGAGAAACTCAGAAGGCACCAAATGCAGCATCTCCACTAGAGGGAAATACTGGCCACAGAGAAAAAATTAGAGTGACTGCGTAGGAGTTGATAGAAAACATTTAAAGGCTTCCACAAACCATTGCATCCAGGAAAAGAAAATAAAAATAAAATGTGTTTGACTTATTGTTATAATGGTGATACACACTGAAACCCATCTTAATCTCTTAAGAAAAAACAACTCTCAGGGATCTAGGGAAGAATTAGTATAAATATCTAAATGTGCGCATGTGTGTGAGAGCAAAGTGAGAGAGAAAGAGACTCTTTTAAAGATTATATTGAGGTATCCTCAAAGCAACTCTAGCTTCATTAAAGGAAACTTCTCCCAATGGACCTGACTTTTCAGCTTGCAGGTCTGACATCTCCTGACAAGAGGCAGATCTGGGCCAGGGGAGATAGAGGAAGTACCCCGTACAGAAAACATAGAAACTTCTAAACTTAATAGCAGGCACGCACAATATTGAAGGAGAAAAATTAGTCTCAGGGGATGAAAAAGTTTGTGTAAGAAAGCACCAGTAAGTTTCCTAATGGAAGTTTCTCCTGCGTTTCCATACTAGAGGGATGGCTGTAAATTTGCTCCGTCTGTACCGGCACTCTGCACGGGCTCGGTCAAAACTCTCGGCTCTGCGCAGTCAGTGGCTAATTCAAGCTGCATTACGAGTGCTCACCTGGGACACTGCTCCTGGGGCCTGCTGTGGCCCTGGTCTCACCGTGGAGGGAAGAAGACAGAGGAAGGGACAGGGCAGCTGCAGGGATATTTGCCAGCTCCGCATCACCGGGATCCCCGCAGAGCAGCAGGCAGCCCTGGAGCGGAAGGCACGGCCGCCTCCCGGGACCCACCTATACCCATGGTGGTCGGTGGTTTGTGGTTTCCTCTCAGATGTGTGCCTGAGTGGCACCTGCACCAGCAGCAGCTCCAGGGCCCCAGCAAGGACATGGCAGGCAGGGGCCATGTCAGTGCCTCACAGCATTGTCCCTCTGCCCTTTGGTGGCATAGTTCCTCTCCTGCTTGACTCCTAATGAGCTCCCATGAGCAGAGCATGTGATAAAGGACAAAGATTTCCAGCAACACTAAGCCCTCATGCTTAAGGTATGCTAGCTTGGGGGTCTCAGCAGAGCTGTCCTCTGAGGTGATGTGTCTTCAAAAAGAGCTTTGAAAAGATTTCCTACTTGTGGGTGATTTGCTTTAATTCTGTACTACAGCTGCTATTATTTAGTGTTCAACGACGCATACCAGGGTGTGAGGGACCCCCAGGTGCTGCTGTTAGGGGGAGAACAGCAGGATTGGAGCAGCGAGGTCTGAAGCCAAGAGCCAGGAGCTGGAAACATGCTGCATGATAAGAACCTTGGCAAGAGCATGCTTTGGACCACAGACAAGGAACCACAGAGTTTGGCATAAAAGGAAAAGGAGAGAGTGTGGGCACAGGCAGGGTTGTGAGGTCAGAGGGGCCAAGCCTGCCCAGGGGTAGGGGGCACCAAGCAGGGTGTCCAGTCCTGGGTGCATCCAACGTCCTGCTGCTCGTGGGGATGCAGCCAGAAACCACGGGCAAGCTGCGTTCCTTTCCTTACCACTGATGGGGAGAAAGGGGAAAAGGGCTCGAGGTACCGACACAAGGGCAGGAACCATCATCTGAATTTTACTGTGCTGTCTTTAGAAAGCCTCTCCAATCCTCAGTGTCCTGACCTGCGGACCCGCAATGATGCTGCTTGCCTTCCTCACTGGAGCGCTGCAAAGCTCGACTCATTAGCGTTTGTAGCCTGTTTTAGAGCCCTTAACTGAGATGTGCTAAAGCAGCGAAACACATTAGGCACAAAGCATCCGGATAATACTGATGGTCATACAAAATATGCTTCAATAAAACCTTAATAACTTACCAAGAGGCAATAAACCCACATATTACCTCAAATGCATTATGCATGGCTAATTTACTATTCTTGGCATGTTTCTGCCTTGGAGAGACAATCAGCACATGCTGTTTCAGAAAAGGTCTTCACAGATAAGTAAAATGAATATAATAGTCTCCTTAGCTGGCAAAAATCAGCATCACTCCTGTGACCACTGAGTCAGTTTACACCAGCTGCATAGCTGGGCCCATTTTGCTTGGAATGACCAAAATGACCAATTTTCCTCACCTGCTGGGACATTTGGGCTCTGGGGCTCAGAGATGGAGCTGCTGGAGGACTGAGGTTCCCCAGACAAATTTACATACTCAATTTTAGTCAGAAAGATTATGTCACGTTTGTAATCTATTTCTGAATTAAAAGAAATTCTTGGAATGGCCCTTGGGAATTGAGGGCACAGTAGTATTGTGATCATTTGGAAATCTGCCGTAATTACTTTTTCTATAAAAAGAATATCCATATCATAACATTGTGGAGGACAGAATTTTTAAAGAGATGAGGCAAACTGGCCTGAGTGGATTAAAGCTGGGGCATAGATTTTTAAAGGAATAAGGTAGTATTGGATAAAATGGTTTTACTCTTGTTGCACTGAAATAATCATTGTAGGCAGCCCTTGTTCATGCAGTGAGTTGAAAGTTCTAGGTCCTAATTGTAGAGGTAATTTCCTGGTCTGTAACTACCTCTTAATGTGAAAAAATGATGGAAATAATTTTTGGCATGTTCTTGCATGCTGATGTCACAAAAAATTAGAAGCATATTTTGTGAATTATGCTCAACTTATCAGCAAGAAGACATCCTGGAACATTTTTAGCCTACTTGAGCTAAAAAAACCAACCAACCAAAACCAAACAAGAGCAAATTGTGACAATTGTCTCTAAAGGCTTTTTATATTCTTACATTCTCTAAGAAAATACAGAAAATTATATTTTTCTACTTTTTTTTCCATTTTCACTTTAGACTACAATTGAAAGAGAGTTAAGCAAGAACATTTCGAACGTTGTTCTTACACAGAATTCAGTATATGTTCTTAAATTTCTGTGCTCTGAGCAAGCCTCCTGACCTGGCTGAAGCTTAAGCCCATAGGTGTGCTAAGAGTAAGAACTCTCAGCCCCCTCGTCTTTCTCACTTTTGAATAGCTGCTTTTCTGTACACAAGGATCCCCAAACACAACTTACCACATGGACTGGCTTCAATATCCTTGTTTTTTTGGCATCCTGCTCACCTCCCATTCCCAGAAGCTCTTTCTCATGCCCACACTACTTGCTCCTTGCAGCAATTTGCAGTCAAGCTGGGAAGTTGCTCAGAAAACTAACATGGCCAGGAGCAATCCATTTCTCAAGGAATTTTTCAGCCACTTCAGTCCCATAGGTAGTTCACTGAATGATGGCACAAACGATTTGCCAATCCCAGAGGGAAGGGACTGAGTGGTACGATCTCTTTGGTAGCAGCACTGAATTATGCTATCCTGAGGTGGCTTTCCAGATATACACGATACCAGTGTCAGGCTATTTTCATCCTGCCATAGTGCCAGATTTTCCAAGAAGGAAGACGTGTTCTTACCCAAATGTTTGTTTCTATTGCTCCAGCAGTGCTGAACAGCTCGCTCCTGGCACGTGCAGTGGCTGCAGGTGAAAGGGGCTGTCACCACACCTCCATACTGGGGCTATTGCCCTGCTCCCAGATTTCGCCAATCTAGCAAAATTATGCACCAGCTGATATGACAGAGACTTAATTTTCAGGCCACCCAGCAAGCTATGTATACTGTGCATTTTATTTGAGCAAAGCTCAGACATGAAGATACTGGGCTCACACTGCACAAAGAAGTCCATGGATGTCACTTTGGCACCAGCTCAGTGTGCAAGCTGAGCTGCATCAGTGCTGCGGGTCAAGAATATCCAAACGCTGTATATTCTCCAAATTCTTCAGCTGAGCAATTCATGCTATTTTCCAGAAATCCATATTTTAATCACCATAAATGATAAAATGCAGGAACAGACTACGAAAAGGAAAAAAAATCATCCTCTGAATGTCATGGCACAGCAGGAAAATGAGCGGGATGGTATTTAAACTGTGAAGTAATGTGCACACCTACAGTTCAAATGTTCATTATCAGGCATCATACCATCATGAAGATGATGGAAGGCAAAAAATATTATATAATCTCTTGCAAGAAGATGAGACAGAAATCCCAACACAAGGAGACAAAAGTATAAGAATTATTTTTACTCACGGCTGATTTTCTGCTCTTTCCCAAATGGCAGAGGGGAGACGGAAGAAAAGTTCATGCAAAGTTTAAAGAAAATTTGTGGAAAATTAGAATAAGTACCACCAAATTAAATAACCATTTAAACTCAGTGTCCTAGTCTATTAAAAGTTAGAAGTACCATCAGCAGATGCTGGAAAGCAGTAGCAAACAGTTGTGTGACAAGTTTTGTCTATTACAAAATAGGCAAGGAAATATAATAGGGATACCTTTTCTCTTCATACTGTTATCATTTTATTCAGGTCATTTATGTCAACTCACAGTCAAGACAGACCATAGGTAATATGACTGGTGACATTATTCACCACATTCCAGGTAAGGAGAGTTTTATCACTATTTATATTCTTCTTCTTCTTTCTTACTTACTCTTGCTATTAATGTTTATTACTCACCATAGAGGTACCAGAAAAACAAAGGTGGTAATTGTTGGTTTGTCTAGGAGTGACTGTCCACCTAAAAATTAAATCTTACTGCATTTTGGGTCATTTAGTAACACCAGTAACTTTGTGCACAGTAACTAAGCATGTAAAAAAGATATAAGAATAAAAAATTATTTTATGTATTTTGTTACCAATTATAAGAGTGACCCGGAAGTCAGTGAGTCAAAACAAAATCATCCTTCAAATTCATCGCAGTATGAAGTTCCTTATGACATTGGTGAGCAAGCTCAATAATTTGTTTAATTAACTCAGTCACAGACAGGGACTACTCTGGAGACTGTTCAGAAGCATTCTAAGTCCTTTTCAAAATGTAAGTCAGGCATTTGGGGACTAAACTTCATGCAAGAACCCACTTTGAGAGGACACAGAACTGACTGCACGTAGCCGTGCCTCATACAACTGTCTGTCAAAGCAAAGGGAGCAGGGAGGGGAAACAATGATTTGTAACTGAAAAAGTGCTGCTTCTTAATTCCTGCTAGTTTCATTCTGGGCAGGAGGAAGGAAACCACCCCTCAGGCAGTGGCTTAAACAGTGAGACAAAAGGCAGTAAATAGGCTGGGCTCCACTCCTTTTCTCTCAATAATCTAATTTTTTCTCTATATACCATTTTCAAAATGGATTTGTGGGGAAATGCCCACGCTGAGATTCCATCTCTCTGCCAGGCACTCTCCACAGGGGCTCAGCTTCCCACAGTATCCCAGCACAGACAGCATGCTACTTGCAGCGGTATGGACATTTTCTGGACTCTTGTCTCTAATTCAGATTTAAGATCTTTGCAATCTATAAGGCACCCCATCACAGGGTGGAAAAGCAGATGTCCTGGAGGGAGGAAGAACTGTTGTCTGAGTGCTCCCTTTGATGGCTAAGCTGCATGAGGAGCCAGATGGACACAAGGCACCAGCTGTGTTTCCTGTAGGAGCTGGTCCCATCCAGGGACACATTTTCAGCCACCCCCTGAGCTGGATGCTCATGGAAGTCCCATTTTCCATGCCCTGTGCCCCGTGCCACAGTCCTGGTTGCACAGAGGATTTGGCAGAAGCCAGCCTAGCACCCTGCTGTCCCCACTGCAGAGCTGCTTTCATGCTGGGGACAGCTTTAGACGAGCTTGGTCACAAACTTGGATCTAAACAGCCAAAGTCTACTGACATCTCATTTCAGGCTCCTCTGCCTGATACACTGTTCTGAGCCCAGATTTTCTAACTCCTAGTTCAGCTGTCCTTTTTAATAATTTTTAAACCAACACTTTTATTTTTGTTGTAATTATTTAGAAGGTTTCATTTGCTCCTCACTATTCTCCCAGAGACTTTCACATCACTCAATCTTTGAAATCTTTTTGGCAGGGAAATTGTTTTGTTTTTCTTCTTGAGCAAATGAGCTCTGCTCTTTTTTCTTTTTTATTGATAAGGGCATTCCACACATCACCGGTAATACAGGCCTGAAGTCCTGATTCAGCACAGAGAAATGGCTCCAATTCTCCATACAAGATGAGGCTTTGGGTTAAGGAATGCTCCACTGGACCCACAGATGCCCCAGTAAAATTCCTTTTTCTGTGACTTTGCTTCAGTGAAATAATTTTGTCCCATGAAGAATATATATATGATGAATGATCAGGTTATTTTTATTCTAAATTGTATTTTATATGAGGCAGTTATTGGAAAAGTGAGGATCCAAGAGGTTCGGTGTTTAAAGCCAGAAGGAATCATTAGATCATCCAGTCAGGCTTCTGAAATATCATAGGCCATTAAATTTCATGATGGTATCTTATATTAAATCCAAAGGCTTTAGAAAAACTAAAGATTTTCAGGCGCTCACATCTTTTGAGGAGATTAAACTGCGTGTTGCAGGCAGAATACCAGAGAGACCATGCTGGTGCCGGGGGAGTAGTGAACGGCAAAGAATTGATTTGGTGCAGGATGTTCCTGCAGAATAGTGCCCTCATCACTGGGGAAAGTAAAAAAAAAAATCATTTGTCAATCTTCCTGGGATTTAAGCTGCATTTCTGACCCCCAGGCTGAACGTGTCATGGACAAAGTAAGCAATGTCTATCAGCAAAACAAGGGAGCACAGGCGATCTGGTCCCGCTGACTTGAGAAACAAGGAAGACCCCCTTGCTCGGTCTGAACACACTGCAGAGTCTGTAGCATTTTGTTAAGACAAAGCATTAAATCCGCTTTTCTAAGAAAGGCTTTTAGATGACCCTTTTCTGTTCATCTGGTGGGAAATCAAGTCAGCATAAAGAGAGCTGACTGAAAGATTCGACTGCACTGCCTCAGTGGCACTGGTTGGTGGGCTGGACCAGCTACAGAGTTGACTGAGGCAAGTGGATAAGTCCTCACCCGGAACCTACCAGTCCTGCTGGGTCCTCCTCCAGCTACAACTCTCTGAGAATAGTAAACTTGGAGCTAAGATCATGCTTGAAAGAAAATCCTGTTTTATATTCATGGCTTTCATGATATCTGGACTTGTTAAAGTTTAAGAAAACTGACTATATTTAACAGTCAGCAAACATGAGCTTTGGAATAGAATAAGTGGGTGGGAAAACATATGGAAGAATTATTTTCTAGTGAAAGTGGCAGAAGAATGAGCATCTTGTTGAAGTGCCCAAGGCTGCTACCAATTAGGGTATATATTTATCAAATATCCATTAACTCCATCCTGCTATAGGCTTCAAATATTTAGCATGAAACTGTTCCTTACCTTTTAGTGATTCTGAAGAGGCTGAAAGATCCTCAGAATCCAGAAGACCAGATGGATAGGGGCAAAGCTTCATTAAAAACATCTCAGAGTGAGGTGGCTGCATTCAAGTGAATTGCTCAAGGAAAAATCTCTGAAGAGCTACTTTGTCATCTCACTGCATCGAGATACATTTTCTTTGCTTACAACAATAGTCTAAGCACTCATCTAATTCAGGAACTCTCAATGTGTTTCTTAAGTGCTACTTTTTTATTATTGAGCAAGGATAAAGTAAACAGTGAATGTCATTGTAGTGCCACAGACATCCTTCTGGATTACAGGTGAACAGGAGTCACTAAAGTCTGGCAGGCACCCGTGGGCTGCTTAAAATGGAATATTCAATATTCTATGAATATCCTCTTGCCTTCAAGGGATCCTCACACAGATTTGCAATGTGTTGTCAGCCACTTTGCTTGCTGTCTTGGACTGGTAACCCATACAAAAGCAAACTGCAGCAGTATTTAAGTTCCTGAAAGGACAGAGGAGCAAATTTTCTGTCTGATATATTGAACATCCTGAGTCTTTACTCAATTAATTTCCCAGAGCTGGCAGGGCATCCTTTATGCTAGGTTAAAGCGATCTTAACACCTCTTATCAATATCTCTACAGAGATCAGCTCTTGACTGGTACCTTTGGCTCATGTGTCAGCTTGGTGCATGTCAGAGGAAATTACTCCGGGCAGCTGCAGGGGTGGGCAGTGGTGTCGTGTGAATTCAGTCTCCAAGCTCCTCAAGCAACACGGTGCACTGAAACAAGGATGTGAGTGGCATTTAGTTCAGCCCGTAGATGAATAAAAGCAAAGTGTCATCCTGCGCTTCAGAATGAAAGAAAATAATTCCTTTGGACAGACTGATCTAGTTTTATCAGCATTGACTTTAAGTGGCACGCCAGGGTGAAAGTCTTTTGAAATTTTTGTGTTGGAGCAGGAGAGGTTGGCCAGTCAACACAGAATAAACTCTACTCAAGATTTATCTTCTCTGACAGATTATTAGACAGTGGAATCCATAAGTGAAATTTCATGGCTTGTGGTTTCCAGGAGGTCAGACTTGATGAAAATGGTCTGTTCTGAACCAAAAAAAATATCCATGGCTGTTTTTATAGAATGCACTAAAATTTGTTAAAAAATTGGTGAACTGAGTGAAGGAAAGAAAGTTGCAGTAAGAGTGGAACAGATAATTCAATCTTTTTTAGTATTTCTCAGCTCTTGCCAGATTTTGTCTCTCTGCAGGGGAAGAAAAGATTACAGTCCTTTCCTTTCTCTCACATTTGTTCTGTTTCAACATGAAGCAAAGAAGAAGTGACCTCAGCTCTTCACAGCCGAAGCCAAGGAGTGGTTTACGAGGTTTTTGACCTCATAATATAAAGCTATTATAGTCATAAAATATACTAAAAATAAATAAATAGATAGATAAATAGATAAAAAAGAATGAATTTGAATAAGAGTTTGCACTGTAAAACTTTTGAAACCTTATTCTATTTTTTCACAGAGTTGTTCTTCCATACCCTTCTCCTACCTTCTAAAACCAAGTCCCACACTGCAGATCTGGCTTGCCATGCATGAAGCTCTCCATCCTCTCTTACTGGCTCCAGCCACCCTCAGATACAATTGGGGATCCCCTTAGCCTGGAGCATTCACAAAGCAAACTGCTACATTAGTAACAGAGCTAGTGTGAATTATAATTTTTTGCAAGTAAACTGTTTTCATGCAACTTTTTCAGAGTTTCCAGGTTGTTAACAAGCAACCTAAAACTTGAAAACTAGCAATTTTTTGTGTCAAGAAAAACAGTCATTATTTTCAGGGATCCATTCTTCATGTTCCCATGTGGCAGTAGAAGCCAGGGCTATAACACATAACTTGACTCAGAGACTACCTTCTATCCTACAGATGGTCAGTGAAAAAATGGTTATTAAAATAGCAGGTGTAAAGCAATAGCATATTTTCAACTTGTTCAAAGTGAGGCATTAAGAACAAAAGACCAGCTCTTTGTCATTCCAGGCAAGTGCATGAAAGAGTTCCAGCTTACAATGGTCCACGGTATCCCTGTCCTACATTTATCACCCTGGGCACCTCAACAAATCTCAGCAAACTTCGGATCCTCACGGGGAGATCTGAAGCTACCAGGAGAGTGGGTCATAGGAAATCAAATTGCCTCCCCCATTTTCTTCTGCAAAAACAAGCTGTGCATCAAAGCACTCCTCCTCCCTCCCTCCAGGTGATCAACACAAACCTTGAAGCAATGCGGATGTGTGACAGACACTGCAGAGCAGGGGTTGATCCAGCCAGAGACTGAGGAGCTCAAAGCCAGTTCTAGCGAGCACAGCCCAGAAATGCTCTCAGTGAACTTAATGAGAGGATTTTCTTGATGAAAATTGGCAGCTGGTGACAAGTTCAGTGATTTTGAGGGGATTTATCATGAGGGAATATGCAGACAGCATTTAGAAGAGCCTACTTCTTTTTTGTCTTGTCTACAAAAGAACCTTGATTAGATAAAGATTATAGCAGCTGTTTGTCTTTGAAGGTACACATCTCAGCTGTGAGTTTTACATCTTTGCAACAGCACGGTCATTTCTTATAAGACGGTTAAGTGTCAGTGCTTTCTTTTAAAGGCAGTATGATATAGCACTGATATTACCACCTTAGGCTCCTGCTCATTTCAAGGAACCCATTGACTTCATAAACTCAAAGACAAAAGTATCTTAACACACTTAATTTCAACTAAAGTGAAAAAAGCAGCTAAAAAAAGTGACAAATATTATGTTCCTAAAATTGGAAGTTGAGTCATTTGGACAAACTGTGACACTCTTGTCTCCTCTCCCTGGCAATCAGAAGACAAAATGTCAGCTATTTTCTCTAAAAAAAGAAATAACAGGCTAGATGTTAATTCTTGACCTCTATGACTCACCAGGGATTGTCTTACTGCACATCACTCACATGACAGACAACTTGTATCAGCGCTGACTCTAAGATGTCTTTCAGCACCATATTGTCAAGGACCATGATCAAAATCACACCCTTACTTCTTTTTTTTTCCCCCAAAGTTATTAGGCATTCTCAGTTTCCTTGGAATAGCCTGTCCATACTCCATAGCAAGGCTTTGGAAACACCCAGGTGGAGCTCTCCAACAGTCCAGTTCGATTTTACTGAGCACAACGCACAATGAGCTTGTTGCTCTCCTCTTCTAGTGCAAAATGAACAATAAAGATTGAATAGATCCAGTTATGATGTGCCATTTTTTCCTGGTGAACAGAACTCTCTCGGGTTTCCTAGCTCTGCATCTGGAGAAATAAGAAACGTATAAGTAACTCCATCTGAAAACAAAGTCATGTGCTACTTTATTGCTTTTTCTCCCCTTTCTATTAGTCATTTTACACTAATGTTGTGAGTGTAAACAACTGGCCTATTTTATACACTTTATTTTGTGCAGCAAAAATAAGATCAAGTGCATTCCACCAAATATTGTTCCTGTTTCACACTAGATGCTGTGTGAACAATGTCATAAACCCTTGTGAGAGCACCAGTCTGGGACCTTCCAAATTGTTGAGGTGATTAGGAGCATGTGCTCTCTCTGCTGGCTGTTATGGCTACACTTCCAGACCACTTGATACTTGTGAAAACCCCACACATTTCAGGCCTATGCCTAGACTAGACTGATTTTGACAATTTCAAAACATTTTCCAAACATTAAACACACCCTTCCAATCACTGTGCTGCTGAGAAAGACTGAAAATTCCAGGTTCAGTGTTGATGTTGATTCCAGCTATGTAGGCCAGAGGGTGTGCACTTGCCTGAGGGAGATCAGCACCATCATTTTATCAGAGATGAAACCCTGTTTGCCAATAATTCTCATAATAACCTCAGTATTTTTTCCTTCACATGGTTATTTAGCATGTTTCACATACCAGAAAGAGAGGGTATTCCACACCGCCCATAAAAATGTGCTACATTGTTCTGGTATATTTTACACATGAGCAGCCTGGAGGCAGAAAATCTTTGGTCAGCCTCTTTCTTTTCAGTTTAAACATCATGTGTTCAGTTATCACAATGAGAGAAAAAAGCATTTATAGAAATTTTTCTATCTAATTACATTCATCAACTTCTCTAATTTCTTGATTATTAATCTTCAGACATTATTGGAAACCCAGATTTAGTGTTGTGACAGAAGTATGACATAAGCTGCACAGAAAGTCTAGACTGCAGGAAGCTAAAGGAAGAATTTTTGACCTCTTTTTTCTTTGGAGAAGTACAAGCTTCAGGCAATTTTATATTTGTCTCTTTCCATAATTTCACCTAATACCTTTGAACACCTTCACTCATTCTCTGCTCCCGAACCACAAACATCCCAACCCTCAAACCAGAAGTGTCTCGGTCAAGATGTCACTACAGCCCTTCTGTGCTAAGCAGCTTCAATTGGGAATTTTCTTACACGTTCCCATTTTTCTACTATGGAATCATTATCTGGGATGATACTTGTCTAAATTCAAAATATTTAAAATACGAGCTCAGACTTATTTTGGGATGTAATATTACTCCCCACAAAAATCAGAAAATTCAGAATGAGAAGGTATGGGAACAGCATGGTAGATCCATAGCTAAATTACAGGAACTTTATCCCAGAACTTCTTATATTGATGCAAAGTTCCCTTGCAAGTTTCTTCTCCAGTGAACACAGATGCTCATGCAGAAAGGACAGAACAAGACATCCTGTCCACGCCGCCACTCATTGCTGCTCTGGTTAGTGGTGCTCTACTGGTTCTTTGACTGGGATGGCAGAGGGGAAGAAAGATGCCCGTGTAGGCTCAGGCAAAGCTTGATATTAGTCTGTGTGAGTATTCAATTTATGGTGTTAATACTGAAGAAAACTAGGTACCCATTATGTAAACAACAAATGACACATTAAACCATTCTATGACCTAATGAAAGTTATAACTATTTTTTTTAAAGCTATGAGCCAACTGGAAAATTCTAATGAGAGAGGAGTCCTTTCTCTGCTATTGCAGTAATTTACCGTATGGGTTTTAATTAGTCTCTTCCCTCCATTACCCCTGTCTTTCATTGCAGAACTGACTTGTTTTCTCTTTTGAAAAATTCCAGCCCTCTAGCAGCTCACTGGTCTCCGGAAAAGGGTTAACCCATTTGAAGTCATCACTAGGGGCTTCAAGCAGGTGTCCAGAAGAGCAGATGTGAACTGCTCTCAGTAATTACTTTCAGCTGCCAATTTGTCCTTCACTGGCTATTTGAAATTTACCCTTAAAGGAGCCAAATGGCACTTACTCCTCATCATCTTCAAAGCATATAAAACTCAAAGCAAGAAAAGTTACCACACAGTAACTTCTCCAGCTTTTCTTGACACCAAAGCTCTTGCAGACACTTCCGAGATATAAGAGATTAGCAGAGGTGGAGGTTTTACCTGAGATGTCAGAGTGCTCTTGAGAGAGGCTATGACTCAATGGAGGAGGCTGTGCTTGACCAGAATTTGTGAACAGGGCAGCTGGCATCACCTGGCCACAATAAGATCCAGATGACAAAGATCTTCAGGCAGTGAATCTGTATTTCCTGTCTGTCTCTAGTGGGAATATATCTCAAGTTACTGTATTTTAACAATAATACTTCTACTTGACAGTTGCTTTGCAACAGACTAATCTCAGACACAGTTTCTTACTTTGGCAAATACATTCTCATAGCAAAAATTACAAGGGAAAGAAAAATTACAGCTCTGAGCAAAGTGATTAAAGCAAAGATAGACAGGAATTAGATCATCCAAAGAATGTAATTTTAAGCTTTAATGATCAGAGGCTATATGCTGCAAAATGCCTGTGACAGATTATGTTAACCACCACGTGGCTGCCTGCAAGGAGCATGGCTGTCTCATCCTCCTGGTCACAGTGTGGTTCTAATATTTTTCCCCCATTAGGATGGCACATTTCTGAAAACACCTTGGCGAGATGCTTGGTGGGTTTTGGATGAATTTTCAGGTAAGTGGAGAGGTTGCACTTTCAGACTGGCATGACTGTGACAGAGAGGTCTGATTCCATTTCAGAGAGAAATACTACATACTCTTGCTGCGTTATGGGAAGGCTGAATTTCCTAAATACTGGCTAAAAATGAACACTATCAATACCTGTATGAGGTATTCGTGGATGTATTACCCAGCACATTTCTCCATCACAGTTACAAGCAGTCAATGAGGTGTAACAGTGTGGGATTTCAGCAAGTGTAAAGGACATTAAAAAGAGATGGCTAATGGACAGAATAATAGAAAGTAACTGCAGAATGATCACAAATTGATTCAGTTTATATTTAAAATCAAAGAACAAATAGGAGTAGGTCTTTAGCTAAAGATTTGGATTTCAGGAAAGCAAATTTAGACAAGCTAAGGAAACTGATTAGCAAAATCTGTTGGCCTGAGATGATACAGCAGCTTGACTGTGGAAGGAGAAAGGAATATATTGCTGTCTGGAGAGCTGAAAGTAAAAGAAGTCTTTAATCTCAAGCAGAAATAAAACTTATAGAAATGGATCCCACACTTATGTAAATAAATATCCACCTTCAAAAGGATATTTCAAAATATGTTATGCTACCCTTTAAAAGGATATAAGCAAAAAGCTTAGAAGACCTAGAAAGGCAAAAAGACAAATATGTAAGTAAAGCTAAATTTCACGGGTTAAGACATACAAGGATAAAAAACGGTAACCGACAAAAGGTAACCTGAGTTGGATCCTGCAAAGGATAAAAAACTGAACAAAAAAAAAAGCCACTTGAAAATATACAGCAGAAGAAAACAAAGAAAATAAAATTGCCTGCTAGTCCTGACGATTGGGTAACCTGTAGATTAAAGATCAGTTAGGTATGATCCCAAAAATAAAGGAACAATTTACCCAGATTTTCAATAACCAAGGATGCACAGATGGCAAAAGCCATATATAGATCGGGAATGGCAATATGGTAATTAAACTTAGTTCCCTGGAGAAGAGAGAAAATTTGAGGAGGGTCACAAATGAGCGTAGGCGGGGAAGAAGTGGGAGTAGCCTCCACACCAGAAATAAAGCCTCGTATACAACGTAGGTGTATTTGTGAGCTGTTTTGAGGAAATACCCCCAAATCCTCAAATCTGGTACTTTCTAAATTGAATCTACTTACAAGAAGGGAAGTGGGACATAAAATGAGAAAATTTCTCCAAAAAAAGGATCCAAACAATTATCATTCTTTGGCTTCAGTGATGTGGTTTTACAAAGCCTTTGGAAGGAAAGGAGACCACAGACATGGAGATAAGCACAAAGCGTCTTGTCAATACCCTAATCTCAGTAGGGACTACCTACTAAACACGAGTGTCTCCCACTGGTCTTCTTGCTGCTCCTGCCTCTGCTCAAGTCTAGCTAACTCGGTGAAAAATCCAAAAACAAGGAGAGCACAGGAAGCTAAAGAATTTAATCATGTAAAGTATGCATTTTCTATTTGTATTTATACCATAAAATCATACACCACAATCAGCCTTTTTTTCTCCATTTCACTGACCATTTTCTATTCTCCTGCAAAGTATCTTGTTCTCTGACTAGCTGGCCAGAATTTTTTAACATCTTCTGGGTTCAGTTCATTTTTCTTGAACTGATGACGAAACTCCTAACTGCTGTATTTCAGAGGAGGGCTTGTCAGGACATCACCCAGTGATATTTAAACTTCTTGAACTGGGAAATACCTTTCCCAAAGAATTCTAGGGGTATCTCTGTCTCTCTTATATGTGAGAAGTGGTAAGACACCTGTCATTGACAGGTACATTCAAGTCTACCTCAGTCACTTCTCCCTGATCAGGTTACAGTGGAAGTTTATAACAGAGTCCTAGAGGACTCTTTTAATGGCCTGTACTCAAATATTTTTCAGCCACGTCCACCATCCTCCTCCTGTGCTGTATTCTCATACTGTTCTACATGAGGATGCTTCTCAAATCTGTCAGTGCTGCACTCACCCTGTTTGTGTGAAGGTCGGTGGAAATGAACAGGATCAGCTCTCCTAGGAGCATCCTGCTACCTCATCTTTAAAGCTGACTATTTCCGCTGCAGTGAGTTCCTGGGTGTGCTCTAGTTCCCTATAGAAATCTCCACATCTCAAGCAGACTGTGGTTCTCAAATCTAAAATGAATGGCAATCAAAAGAGATATGGAGCATCTAAACTCCATTGAAACTATCAGATGAATGGCAGCCTTTATCAGGATTTGTCTCTTTATCTGCTTCCAGCCCACATGACACATCCATCATGTAAACTAAGAAATGTTGTCATCGCCAGAAGGGGAATGAAGAAGATGTTTAAAGTAGAGATACCTGGCTGTTCTGTAAAGGAAATCTTCTACCTAAAGAGCAGTATACTTCCGTAAAGGTTGCAGAAATAGGGCATATGCAGGCAAACATGTAAGGAATAGAAAAAAAAACCAGGGCTTTTCACTATTTTTCTGTTGCTTTTTATGTCCCAGTCTCCTGAAAATATTACAGCTTTCAGAAAAAAAAACCCAGAAGTGCCTGGAGAAGAGTTATGCAGCAAGAGTCTCTCTGGCAGTATGCCTGGAGAGAGGCCTGAGCATCCTGGTCTGACCTTGGCTGACCCTGCTTTACGTGTGTGAGCCCTTCTGATGCCTCTTCCAATATGAATTATCCGATGGTCCAGTGAGGCTGAGTTGCCTCTCTGAAACCCTGTAGCACAAGCAGAAAGGCTGAGTTTTCACACATGAGCTGGGGTGTGCTGGCTGCTCAAGGGCACAAAGCGTCTCTCAGACCTTCCTGTCTGATTTCCGCCTCTCCGAGGAAGGATGCCTACCAGGTTTCTAAGAGGCTCTATCACAGCCCTGTCAGACCCAAACATAATGCTCTGGGGAGGTTTTAAGTTACGCAAAGTGAGCAGCAAGAACCACGACACCAAACAAAACCAACGTCTGTCAGACACCTACTCTTCGAGTACAGCACAGTGCCCCAAGAAAAGCAACCTGCAGGCTATTCTGACTCCTATGCAGTCCCCTGGCAGGTCAAAAAGTAGACGTGTAAAAGTAACTTGCAGTCATTCTTTTCACTGCAGATGTGTGCTCCCAGCCTGAGCACAGAAAGGATGATGAGGAGCAGTACACTTCCTGTCTCCTGCCTAAAACTGCCTTGCTTTAGAAACCAAGAAAAGAAAAGAAATCAAATGAACTTGAGATCACAATCTTACTGACCCCCAGGGATAACGTCCTACAACCAAACAAACTGCAAGGACTGCTGCTAAATTGCATATCCCTGCCTGCTGCTTCTCCAGGTTGGCTGCAAGTGACCTCATGAGACAATGAAAAGAGAAAAAATCCCCTGGGTCTGTGCAACTCCCCTCCAGTGAGTAACCCTACGTCTGAAGCATCCTCTGACAATTCACAAGCATACATCGCTTAGACAGATGAAGAAAGAAAGCTGAAGAAATACTACAATACACTCAAAAGGTTTTAAAAAAAACCCATATTCTGAAAGTGACAGTAAATTCCACCTCTTTCCTTAGAAAAAACTTCAGCACATGCATTCAGCGAGAGCTCTCTTGGCTGTATTTCCAAGAGTTGGGTGGTGTCCAAGATTTAGAAAGTCCCAAGGCTGTGTCCAAGGAATCAGGAAGAAAAAAAATACTTATATTTTTCTGATAAAGATAAAGAAGTCCCTCACTAGCTGTTATGGGATCTGAGTCCTGGCACAGCAAGTATTTGTTTACCTCTTGAGGGTGGGCTGAAGCATGAGTGATACTTTGTTCTCCTGGAGCATGAGAAAGAAAAGGGAACATGCTTCTTAACTGAACAGGAAAAAAGGATTCAAGCCAATTGTTTTTCCTGTGACACTTGGCTTCCCCAGAGTTGAAAACTTCCTTAAGAAAATTCTGGGTTTGATTTACTATTTAAATTAAAATAGTAAATTTTATTCTTCCTCTACCAGAATACCCAAATTAAAAAACTTGTCTGCATGGCTTCAGCATTAATTTCTGTGGGTCTTTTCAGCTGTTCTGTGCTTTGTGGCTCCTGTTGTCAGCTACTTGATGTCCCCATTGTCTCTGGACCTGCTGCCTAAACTATATATCTGATGGTACACTGTGATAGCACAAAAAGAAGCACTTGTTGCTTCAAAATTGTTTGTTCCTTCAATTTCTTACGACCTTTGTGATAAAAGTTTCTATTTCACCTTTTAATATTCCCAGAGGTAAAAATCAAACACCAAAGTACTGGAAATTCCTTCCAGGTAAAGAATTCATTTTCCCATCATCTCTATTTTTAGTTGGATAAACAGAAGATGAAAACATCTCTCACTTTGGCACAAAGGCAGGATTGAAGGCATGTTCATTTTGAGTTTATTTTATTCTGCTGTGTGAGACACTGTGGAACCACACAAGACCCTCCAGGTTCCTTTACTCAGTGGGGCTTCTCATTGACCCAGTCAAGCAACACCTACAGCCATGGGGACAGCGGGGTCAGCCATGACTGGTGGCAGCTGTTGGGAGGTCTGAAAGCAAACAAGCTGTTTAACAAAGGAGTATCAGGTAGAAAAAAAAAATAGCTTGGGACCATGCCAGCAGCCCAGAGCTCATCCCTACCCACTTTGATTAAACTGTCAAAACACATTTTTTGTGGTGTCCCAATACCATAGTGTTTGTCCAGGGCTCAGCGACACTGGGAGGAAAGGATTTAGCTGTCTGCAAAACAAACACAGGAACAAAATCACAAAGCAAGAGCAGGTAAGGCAAAGGCACAAAACTCTCTTTTCCAGTCAATAGCTCTACAGTGCTCACAGACCTGTGCCAGGAGCCAGGCTATAGAACAGATGCCTGGGTTACCAATAACATCTTGGGTATGAGAATCATTCTCTTCTCATCCACAAAAGGGTAAATCAACCCCACTGATTTCCACAGAGGATTATTCCTATTTACGCCACTATTCATCAGAAGACTTTTAGGATCTTGATGTGCCCTGGACACCCTCTGCAGCCTGTCCTTCTCACTAAGTGTACCATGGCTATTCTCACAGACAGGAGGGGGTTTTTGGTGAAAAATTACAAGAAATTGAGTTCGAGGTACCCTTCTGACCCTTGGCATAGCCCCACACTCTCCCCAGCCAGCAAGCACCCTGATCCTGAGGCTGGCATTGGGAGGCACAGGAGTGCTGAGGGCAGTCTCATATCACGCAGCCATGGGGCCCAGGAAAGTGGTTGAAATTGTAGGTCAGGCTGGAGTAGCTGAAGTGGAGCCCAAGCAGAACATAAAGGCTAAAACTAAGACTGTAGGAAATGTCACCAGACCTTTAGTTATTAAAGTTAGGCAGCACCCTGATCCTTTGTTGTTCTGAAATGCAGATGACATGTATGCATGTGGAAATGGTAGATAGTCCTTTGTGCACAGTTCAGTTGAATTCACGATAAATTTTAAAACACTGTCATCTACTCACTATCATTGCCCTCCTAGAGCCCCTAATTGTGTCAAGTTATGATATTTAGAGACGGCATTGGGCAATTATATTCCAAATTCAAGACTTATTTCTTTTCAAAATTTACAAGCTTGCCTTAATATAAATATATTCCCTTTAGGATTTCTTGGCAGAATTAGAAACAAAAAATTACTTCACAGCTGCAGGAAGGCATGCTTTCTGAGATAATACTGGTTTATGTAAAGAGATTATTTAAATACAGTGGCACTCTCTTTCAAAATACTGGAAGGTTACATTCAGGAAAGACCCTAAGATTGCTTAACATGAATTTTGGCAGAGTCATGCAGTAAAGACTGTGGCAAGTGTTGATTCTGATTTGGAAGAAATTTAGCTAAGAGGATAAAACTGGATGGGAGAAACTCACAATCTCTGGATGGGACAAAACCCACAGAAACACTTGCAGAAAAAGAGCCTGAAGTGATTGTCATGGAACCAGAGTTAAACTGGGAAGGCTACACTACGCTAATGCCAAACTGGTACAGCACACCACGAGCGGGGTTTGAATTTTTGAAGCTCTTCACCAAGTCCACTCTCCTCACTCCACTTAGCAGAGTAGATCTGGGCATTTTTCAGGTTCTTCCATGAACAAAGAAGCAATGGGTCTGTTTTCCCAAAGTGCTTGTTCTGTTGTTGGAAAACTACTGCATTTAAGGCAATGACATGAAGTCTTATTTAGCAGAAAAGTAGAAAAAGTACAAATGTCTCTCAATCGTGTCTTGAAAAGCTGCCTTTTGTTTAAATAGAAGGGACAGCGTTTCAAGGGATGAAAGCTCACTAAATCATTCGTGTGCTCTGACCTGCTCTGCCAATAGCTTTCTAAGTGATATCTTTTAACTGGTCCAAAGATTTCCTCACCTGCTGACCTGGGATAGATTCAAACAGATTGGTCTCTCCACTCCTGATTTTGGTATGCATTATCCTTAAACTAAAAGATGTCTCAGTTTGCACGTCAGCTGTGATTTTGCAGATGTCCGTGGATTAACTGGTAAACAACATGGATGAAACAATAGAAGGTGTTGCTTTATATCTTGGAGAGATTAATAATGGAAAGCACCAAAATACAGTACACCAGGCACACCAACATTATTTGCCTTCTGTGGTACCACAGTTTGTCAACATCTCTACATGAGCAAGTGCCATTTGTTTAGAGCACATACCTAGAAATATTAGTTTCTGCACCCCTGTTTCAAAAACGCTCTTATGCTTCTGCAGTTAGCAGCTTCCTGTCTTGATGTTTACAGCAAAAAAACACACTCTTTCCAAGCTTTTAGAAATGGCTTTATGGCACAAACCAGAGTGAGCGAGCATAATGCTAGCAGTATATGAGCAACCCAGAATGGAACAGAGCAAATGGACTCATTATCACCCTTCAGCCCTTTGCTTCCTTTTACTTAAGTGATGCTTTGTACACGTTAAGTATGGAAATTAAGGACTGCAGATATTCTGATTCAATTTTATTAAGTATTAAGTACGTATTTAAGGCAAGCCCTTGGGATGTTAAAACATCTTTAGACAGAAATCCTCTAATAACTGAGAACAGATTGAACAAGTCACTAAATGACTGAACTAAAAATTGTATGATTAAAAGCAAAAAGACATAGACTTATGTCTCATTTTGATGAAATCATAGTACTTCTCATGGGTGTCTCTATGCAAGCTTTTTTCTTCCCGATCATCTTGTTTCACCACTAAAATGTGACCCCTACTTTGTATGTACGGGCTTCTTCAGTGGCCTTAGTGCTACTAACTGTTACTGTCATTTTTTCCACACTAAGCTTGCACAATTCAGGACATGAAGTGTTTTTGTGGTGGAATAGGACTTCTAAATAAGCGATGCACTGTTTAAAAAACATACTTAGCTATACTGTCCAAAATATTTATTATACATTTGTCATTATTTTTAACAGATATTGAGGTGACTTTGTATTAACATCTGGGGGTTTTAGAATTGTGAGAATAGCCCACTTAAATGATAAACAGTTGTGTCAGTTTATGTAGTGCCTACATTTGCAATCTAAGCTTTCTTCCTGAGGGAATGAGAGGAATACAAATATTTTTGGTATGAATTTCCTTTATCATTTTTCTTTTACTTCTAGACCTTCCTGTTGCTATCATCACCTTCCACATATAAATAGATGCAGCAGTTAATATACCTGGAAGTAAGCAATTAACCTAAGGTGTTTTTTCTTAATTGGAGTTGTAAAGATAATATGTTTTAAAGTTTGATGCTAGTCATCCATGTGACCTTAGAGAAGCAGATAGTCTATTCTGCATTTCTGTGAAGTCTCCCAGGAAAATGAATTTCATGATAGAGTGCCAGATCAAAGCTTATCTGAAAGCATCTGAGATTACAAAGATGCCAAGTTCATCCACATCTTCCCTAAAGCAGATTCCACCAAAGGTCTGGCCTAGCTTTCTCCTTTCTTGGAAGTATAGCCAAATGGTTAATTCCTGGAGTGAAAAATATGTCTGTAGATTTAAACAGTACCAAAAGATATGACTATCTTGCTGCCAGCTCTGTGGACAGTTTAATAACTCTGTTGATGATGCACTACTGCATGCCAGAGGCTGGTGCTGACTTTGGATGGATAGATAATCCTGGTCTGCAAAGAGAAGTGCAAGCTATTTTACTTGGCATACAGAAGAAAAATGCTGAACTTAGAGAGACAACACCAAGGCTTCCATGTGGGAGTCAAATACATCCCAAGGAAGTTAAGGGAGGTCAGTCATGTGGAAATACTCAGGGATGCAGTTTCATTATAAACTACTAAATACTATAAAGCTTGACAGCAACCCTGCTTTATGTTGCCTTCAGGCCTTGATAAAATAACTTTTCTTCTCCTGCTCATGTCCCTCTTCTCATTTCCTCTTGCCAATCACTTTCTTTTTCCCAAAAGCAGTAGACTCTCTTTTCTGAATTGAATGTTGAGCTGTTTACCTACCTGCATTCATCTCTGTGTATGCAGAGCTGGGCAGACAATAAGGGAATAATGAGCAGCATTGAGCTGCAAAGAGAAGCCTGCCAAAGCTGGGCTGTGCTACTGTGTGGGTGTGACACCTCAAGAGCAGAAAAACTTTGGCGTCTTGCTTGACCAGCTATAACTCAAATGAAGGCCTGGGTGCAAAAAGGAGAATCACTATGTTTGGATGGAGTGCAGATTCCCAGGCTGTAGGGATGTGCTGTATGTAATCCCATTAATTACATATCATAGGCAGCAAAAAATTAAAACAGTAGGTGTTTCTGGAGTTGTAATTGTGGAAAGAAAGTGTTAGGATGCCTGATAAGAATTCTCAAAATGCAGCCAAACCACGTTTTTTGTAGGGCTGCTTGATGGGAAAGCAGCACCACCAAAGCATTTTCACCTGGTATTGAGATATCCAAGTGACTGTTACCGAACAATTTAGAAGGAGAGGTTTTCCTTTTCTGTCCTGGAGAACATCAGAATAGATGGATATTCAATATAGAAGTTTGCCTTGATCATTGTGTCCGTTGACCAAAGTTGTTAATGAAAAATATGTGTCCATGGGACAGATACTTCCTATTAAATTTTAACTCAATCATGCAAGACTGAGGGTAAACAAAACCCCTTTTGATGATTAAGGACATTGTGGCATACAGTTCTGCCCCTACTTTGGCAGTGCCTTTTCACACTTCTTGACAGAAGTAGAGGCTATATCAAGGGAATCGAATAGGTTTGGTAAGTTATTTAAAAAATTGGCTATTAACTAAGGGATATGGAAAATTTTACTTTAATATTTTTAATGTAACTATCAAAAGATTGAAATGGCTTTTGAGTTCAGGTTGGACTAAAAAGAAGGCACTGACTGTCCCTTTAAACACAATATAAGATGCAGAGCTCACTTAGTGCACCCTCCCAGCTCTAGCAGTGAAAGGGCAAAGAAGGCAAGAACCTTCCCCTTGCAGCTCTTCCAAACCTCTCTTGCAGAGTTTGCACCCAGGCCTTCATTTGGGTTATATCTGGTCAAGCAACACGCCAAAGTTTTTCTGCTCTTGAGGTGTCACACCCACACAGTAGCACAGCCCAGCTTTGGCAGGCTTCTCTTTGCAACTCAATGCTGTTCATTATTCCCTTATTCTCTGCCCAGCTCTGCATACACACTCTGCAAATAAATAACGAGACAAAAAGATTAATTCTGGGACCAAGAAATGTTTATTTTCCCAGAACTCATGGATTTAATCCAACAGCAAGCTCTGAGGCTGCATGACCATCCATCCCTTGAAACAGCTACACACAGTTCTTCATTCCCTGCCTGATTTATTGCCCACAAATATGAGCCTGTGCGCAGGTCTTGTCATCTGATACACTTGTTTTAGTAGCCCATATAATATGAATTGACTACCAGAAAATGCATATTTGTTTCACAGCCAAGATGAAATACAAAATATATTTCCAACTTCTCCATATTTTCCCCCCTGTATATTAATATATGAAGCCCAATGCTATTACTCTTACTGAAGTCAGTGGGATTAGCTAGGCTAAGGAATGCTTTAATTTACATGAGGTTATCAATGTGCACTTTTGTGGCCAGACTAAATTTGGGAGAGGAATTTTAGCAGCAGACAGAGAACAAAGCAAGAGATGAAAGATGACAGGAGAAGGTGATGCTGCTGGGTGGCACAGCAGCAGGAGTGGCAGAAAGCATGGGAAAGCTAAAGACCCTTGAAAACCAGCCTTCAGGTGTCTCCCTAGGCCCCTCATCACTCAGGCTTTAATGATCAACAGTTATTCTGGTCACTTCAACTACCTTTTCTTCAGTATCCTGGCTGTAAATCAAGCATGACAGCAGCAGTCCATTTTGCCTGGTTGTCATGACACCAAATGAATGATGCATTCAAATAATAAGATGAGCAACCCAAGAAATCCATGAGGAAAACAACATTTCTGCCTTTAGCCCAGCACTTACGTGGGGTGAAGGAAACAACAGAAGAAAAATACTAGGACCTTTCCTCTGGAAAATGGAGTCAGAGACAGGGGTTCAGGAGAATGTTGCACCTGTTTCAGGGAAACTGATCTTCACAGGAGCTGTCAAACAATGGCTGTCAGAAAACAATCTTAAACTATCAGCCTAGGACTGCTCAGAGCTTGGAAACTGAGCTGGTTCAAGAGTAAACTGGTCAGAGAACTGAACCCAGCTCAACCACTCCAAGGAAGACTACAGTTTGGAGTTACAATTTACTGAAGAGATTACAACAAATACAATGATACAGAAAAAACTGGTTTTAACCCATACATCAGAGTACAACTTGGTACCTGTTGGTCAGAGTCATGGTCACAGTCCTGGGGAAGTTCTGGTTCTCCTCTGGATCTATCAAGTGGTGGTGTCCTAGTCCCCAAGCCCAAGGATTTATATATGGGTATGTTCAGGTGGGAATGCTCAATGCCTCCCTCAGGGCCGGGAGTTTCACAGTGGACGATGTAACACTGTGAGCCATGAGATATTTTGGGAGCGCTTGATGGTCTAAGTGGTTGCAGCTGCCTGTTCTGCTGGTGCCATTGAGTCCACCATGGCCTATTAGCAGAGATGACCCCTCAGGCTGGGTGTAACTGTGCTGGTGCTTCCTCAGAGGGGAGTTATCACAGCTGAGTTATTTGTGAAGAAAAAGAAATATTAGCCCGCTTTGCAGGGTTTGCCTCTTTTTCCTCACCTCATTTAACATCCAGCCTGTAGCTTCAGGTGTCGGGTGTGTACTGGGCAGCTCCTGCAAACGACCCATCATTTACAGTTCATCAGAAATGATGCAGAGGGGAGTAGAATACACGGCTTGGTTACACCCGCATAGTGCTGAACTGGCACCCTACCGCTGTAACCAGGACAGGAACAAACTGTCACCCATTGCACAAACTGGTTCCCAGGCTGTCAGCACAGTCCATCTAGTCAACAGGGCCAAGTGCACATTTAAATCGTGCAGAAATTAGAGATATAATGAGGGCAAGATGGCTTTATCACGGGAAACTGATGCTGCTGGCACTTGATGGTGCTTGGACTAGACATGAGTTCTTGATGGTGGTGAACCAGCAACTAGTGAGAGACAAACTGACTGCTATCATAGTTGCTGAGTGTATTAATGCTGAAGAGATCTTTGTTTCAAAAACTTTGGCATGCACAAAAGCAAGAGGAAAAAAAAAACCACCAAATCACCTGCTGCTCAGGTCCTCTGAAGTTAAAAGCCAGTAGCTAAAATTTTTAAATCTCTGGCACCAATGTCTCATTAGTAAATGTCTCTGAGCCATTGATATGAATAACAACTTTGACTTCAAATACCAAACTACTTTTCTATTGATTGATTCCTAGATTATGTGAAAGCCTGACAGAGAGAGACCACCAAGTGGCACAGATGAGCCAAGGTGCTGCTACAGCTCTGAGAACCTGCGGCTGAGATTTAAAAAAGAAAAAGAATAAGCACACATGAAAGCGAGAACACGTAGGAAAACAAGAAGTCTGTAGCTTTAATTTTTAAAGAGCACAAGCCTTGTTTCTGGCCCCAGCATATTTGTCGTTCTTTCCCAGGACACCCAGAGGTAGCCCTGACACAGGCAAACTGCTGTTAATTCTAGAAGGTGCCTTGCACAAGATGAAAATTTGAAGAGGTCTAAATCTTCAAAAACTATTTGTGCAAAGTTTGTTCTCTCTTGGGATCTTGCTGGGGAAAAGTATCTGCCTCAGCAATCAGGAAGGATCTGTTCCAAGGCATCTTTAAAGACATTGTTGGGTTGGGGTTTTGTGTTGTATTTTTTTTGTTGTTGTTGTTTGTTTGTTTGTTTTTTAAGTGCCAGATATCATTGAAAAAATAGCAAATAACGGTAGGAGTCTCCTCCTTGATTTTAGTCTTCTCAGATTTCCCTGTTTTAGGAGAGTAGAGGAATCCTTTATCTCCAGGAGCCCTGTGCCCTGGCACCTATGGTTCTAGTGAGTATAGTTCAGCAACCTAGTGGTGCAGGACAAGTTATGGTGCTGGTTTGAAAAAATGAATAGAGAAAAACTTAAAATAATTGCAAGGCGTTTTTACTAAGAGAATTATTGCATAGAGTAAGGAATTATATCATCCACTAGCAACAAGTAAAAAATTAGGTGTAAATATATAGGAAATATGTCTTTGAATATATACACATATTTATATTTAACAAGGAAAGTGTTATATGTGTAGCAGGGAAATTATGCTACCTTTTTTCCAATAAGAGAACCAAGCTCAGAGCCTATAAGAAGTTTATTTTGTGTAGAGTTTGCATACTGTTAAATAAACTATGGGAGTAGAAGAACAATCACATTTCACAGGAGGGATCCAAGCCAGCAGGTTGGTTGTGTGTTTACATACCAAACTCTCTATAGTTGGGGCATGAATATGCTGTAAAAATTTGCTAGAGTTTTAAATGCCTTGCTGAATGAAAAAGAAAAAAGCTACAGAAAATAAAGAATAACCTGCAAATGCTTCCCATAAACTTGTTGATAAAAGCCATTTTCTGGCAAAACTGAAGAAAAATGTTTCTGCCTGGTTTAGACAATCCATGGAGAATTCAACAGTGAAACTGAACTCCAGGTGTTTTCTTGGGGTCCTAAATTAGCACAGAAGTAGCAAGAGAAAATATTTGAATTTCAAATTGCATTTGAAACACCTAAAGTGTTGTCTTGATACCAGGGTGACGAACACAGCTGTCACTCTGGTGAGCTGGGAGTGACGAAGGACCACGTCCTTCTCTGTCATTGCACTGGCAAGAGCCAGGGTGATCACTTGTAGGACAAGTACTGGGAGCCAGGGAGCTTGGACAATTAGTTTTCCTTCTCAGGGGTCCTGGCATCATCCCTCAATGTACCCACAGAGCAATCTGACCACAAGAATGCCCAAACTGTTAACATTCAGGTAGTTTTTAAAATCTCAGGGTCATCATCATTCCCTCTCTTGCATTTTATTTCAATTGAATTTAAGGGGTTTTTTCTGTCTTTCTTAGCCTTTTTCTTTTGTGTTTTTCTTTTTCCTATTTCAAATTTAACAAAGACAGGCCAGTTATTCATGATACCTGATTAATCCAAGTGTTCACTGGGAAAGACCTTGCTGCAGCCTGATGGAGAAGGTGTGATGAATTAAAAGTCTATTTTTTGAAAAACTTCACTGAATCTGAAACTAGAGAGAGAACTTTTCCCAAAGAAATTATATTTTTTTAATTTGTCAATTTAATTTTCATCAGGGTTTATATAGGTCTCTGGCAACAAGAGGAGGGTGGATGGTGGTTGATGTCCCTGTGACAGAATGCCCAGATCCATGAGAACCTTCGGGTCTAATCTTGCATTAATCAAGTTGATCCCCTCCTGAGGTAAGGCGACAGGATTTTATTTGTGTTCTATTTTGTTTTTTCCTCTTTCCCTATTTTCTGATGCAAAGAATATAATCTAATCTTTTCCCACTCCTCAGAAGTTTCCTTTTTTCTAGGTGTTCCTATTAGCTCCAGCATTATGTACTTACCTATGTCAACTTGCAATACCATTTTAAATTGTGGTTTCAGTTCAATGAAACAGTCAAGTGTTGAAATTGTTTCCCTTACAGAGATACCTTAATGTGCTAATAGCCAAGCACTTGTGTTAGAACTTCTTTCACTGAACACTAGTAGCCAAACCAACCAACCAACCAAGAAAAGCAATTTTTTCTTAGGCAATAAATTGCTCTTCACCTTGCTATTAAAATACAGCTAAAAAGCAGTGGTAAAGAATTGTAATAAAATTACATTTTCCATAGTATTTCAGGAGATTTATGCTGATAAATTTTAACTCTGAAATTTCAAGACACCCGAAAATTTTCATTAAAGGTTAGAAGACTGACAGTACCATCCTTTCACTTGGAATGGCCAAAATCAGAAAATGTTTCTGAAAGGTACTATTTAATTTATTTCCTTCTATTTTGAAATTCCAGGCATTCTCATTTCTATGGAAAGGACTTCAATTAAAAGTCTATCTTCTTTCCTAATAATAAAAATAAAATAATCAGCACAGAAAAATGCAGCCCTGAACCCGCTTGCTCAGTGGTGAGATTTATGGTCTTTATTTGTCTAACATTCTCAGCATGAATGGCTGGAGTAATTTAAAGATGGTGATCAATGAAATGCTGCTATCTGCTTGGTGTTGGAAGGAATTAGGACATGGAGATGAGAGTTTACCAGAAATTCAGAGCAAGAACAAGAATGAAGACAGACAAATTGCAAGTTTTGTATCTCAAACTCGCAAACCCAGACAGAAAGAAAAGCATTCGCCAGGAAATCACCACGCAAGGTCACATTGCCTTGGTTTTACCCTGTGACGCTGAGAAGATCAATTGTTCTTTGTTTCCAGCACACTTCCTCTCTACATTGCCCCTTCTTCAGTCAGTATCTCCTACTAGGTGCCACCCAGATAACATCTCCCATCTTCTTTGGTGACTTCCTTCATGAAATAGAAGTCGCTCGCAATAAAATACTAAGTCAAATAGTGCTTCAAGGATTTTGAGCCACACAGGACACGAAATGACTCTCGTCTCACTTGTGTGAGTGATGGTTAAGAAATCAATAGCACTCTGCCAGAACAAAATAGATCCCATGGAAGAAGACACTTAGCGATCCCCCTTTATCCTGCTCTTGTTGTTCATCAGCTAGTGATACAACTCCTGGCCCCCGTTTGTCTGCACCCCTTTCAAAGGGACACAAATCTAAAAACGTTCTCAAGATGTGTTACTAGCTCTGCTTCAAAAGAAATGCAGGAGATTAATGTTTTGGGTAGTTCTTATTTGATTTATTAAATAGTTTGATTCTTTCCTTACACTGAATTTTTTTGAAGGCTGCAGAAGCATATGCTCTCATTTGCTCCCTTTTCCAAGCAGAGCAACTGAATTCATTCACAGTCCACTCACTTGAAGCAAAAAGCCAAGTTCTTTTCATAGTTCTTTGTCTTGTTTTAAAGCCAATTGTTTGCTTCTGCCAACTTTTAATTGCACAGAGAACTTGATGTCTGTGAGTGTGAAAGGAGGTTTTCTATCATTACGTCTGATGGCTGTTCTGCTCTGTTGGTGATTATTCATTTACCTCTGATGTTTGCAGCTCTTGGCGGCTGCTGCTACAAAACTTGAAGCAGTTCGGTGTTATTTCCTATTTGTCATTCACAGAATCATTTGTTTTCTGTTCTAGGAAAACATCAACATCTTAATGCAATTTATTCTTCTGATTAATGAGAGAAGTAAACCCATACGTTTCTCTAGTTTTCACCTATTTTATTCAATAAGCTACAGTTGTACGTATTCAAGAATATTTGAATTGAAAGCACACCATGAAATTTTAATCCTCACGTGGAAAAGAAAACATTTTAGCTGATTAGTTTCACTTTTTCCTATTATCTGCTATAGGAAACAGAGATATTAGGGAAACGAATTTTGCAATAATCAAGTAAGCTTGGCAAAGCAGTTCTTTGTTTCCATGTGCTCACTGTGACCCATGAGCAGGCAGCTGGTTTTTATCTGCCATGAGCAGTAGGTCTGTCATTGGGGAATATAAATCCTGATGTCCTCTTTGTGAATCCCAAGACTATGCCCAAAACAGAGACTAAAATTCACATTTCCTAACTAGTCAATTTTAAAAGTCCATTTAGTCAAATACTCTTTTTCTATAAAGGCTTTGGAATTCAATTATTTATTAGTTAAGTGTGGAACAGGTCAGAATCAGTCCTGGTATTCACTGAGACAGTGCTATGGACATCAGTGGAGAGATATGTATTTACAGAACACACATTTGATCCAATCAGTACTGGTGAAAGGTATGAGACTGCATTTTAACTGGGATCCTGACACCCTATGAACCTGGATGATCGTCAGAAGCCGTGAGACGCACCCATCACTCCACCTTTGGTTGTAGCGGACAGTTTTTCACTTAAAAGGATGATAATTTCTTTAAACCTTGAAGGCAATGTTTTTTGCATTAATTTTTAGCAGGAAGAACTTAACTACCTCTTACTGAATAAGAAATGACTCAATACATCTTAATCAGAGTATATGTCCTTCAGAGACTGAAGGTCTTGGGAAATTTCACCTGCAGCCCACTTGTAACACCAGTTTGCCAAAGTTCAGCTCTTGTTTGGTACTATAAAAAATGTTGATGCATTTCGTCATCATCTCCATTATGCTTTCTCTGAAGGACATTAAGTTACCAGCCCAGACCTTTCTGGTGAAAATAGGTGTCAAATGTATAATTTCTCACAGCAGTTATTATTTACTACCTCTCTTCTTGCATGGTGTTATATGGTATGGGAATGGGTTCTTCCTACACAATGTCTTCCTACACAATTTACATAGACCTTGGCATCCTTGACCCCCTTTTTCCATGACAATGGAAATACCCATTCAAGTCCAAACTCTACTGCAAAGTTTTTAGGATTCATGGCTGAAAGATAACTCAGCTTGCAATCTTTCGTTTGTTTTGCTGTGGGTGGCAGAAGATGTCAGGGTACCATGGATATGGTCACCATCAACTCCTGAGTTCAAAATGTTGCAATAGAATCTGAGAGCTCAGTAGCCCGAAACTTTCTCTGAAAAAGAGCCAGTTCTGTATAGTGAACAAAAAGCCTTGAGCTTCAGCTGGACAGAGTAACAGATTCGCTTCTGGGTGAAAATTTTCATGCTGTAAAATGTCCCCCAGGACTAATTCTGTGGGTAGGAATAAGAGGATTAAAAATACAAATTTTGCCATGCAAGTGAATAATCTGTCACTGGCCTTCCATCAGCTTTACTGCTGTTAGTGGGTCTCATATGGGTCTTGCTGATATGCAATGTAAGGTTCTGGTAACTCTGAGTGTATTTTCCTAAAAGGCTAGATAATTTTGTGCAATCATTAACCACCTCTTGCTGCTTGGCACACTGAAATAATAAGGGTAATTGAATGTCATGCTTCTGGGTGTATGCTAATTGCCTGCAGGGCTCTGGAAGGATGTTTCCTCCCTGTACACCACACAGCAAAATTGGATAGGTAATAGGTATTATGGGAGCCTTCCACCTTCCTCAGGAATATCAGTGCAGAAGGCAAAACGTCAAGTTAGATGAACAAATGATTTAATACAGTCTGGCAAGCCCTCTGCTCCTAAGGTGCCATGGTGAGCAACTGATTGCAGGATATGCGCCTGTCACAGGGTAATGAGGTCCTGAGCATCCCAGGTCACTGTTTTTAACCTGAAATGTCAGCAAAAGCCCCAAACTTCTCAATATGCTAATTTCTATGGCAAAATCCATACAAAGTATTGTTCAGCTGTGAACTAAAATGCATTTATGCTTAAATAAGAACCAGGAGTGACTATTCCTGGTTTTATAAACACACCATCCCCTGAATCCCTTTAATCTTCTCTGTGTGTTGCTGAATGTCAGGTAATGGAGAGGCACAGTGTGAGCTTAATTAGTTTAAAATCTTATCATTGTAATTGGGCAGGATGAGCTGTATTATCTTGCCAAATAGGACTCAACACTTTGAGGTTATTTACTAATTTTTTATATTCTTCCAAATGCAATTACTTGCATAACCATTAGAAGTTAATATTAATTAATTAACAGGGTTCCTACATAATTGTATGTGATAGACATGCCCAAATGAGTCCTTTGAGGTGACTGCAAGGTAGGGAGGAGGATTGCCACCGTGAATACCAAATCTCCTTGGCAGACTGACTCACCTATAAATGATGTTCAGGTACGATTAGGAAAATGGCCCATGCTAAAGATAACTCTAGAGCACACACTGCCACACACATGGCCTCAGCTTAGAGATGCAGCATATCATTAAATCAGAATAACCTTGGTGAAATCAGGACTTGCAAAAAGTTCTGCAAAAATGACTTCATACTTTCATCTGCCTTAAACAGTATTTCACCGACTTCAACAATTTTCTATCTTCAAACTCTTTTTCACTAGCTGAATATTCTTCCCTACAATTGCAGCTAACTGGGGCTGAAAACTTTCCATATAAAAAGGTATTTCCTCTGGGGTTGTTCACCAAGGACCCCTGCCCGTGCCTGCCAGCACACTGCTGCTCTGCTTTCTTCACTTCACCACCAAAATAACCTCCTCCCAACAAAAGTAGGGACACTGAAGCAGTGCTCTGGGCTGCTGTGCTGGCTGTCCTGTTTTCTTGCAGACAGCAAGGTAGAAGCCACACAAAATTATATCACTGACCATCCAGGTGCTGAATTAAAGTCCCAGAGCACTGCATTAGAAGTGCCACTGTTTATAGCAGCTGTAAACCCTGAATGCCTGTGCTTATCTCAGGTACTGAACTGCCTTATTAGCTAGAAGAGGTTGTTATGATCCTGACCAATTTTCTGACATTGTGTTCATTGTGCATTAGCAGGGTACTGCTGTTATGGTCAGACTTTTCTGGAGCAGGAATTCATTCAATGTTCCTGACTTGGGCTTTCTAGGGAGCCTGTTTTTCAGCAAGATGAGTATGTGAACGGGGCTCACCAATAGCCACTGATTTTTTGCAAGGACATTTAGCACCTCTGAGAGTCAGAAAGCATGTACTACCTAAACAAATTCAGAAAAAAACTAGAAATCTGTGGGTTTTGATCAAAATACTGGCTCTAGGGTACGACAGGCAGATCAGATACCTTCCACATGATACCTGTAATACAAACAGGTTTGAAACAGGTAAGGGATGAGATGAAGTGAAATATATTTTCAGAAAATTATTTTAGTTGAATATTCATTTTTAGCTACACTTTTATGTGAAGGTCTCCTGCTGTTTCTGCTGGATTCTGCTTTGCTTCTGTCCTTCACTACGGGACAGTGCTGTTATACACAATTAAACACATATCCAATTTGTGCTCCAGAGACTGTGGCAGCTGTACCTCAACAGAGGGTGAAGACAGAGCAGATGGATAGAAGGTGAAGTGCTGTCAGTCCATCGGGATTGAAGATGCCACAGAAATGCAAACAGGACCTATAGTTTATAAGAGAAAATAATGTCCTGACAGCCTGATGAAAGACCAACTCAGAAACCCTCATTCCCCAAAAGTTAAGATCAGCTAAGATTGATATGGGTGCACTGTCAAGTGCTTCATCTTTTTTATCCTTTTTCTTTTCTCTTTTTTTTTTTAATGAGAAACCAGACCAATCTAATCTGAATGAGGGAAGTCACCTTCCCTGGTGCTCCATTTCATTTTCCTCAAGCAATAGAAATGAAAATGAAAATTCCATTTTTAAAACATGAAAAGAAGAATATTCTCATGAAGGTAAAAAAAAATTTCAACAGCCCCACAAGAAAAACTTTAAAACTGTCACTCACATCCCTGAAAAATGAAGCCCTACAAAACAGGATGTTAAAACCCGTATGTGGGTGCTGCATTTTTTTTCCTCAAAGACCAACAGAAACTGCAATGACTTAAAAATTCAATTAATGCATAGCAAGGGAACACTTGAGAAGGGAAGGAGAGATGGGAGGCAGAGATGAAGTCAAGTTAATTTGGAAGACATTTCCAGAAAAGAATATGAACACTGTTCTGGAACTCTCAGTTCTGCACATTAGTCAGTAACGAAAGAAGGTGCTGATGTGCAGATCAGCATTTAAACCCATAATACTTTTGGCAAAGTGCTGTTTCTAGCTATATTCTTTGGTTCTTGTTTTTCACACTGTACCTGTTTCACATGCACGTGTCCCTATTTCTTATAGGCCAGATGTCGCACATCTGAAGCAGTGCCAAGTCCCATGAGGTCAGTGAAACTTTTAACCTTAACCACAAAGCAGGGTCTCAGTATGTTTTCATATGTTAATCTTTGTGATCCTGAGCAAAGCAATCACCTGTGGCAGGGTACGAATTTCCCAATCCCAGCGGAAGTAACTCTTCACCTCACCAGCTCTAGCCCAGCTAGAAGCAATGAATTGTGTATCTGCTCCCCTGTCAGCTTACTGATATGCCCTTTGTGTATATATTACAGCAAAGATTTCCAGTCAGCCAGCTTGACGTTTTTCTGTGAATTGACTATGAAATGATACAGCTAAAGGGCAGTATGCCAAGGAATGACCAATTCAAGCATGGCAAACATTGACTGAAATAGAATATTTCAGAGTATGAGGGGCTCGCTTGGATTTTTCCATAAGCACCTCAGACATACTCAGCATTTGCATTCTCAGAATTTCCACCTGCTTTACAGCCATACCTCCAGACCCAGCAGCAAGAGGAGTTTATCTCACCGTCTGGTCTGTTGACAGAGAGCTGAAAAAATTGAACCTGCCCAAAATAATTTTTTTAAAAACTGTGTTTCTATAGGTACATGTTTTAACCCAGTAACAGAGAAGTAAAAGGAACAATGGAAATAAATCCTGCGTCACTGAGGTCAGTGGCTTGAAGTCTCCCAGGAGAGAGGACGAGCAAGGACGGAGGAAGCCTGCTCTCACACCGCGAGGCGCCCTGAGGACACACAGCACTGGCACATTCTACTGCACTGCCAAGTGAGATCAAGACAAAGGCACTTCTAGGTGGGTCTCTCAGGAGCTTGCGTGTTCCACAGCGAAGCATTTTCCCTGCAAATCATTACTGGAGCTGCCCGAGGTCTCTGGTCAATATGTCCCCGTTAGAGGGTTAATCACAGAAATTATGGGATATATGAGGTAAACGGTAGGGGAGGTTTGTCCTTCCTCCATTTCACAGTAACTTACAGATATTATGATGTGAAATGCTAGGATAAGAGAATGCATTTTTCCCTGGGGTATCTTGTGGGGAAGTGGAAGAAAATATAGTTTAAGAAAATTTGCCAGTTACAATATGGCTACATGCAGGGTAAATGTCTGCTTTTTACCAAATGCAAAAGCATTATGATACAGGATAGAAGGACAGGCCCATGGCAAAAGTGAATTAAACACCAGAGAAGGTAGTATTAAAGAATCTTCCGTGGATTTCTATATTTCCACACATATTTCATGTATGTCTTTCAGTCAGCAAGACACAGAACAAAATAAAAGCCCAAGAAACAGCAATCTCTGTTTGGGCCCATGTATGGACAGGAGATTTTAATGAGTATGTGGGAGACAGACTTTTTTATTAGGATCCTATAAACATCAGGCTCTGTAAATCTAGAGACTTTTTTTCTCCCACTTTCTTGGGGGTGATGGGAACATTTTGACAGAGTTGCTAAACTACACACACAAACCTGGGTGTCCTCTCATAGTTTCTTCTCCTAGTGCATTTTGCCTCACTTTCCAGGTCTCTCATTTCCTTGCCAACCTGTTTTCTCCAGCTATCCTGTTTTTATACAGTTAGATAGCAGTTTATCTTTGTGTTTTGCTCTGCCTGCCTGCCCAGACAGGTGGTGGGGCAGCGCGAGGGGCGGGCAGGAGGCCTGGGCTCTCCACTGCCCTCTGAAACAGGCTGGCAGGCGGCTGAGCAGGATTTCACCACAGCATCCCAAACACATTTTGTGACGTCTCTCAAAACCTTGCTCATATAAGGAGGCTATTGTGGGTTTTGTTTAAGCACGAGTCTGTCTCTGTATTCGTGCCCAGCTTCAAGAGCTGACATTTCTACAAACTCTGTCGAATGCTAATCCCTGCAAGCCATGCTGTGCTGAGCCAGGGGCTCCCTACCATGGCTCCGTTCTACTTTCTTCCTTCCATTCTCCCAGAGGTGCCTCGGGCCAGGAGTCTGGACTGCCAGAGCCCCCACCACCACTGCGATGGGCACTCGCCAGCCTGGGCCCAAAGTACCTAAAAATTGTCTACAGCTCAGAGGTAGAGGGGCTGTGAGGCTGCCCTCAAACCTGATCCTCTGGCACACGGGCATTTCCCTGCAGGAGGGCACAACCTGTCTGTGCACAGCAGAGCTCTCCCAGATTGCACTGAACTCCCACAACAACCAAAAAGTCATCCCTCACCTTGACACCCACTTTCAGGTCATGATTTTGTATGTCCCATTTTTCACAAATATATTTCCTGAGGGAATTCAGCCTAGTTCAGAATTCCCCCACCATGGCACAAGCTGTTTGAGAGTGGCAGGTGAAGGATGTTGGAATGGCTGCAAATGCACGTCGCCAGCCTGGTTCCCTTTCTTTTTTCCCCCACATAGCTCCCCTTGTTAGAAAGCCAGCAGTAAATTGATGTTTTCTGTGAGTGCTCTCCAACTTATGAGATAGTTTTTCCCTTTAAATTATTATTTAAATGATTTCACCATTTGGGGAAAAGAAGAAAAAGACAACAGGAAAATCAAATTCTTTACATCATAAACCTATAATATTTCTCCATCCTGAATACAGCTTTTGCTGGCAGTGTATGGGTATCTTATACGGACTAAGAATGGGAAAAAAGGAAACATTTCTCATTTGGTGAGGCAGCACCCAAACTTTCCTCTTCTTTTTTTCACTAGAAAATGTTGGAAGTTGTTGAATAAAACAGTGATTGCACTTACACCCTTTTTTTGCCTCTTAAAACGGGTGACAGCCTCAGAAGGAGCTGAGATCCAAAAAACCCCTTAGGTTCTGGTGTGATGATGGTGGCACCAGCATAGAGCACTTCCTTGTATACATATGTATACATATATACATAGAGCACACCTTGTATACATCAGCTGCCAGGGCTGGGATTTACAACATTGCACATCCCTTAGTGAGTTGAGGCTTCGGAGTACAAATATCACTCACTGGCTGCAGGTATCTTGATCCTGATGTGAACATATGCTACACTTCTCTCATTTCTTCTGAAACACCTGAGATTAGGGTGATATTTTTGGCATAACAGCTTTCCTCTAAGAATGCTTGCTTTGGAAGTGAGCATAAAATCTGCAAGTTCCTTTACCACTATGTTCTAGGCCAGGCTGCAGCATGGTGGGATCGAGTCACCGAATTCCCCCAGCATCATGCCAGAACTGTGCCAGTGTGCAGAACAGAATTCAAGTTTCATCGGGCCAGAGAGGGAAAGCACAACAGAAATGCTGATGGTTGACAAGGAGCCTGGTAGTGTCCTTCCTGCTCTCCAGGATGTTTTTGGCTTGTTAAGACTCTTTAACATGAATTTCTTTTGCATGCTATGCAGCTCAATGCCTAGGACTACATCCTGGGAGACAGAGTTGTGAAACATTTTGGGCAGAAAAGCAGATTAAGCCTACAGTCCCATTTTCTAGGCCAGTATTTTAAGCCCTGAATAACTGCAATGAGCACTACAGCTATCACCCCTGCCCCACCACCCTGAAAAACAAGCAGAAGTCAGGAAATTCACTACAAGTAAGCAGTGTCTCCTCCAGGGAGGATGCTATGCCCCATACCCCAGGCAGGCTGAAGTGTTTATCAGAAGTTCTCCCAAGCTGGGGACAGGTATCAGATTTGCCTGTGACCTCTGATTTTCTATTCAGTATCTCCAGGTGAGTCCTCTGTCACCATGCAAGTGGCATAGAGGGGCTAGGACGCCAAACAATATAGCTTCATGGGGTCCCTAAAACCCCAAAACCTTACGTGGTTTAGTGAAGTTTTTAGCTGGTAATTAAAAAATTTATTAAGAAACTTAATGCTGTCTGCTCTGTGGCTAGGCTATTGCAACTGCAGGTCACACAGTCAGAAATAAAGCTTTGGGGAAAGGGATGGGGACAAGGACTTTATGAGGCATTAGTCATAAACATGAGGACCCTTTTTCCTATAAGTTATCCTCCATTACTTCTATGTCCTTTATCTGTGCATATATACATCACAGTTTTTACAAATAAAATAAATCACCAGAATTACATTAACACAAGCACCAGCAGAGCCACATAAGCAATACTAATGTGATGATTGCTTCCACTTGGTTGTTTAAGTACCTAGAAGCAGCATTTGGTTCTCACAAGTTTTACATCTTCAGGCTCTACAAGATGGCCAGATGAGTGTAGGTGCTTGTTTCCTTCTTTGTGCTAGTGGCTTCTGACCACAGACGGTGAACAAATGGAAATCAAAGGTAAGGAAGAGCTAAGAGAATGAAAGTTATATGGCAACGGCATGCACATTTCATTTAATAACTTAATAAACCAGAGGGCTTTTGAGGCAGCAGATAACAAATAGGGATGGGGGAAAATTTGTCTTAAGGAAAGCAGAGCTTTAGAAGGGACATTTTAAACCTCTACACCTAAATGAAGGTTTGTAGCAGGGAGTTCTGCTTTAAAACAGAGCAGAATTAGTGTAGCTCAGCTCCACAGCAATGCTTTTGGAGCTCTCAAGCTCAGCAAAGCATTTGCAGGTGGGATAATGTTTAGGTTTGGGCTAAAGTTTTGTTAATTCCCGGAGGAGCTCATCAAGTGCTTAATATTCTGTTATGTGTGTGCTTAACAGAGCAAATGTTCTCAGATGGAGAAGGTGGAGAACAGATTAATTACACTCTGACTCTTCCAGTATGAAAACTTGGGGATGTGAAATGCACTGCAAAACAAACAAAATAACCCGGTTATTCCTCCAGCACGTAGCAGACTCGTGGAGTTTCTTGCCAGAGGCCGCTGTGAATACTTGAAGCTTATGCACACTGAAGACAGCGCAAGGTCTTGAATAGAGATATATTCTAGATTACTGAACAGAGAAATTACATCAGCTCAGGAAATCTCTTGAGCTACAAATGCTCAGAGCCTGGGGGCAGCACAGTACCTTTGATGTTTGGCCTGGTCTCACCGTGCCCTTGGCTTCTGCTTTCACCCACCATCCTAGGGGGGTGTTGGGCTGGGGGAACCTCGGTGTGACCTTATGCCACTGCTCTGTGGGGCTGTGGCCTGTGGGAGAACAACTTTATTAACCTCACTTTAGAAGGACTGATGGAAAAAACCCTGCTCAGCTGTAGTATCCAGATTCTTCAGTAGGGAGATTTCTATCTATTTGCTATGATTTCTGCACATCTCTTATAGGTGATACAAAGCCATGCAGAATCCTCACGTAGATTTGTATTTCTCTCCACTGAATTAAAGATCTATGAAGAAACACAGGTGAAAAGAAGCAGCTGTGGCACTGAAATATGTATGGTATTGCTCTGTTTATTGGGAAGTCTGGAATGAACAGTTACCAAGACAGAGTACAAAAGGCCATGGAGGATAAAAATTCCACAAGTCAAAGAATTTTCCTCAAAATTTCTGTAGTATTTGAGTTGTTTCAAATGGGATGAGTAGCAGGGGCAGAAAGTAAGCAGAAAAGTACTGGAGTAAATGTGTACACACTAGAGAAAAATTATTCTCGTGCAGAACACAACAGAAATATTGCTGAAAAATGCAGACTCTCACCAAGACACTGCAGAGCTTAGTTGCATTTCCAGACACTATGTATCTGACATGTACACCTCCATTCTTTTAATTTGCAGTCTTGAAAACCCTGATCTTGGGTAAGCTTGCTCTTCATCTTATTTGTTTTCCAGGGAGGCATGTGGCACATGAACACAGATGCTCAGAAAACTCTGCTGGTGTGCACAACACATATTGTCAGATATTGTTTGCATAAAGAAGTTCCAACACTTATCATCACCCAATATCTTGAAGTGATTTCACTTTGCCACCTTACACAGCTTGTTTGAGTCACAAAGTCATGTAACAAGAGAGTGCTCTTATCCTTATAACTCATGGCATTTGCTGCGGGCATTTCAGTTGCAGCAATGAGCCAATCTTAAACTTGTTGCATCAAAAATCATGGTGCAGAATGCAACCAAGCACTTGGGCACCAAGTGTAAAGTATTCAACTTAAAATCCCCATGACTATTCTGATACCTAAATTTCCACAAGCTGTGTGTATTTTGTTAGATCAATTTTTATCTAAAGTACGTGTGACCCGAGCAGAGCCTTTCAGAGCACAGGAGGAGAATCAGCCGGTCACTGCCCAAGTCCACTGCTTAAAAAAGGGAGGAAAGGTACATAGATGTGCATAGGTATGTTTTCTTTTTGACTTTAACAAGTTTTTCCAAATCATTTTCTCTCCTGCCTTGCCAAATGAAAAGCAGGTAACAGCAGGATAACAGCAGATTCTGGTAACTACTGGATTTCTCATCAATGTTTGTTTTACAGGAGTGGGGGTTTTAGCCAAAATTTTAACTTTGTTAACCTTGGATCTTCACAGCAACACAAAAACATGACAGTTTCAAACATAGTTTTATATTATCTGTGCTATCCAAGAATATATTTTAGTCAGGAATATAAGACAGTTATAAGTATACAATATATACAGTTGAGTAAAAAGAAGGTAACTGCACATTCTGAGTTCAGTAATACCCCAATAAACCAGACTTAAAAGCACAGAAATTACCCTATTGATATAATGTACATCAATTTCTGATACAATTCTTCGGGGGGTTGTTTTTTTTCTTTTTAAATCAGAGTGCCACTGAAAGATACCTTGAAATTACAGCTATTCAGGAAAGCAAAATAAAACCACGTTTCTAGCTAAAATTAAGTTATTGATTTTAGCTCCATAAGCAGAAATACACAAATGGCAGAGCTCAGCATTTTCTAAAGTGTACTCAAGTCATGTTCCCAGCAATCAAGAGAGACCTAATCAGATTTTTTCCTCTCAAAAATAATGATCTTGGCAGATTTTGTTAAATAGCTTGCCAGGCTCTGCTGTTCCCAAGGGTGTTGTGTGCTCGTGGTGATTACTGGGTGCTGAGTTGTATTTGTGCCTCACTGCTGCGTTTCCTCAGTCCCCGTGCTCATGCCTGCTAACAGCTGAATGAGGAATCTCCAAGTGCACTGAAACCCGAGTGAAGATGGGACACTGGCTGTGGCTCTGCCGCCCCCAGGGAATAGGCTCTGCTCGCACCCCAGCCCTGAACCTCTGCCCTGGAGTCTGGCTGCTTCCCAGCCACTCTCCTGGACTGGCTCCTTCCGCGGTCCTCAGCCTGTGTTGCCAGCCTCACTATCTCCTCTGCTTCTTCTCGGGTGACATGAGAGCTCAGGAGGGAAGGCCATCTGGCCACTTCCTCGCCGTATCCCAGTAGGCTGCTCATTTCCTCAGTTCACATGTTTTCCTGCTCCTGTTTCTCCATCTTCCTCTGCTGGTCTAGTATACCTAGTTATTGCCTTACAAGACATTTTGCAGCCCTTTGCATGAAAATTTCTGCAAATTAATGTATGTATTTTACCATATAGGAAGAGTGGAAGACTTCAGAAAATAAGAGTAGCATTTTCTGCTTTAGCCCATAGCTGGATACCTAAATTAAGCTTAATTAAAGAAAACAAAACCAAACAAACTAAAACCACTCCACAAATGAGATTTTCAGTGGTGCTGAGAATACATTATCATGATTGCTTACATTATTCTTTGGATGGAAAGTGCCATAAGGCACCAAAAAGCTACACTGAGTCTGGCTAAAGATGGCAGCATCTGTTCATGCATCCGTGCTCCAGGTGAGTAAGATATCTCAGGCGGGAAGAAGGCATGATCAGAGTCCTGGTTCTTATTGCTAGACAGTGAGCTGTCTGTGGGTGCCATCAAACTGCAATACTCACACATGTGGCAGGAAAGTGTGTGGGGGTCGTGGACAAGTAACTCTCAGTGAAATTTAAGGTGGTCATTTAGACGGTATTAATATGGAGTTCCAAAGCACCTGAAATACTGTCTGATCAAGTGCTCACAGGTACCCTCACAGCCACTGTGAGGGGAAGCACTGGGAACAGCAGTTCTCCCATTTAGTTGCTGGTAGGAGGCTGAGGTTAAACATCATTAGTGTCATGTTGAGAAACAGAACAACTCAAGCAGAGACATTAAATAATCCATTTCACCTGTAAAGTTTGGCTGGTGTTAGGACAACAGCTACTAAGTAAGGATTTCCCATTCTGGCTCTCTGGCGATGAGCACAGGTGTTGCAGAGTGGAAGACTTCTAAGAAGCTTGCTTGTTTCAGCAAGACACGTGTGAAGAGAAAGACTCCATCAAGACGTGTTTTTGTTTAGACTTCCATCTGCAGCTATAATTTAAGCGTGTTTTAAGCGGTGCCCTTCCCATTAGCTCTTCTAAAGCACAGCCTGATCGATCCTTCTTCCAAACCACACATCTCTACACAAAGGATTTATGTGACTGCCAGACCACAGGGCACCAGCAACCAGTTTTGTGGTCATGAAGCTTCACCAGCTTGAGTGCACTCCATGAGTTAGTTGCCCAAGAGAGGGTATCCAACTGGTCTGTGTTCTTGAAAGCTTACCCTTCCACGTTTCTTTTTTTGTACAGCTAAATATTGCAAACTGCATTTTAAGCCTAAATACAGTCTCTCATTCTTAACCTCTGTTTACGCATTTTATTGAATTTTTGAATATTGGATTAATTTTCAGCATTTGATTTGTTGCAGTAACTTTGGGCTGGCTGCCCAACTTAACCATGGCTGCTACTCTTGGATGATGGCCTGACCATTAATTATTTCCCTGCTGAAATTGCATTACCACAAAATAAATTTTGTTATAATGACATTAAGTAAAGGCCACAGAAACCTGTCCAGCATTAGAAATTTCTTCTTGGCAGCTGTTTTACGCTTTTTCCTCACATTATCTAAATCAAGAATGAGATATCATTTAATATTTTACCAGCTCATGAATAAACAGGCCTTCTATTTTCCTTGATGTAAATATAACAACATCAGCATTGAAGTAATTATCAAATCACAGACATTATCCTGCAATCTTTATAAATTCAGTCTCCCAAATAAGACAACACATTTAAACACAAAATGATTGAATCATGTCACGTTAAGTTAGTTACCATCTTTAGTTTACAGGGTATAACAGTTCTTACTTCATAAGACAAATCTCAGTATGTAAAAAGGGTTTGATAAAATATTCATTACTCATCCTTACAAATATGGAAATTTTTAGCTTCAAAATTAAAAAGTAAACCATTTAGGACTCTAAAGAAAGACCTTGAGGTGAAAGCAAGAGCAAGGGGAAAATATGTATAATTAAGAACGAGCACCCCATAGGCTCACTGTTAGCACAGCTGAAGTGCCAAAATTATGTATTTTGGTTACTCGTATCAAAATCCTGCAATTATGCTAATATATGGTAATGTCATTGCCCTTGAAAATACTGCTTTCCTCTAATAATTTAGGAAGGAGATAAATTATGAAGTCATGTGGTTTGGTCTTGCTGTTGGTGATGTCCTTCTGTAGCTGAAAAACATAAAAATTATTAATTCCTTTCCACTTCTACCATTCCATTCTGCTCCATCAGAGCAGTCCATTTCCCTTTATGTTACATTCACGTGGAAAATAAACCACAATTTTTTCCAGCAGAATATTTTTTAAGAAATATCTGCAGAGGTGATCTACCACTGAGAATGTAAACAGAGTTGGAGACATTCAGCTATCGTTTGCTGCATTAGTCCAATTCCATTTTAGCTAACAGCAGCCTGATGTTCATTATACTTCCAGAAAGTAACACTTCCTTGCCAAATATATGCTTTTCCAGTAGTTATTATGCTTCTAAGTATTTTCTCATTGTTTTCTGCCTCACAGCGTATTTTTTAAAAAGAATATTTTTTTTGTAACTTCATCATTGGTTTGAAGCATCTCACTGCAATTTAATTACGAAGAATAAAAGGAGCAACCAGATAATACAGTCACAGCGAATATCTTCGGCCACTTCAAACCGGTTTTTTTTCCTCAATTACAGACCAGTAAATTCAGTGGGTTTTATAGATTAGAGCTCAAAAAGGCCATCATGATAGGTAATGGAATAAGTCTAACTTTTTGCATTGTGTTTTAAATAGGGATTTCATTATCTGCTCCTGCACAATCTACAGCCTTTTTTCTTTACCTTTGCCCAAGTGGGCTTGACTGGCAGTCTCAAATTTTGATTTCATTCCAGAGCAGAGAGACTGTTTTGCACATGATTTTGTGCAGCACATACAGCTCAGCTGCCAGGTTTGAAACTTTTCAACCGTGGAGAACAGCCTGGTATCAAACCTGCAGCCAGAGCTTCATTGTGCTTGATGCTGTACAGAGAGGGAAGACCATAAACTCACAACATAAGCAAAGGGACAAAAGTTCAAAGTGTAATACAGAAAGTAAGGAGTAAGGGGAAAAGGAAGGCATTCAATAGTCACACCAGCCCCACCAGTTCCCTTTCATCAGGTTGCATCATCAATCTAAAAATGTCCTGCAGAAAATTGTCACTAGTACTTTTGTGATGTCCAGAGGAAAAATATTCACAAAACTATGCCCCTCAAACCCTGAACCACCCCTCAAGGGGCTGTGCTTGTTACAAAATCACTTGTAAGAGAACTGCTTAGCTCCTTCATAGGCATAGCCCTGGGAAAGAATATATACTGTTGTTTGGCCTTACAGTTGAGATACTCTAACTACCTGGAGTTATAAATGCTCCCATTTCAAGCAGAAAATTCTACTTTCTTCTTTAATTAAATGGAGGTAAAAAGATGGCTGTAACAGGGCAGAGAAAACTGATGCACACAGCATCACAAACATTTTCCCCAACTGATTCTCTTCTGTGATGAGTTAACAAAATATTTCTACCTGTTTCCCATTATTGTCTGTGTATCAGATCGGCTTCTTGGGCCCCTTCAAAAATAACCATTACTGTCTATCTATTTCTAATTCTTTTTATGGGAGCTGTTCTTCTCTAAATTTTGTAGGGCTTTGGGACTAAAGCAGGAAGGAAATATACAAATACATAAACAAGAGCCTGTCTTGATCCTTCCATCCAAATTACATCAAGAGGCTAGTCTGTAGAAAAACTTAATGATCCAATCAGCATAAGAACACATTACAAATTTGAATTCTAATAGATAATCTCTAGATGCAGATTTATTATGTAATTATACATTTGAAGAAATTGAATATTTTTATAGAATTCATTTTTCTGTTGCTGTAGTCTCTTGCAATGATCCCTTTAGCATTTAAGTTCCCCATTGCATTCCACAGAAAAGGCTTTGAATGAATGTTGCTTGACAGAGTGGCCTTCATTGACAAAGGCAGGAAGGTGGCAATGAGGGAAAAAAAGGATGCTACAAATAGGCACAAAGGGACTGCAAGCCCCTGGGATCCTCCTGGGATGTCTTTGCATTCTTTGTTAACATGATGTTGGCAAGCTGCTTTCATGCAGTTCATGAGCTAATGCAATCTCTATGCTATGTGCTCCCAAGCAGTTCAGCAGAGAAGCAAACTGAAGTGGCAACAAGCAATGAATCAACAACTCCTTGCTGAAATGTCAGTAAACAATGAATTAACAGCCTGCTGGGGCATCCTTGAATCTGTGACTCCTGTGTTGTATGATTTCCTGCCCTACAAATGAAACATCAGTCCGCTTCCACTGCCAATAAAATCAGAATGAGGAAGTAGCCGATACAGAGTGGCTGTACTTAGTGATATACTTACTTGTTTGTGCCATGTTATGCACTGCTCAGTCCCAAGAGCCCTAAAACATATATATAATTAGCTGCGGAACATGAATCAAATCTACAAGTATTTGCCCCAATATTTATTACAAGTTGCATCTGACAGAAAGGGCTGTCTGTCAGGTATGCTTGGAAACACATTTTAAGCTTGGAGTTTCAAATATATCTCAACAGGAATGTAAAACTTAAGCGAGTTTAAGTACACTCTACTTCTTATGCCATTCTCCTTCTCTCAGTGCTTGATTTTGAGGAGAATGTGGTAGCAAAAGCTCACCAATTTTACTTCAAACTCAGTCAAAATGAGGTAACTCCTGGGCAGGCAGCTCTAGCTCTGCACATTTGCACATGAGCCCAACAGCCAGGCAGGAGCACTCACACACTCCCTCTGCTCTCTGTACTAGGCTAGGAGAAGAAACACTAATTTTTGTCTTTGAAGGTACCAGAGGTGCCATATGATCCACACACCTTTGCTGTGCTGTTTTTTGAGATTTTCTATCAAACTGACACAGCACAGCCAACAAGACATGGGCTGTAACTATTAAAGAGGCTGGTTCCACTTCTATATAGAAATATCAGTCATGACCCCTTTTTCTGTTCGTGAAATTGGGAGACAAAGACATATGACAAAATGGGCTGCTGGAATTGTCAGTTTGTCTTTATATAACAGAGAACTTTTCTCATCAATTTTCTAAACAGGCAGTGTTATTTCAAAAAATCAAAAACGAAGTCATGATCAAAACCACACATAGAATAACTTAAATAAATATTTTTCTTTTTCAAGATGATTGAAGTATAGGATAAATAAAACGTACTATTTTGGACAACCTCCATAAACAGTTCATATGTAATATTTTCTCCATTAAGTGTTCAGAAAATCAATATATATCAGTCGAACTACTCTGCCACTGACTGCATATTTAGAGGAACAAGTTGGCTGGAAAAAATGAGATTTCATTGAAGAATAAACCTATAGACATTAGGTTACTTAATGTTTATGCATCCTTAATCCTCTCCTCTCTCTTGAACTCAGCCTACAGTAAATTGGTTTTATCTGAGAGGGGCTGGAAGCTGTTGGTGCCACTGCTTAGTTTAGCTAAGGGACCAAGAAGCAATGGAAAACATTGGGGATCATCCACAAAGCTAACACTGAGGCTAAGCTCCTGAGAAACCATCCTCTGCAGAGTCGATCTTTGTTCCTGCAGAGGAATGTATCCACTTCATTCAGTGCAGAGAGCCCAGCATTAGCTTCAATCAGCTAAACCTACCACACACCCACTGCTTGCACAAGGAGAGGCTTTTGCTGTTTTGAAGATATTAATCTAGGTCAACAGCCCAGAGGCTGTGGTGCCAGCCATGCACATTGCTTATCACACAATTCCTGCAGGTCCTGCCTTACCCCAGTGGTTACTGCTCATACTGACTTGGCACCTAAGGGAGCCCCTGAAGAGCACTGCATGGACCAGAGGAGCAAAACGTAGTTTTGACTCAGAGAACTCACAGCCTAGGATGATGTAGTAAACAGTGGTCCTTCCCCACAACAGAGCAAGGCTGCCACAGCTGGAGCTGCGTCCTCTCTACATGCCACAGCCCAGCATAATCCCAATGTCATAAAAGAATATGGCTGGAACTCATAATATTTAACATTAACTAGATAGACAAAGAGCAAATCTTAGTTCACTGCATTAGACACTAGTTTTTTGTTTTTAAGCACTAAGTTGAAGAAACGGTTTCCCTCTGGTCTTTCTCATTAACAATATGTGTCTACAGAATTACTATAAAACATGGCAACAATCTAATACCTGCTTAAAATAACTGAGCAGCTTTGATGGTGATCTGCTCCATCTCAACCTGAACCTTAATCCAGTCAATCTTCGTATTTTTTCTTGTCACTGAAATATTGCCAACTCTATTTCACCTCACATCTTGTTTAGTGTCTACCCTAAAACCTCAGTTCCTATAGCCAAGTAGTTAAAAGAAAATCTTGTTTCACTTCGCAGAGTTTCTAAGTCTCATAATTGCACCAAAAGGCTTGATAACATGAACCATGTCAGCTTAAAGAAAGCAAATAAAAAACACTCTAAGGCACTTTTTAAACAAAATTCTCATCGCTTTTACAAGAAGCTTATAATCTGGAGGGGTGAGGCGGGTGCCTGAGTCACAGAAATTTCTAAGCCCTTGGGGTTCAAATGTAAGGATTCCTCTTCACCATCCATTTCCTCTCCCGCTTTTCTACTCTTGTATTTGGTACGAGGAACGAAGATGCCCAAACTTCTGGTAGAAGTCATCTTCAGCACGAGTCAGAGCTTCCTCATCAATGTAGACAGCTGGTCTCCGGGAAGCCAAAAAGTACTGCACCTTGCGCAGGCTCCATCCCATCACGTACTTCAGCCAGCCGCTGACAGCGGCTGTAGACCTGCCAACACCAGCGTTGCAATGAACGTAGACAGTGTGTCCATTCTGCAGCAGCCCGTGCAGGAGGCAGACAGCTTGTGGCAACATCTGTACTCTTCCTAGGGTTAAAAACAAGGCACGTTCATTTGCACTGGAGAAAGTCAGTTCCTGGCTGAGATTCTGCCTGTACAGCCTGATGAACTGTGAAATACAATGGCAAACCTGACATATTTGAGTTTTTCTTTCTTTTCTCAAATGACCTTGGCTAACTTGATTTTTTTTCTTGCAACATGGAATCAGATCACACAAAACTGTAAAATGCCCCAAGTCTTCCCTAAATATACATTCTGATTAACATCAGATGTGTGTGGCACATTCATTTTCAAAGGAACTGAGAAAAGGCAGCACATTATAGAGAACAGCACAACTTACATAGCAGTAAAAGTTAGCAAGCCAAAAATGAATTTTTTTTTAATACCAGAGGTTTGTGAAGGTACCCGCATACTTCTGATTTCCAAAACATTGTAATGGAGGCCATCAAGTCAATAAGTGAGGGAGGGAGAGCAGAAAAACATTTTACTGTACAACTTAAAACTGTTATGATTTCATGGTGTACTAAGCGTACAATTAATACAGAATATCCTTTCTCACTCCCAAAGGGATGAATATACCATATTTTCTGACACTTTTCTTCCTGCTATCCTCGGAACCGGAGCTGCAAACAGCAGAGCCAAAGTTCTCCTCATGGCGCATATGAGCACTGAGATGAAGCCCTTCCAAATTCCTGTTTTAAGGTCTCCTGTCTTCCCTGATGTCCTATTGCTGATATGACCGTTCTCTATTTGGGGCAGCAGTATTTAACTGAGTTGAAAGCACTCTCTTCCGCTGGCAGGCTGCTCACTTGAAAACACACTTACTCTCTAACCTTCTGGTTGGAAACAAGATTTTGAACTGAGCATTCCAACCAAGGAGTTAAAAGTACTAGTACTTGATGTTACAGCTCGGGTGCTACAAGTATTTTCAATTAACTGCAAACTATTATATAAATGTCTCTATGGAATTTCATCAGACTAGGATACTACAGTAAAAGAAAAAGTGGTTTTGGGAAGGGAACAGCAGACACACCACACTGTCTCTCCATTTTTAATCAGCAAAGGTGGCAAGCTGCCCTGATGTGCAAACTTGCAGTCTTCCACCTACACAGCATATTTTCATTATATAGGCTGAACTCAAGCTGAAAGCAAAAATAGTCAAGCAGTTATTGATGTCAGATGGCTTTAAACTCAAATACACATAATACTGCCAGACACAAAGTACTTCAGATGGCCTCTCTGCCTACAAAAAAAATATGAATAATTTGTTAAAGACAGCACACAAAGAAATTATACGTTGTGTGCTAGCTACATCTTCATGCAAAATTTACACAGAAAACACCCCCCCAACTGTCATGAAAGTGACAATTTAGAAACTCAAAGTGTTTGTTGCTATTAATTTACTGCAAGAGTGACATGAGCATTACCTTCAGTGCTCATGTCTGCAGTTGGCAGCCAGACATAGGCAAGACCTTCTTCCTTATACAGTTTCATGAGGATTTCGGGGCTCATGGGTTCTGGATAGCGGTTGCAGCCCCAGGAATTTTGAACAATGTCAGATTCAGTCTGGAAGTTCATCACAGCTGTAACACCCAGCTCATGTTTCAGCTTGATGGTCACGTGCTCCAGCTGCCGAGGGCAACTTCCCAGCCAGATGTTTGGCAGAATCCTAGCATTGAGAAAACATTGCAGAGGGATTGATTACAATATCTTAAGGAAACCGCCAAGTTCAGCGGTGTTCCAGTTCCAAACTTGCTTGACGTCACATAAACACTGCTAAGCACAGACTTTTCATGTCAGGCAGTAAGAAACTTCTTGTTTCATCACAACATATTTTGTTAAAGTTGAGTGGGTGATGTCTGATGCCGGGGATCAAGTTCCTAGACTACCATAAAGAGCCAGATGAACTGAGAAAAAAACTCAGAGCACAGTTTTAGCACAGGTCTCCAAGGCATCATTCATCACTAAGCTTGCAGTGGAAGCTTACTGACATCAGAGATTAGAATAAGAAAACCGTGAAGATTCATGCAATTTCCACACAGACCGAAAAAGAAAACAAACAAAAAAACCCCAAAAAAGACCAAAAAACACACCAGACCAAAAAAAAACCAAAAAAAACCCCAAACAAAAAACAACAACAAAACAAAACACTAAAGAATTCACATGATCTAGATCTGAATTACTTAACTAATAAGTCAAACATAAAGAACCCTTCCAATTCCTTAGCTACCACTATAATGAGGCAAGTAGGAAAAAATAGCAATTTGAACTATCCTTCTGTGATGAAACTTAAAAATTAATGAGTAATTTCCTTCTAATTTTTCTCTGATCTCTTGGAGTCTAGTGGGAATCAAATACAGAATTACAATACATGTCTAGCTTCCCTCAAGGCCTGAAGGACCAGAAATTTTTCAGGAAAACAAGAGGTTTATGTAGGATGGGAAAGTACCAGAAATATGGTTGTTTATCTAAATCAAACTTCAAGACTTCTATGGTTTTCCCATTGCTAATTATCATAAAACTACTGTATACTTCAACAGATGTTGACATTATAAACTGAATATTAAGAGGCTTGTTTTCAAATGAGGGCTTTTAATACGCACGTGCAATTAAATTGATGGTATCTACAATGGGTTATTCAGATGCTAAAATTATTAGCGATCTACTTCAATTTCTTTATGCTTCCATTAACTTCAATTTTGAACGTGCAATCCACAAACTACACAAAATATCACTCCCTGCATTTAACATAAAACTTTGCAAACCTTATTAACTGCAACAAATCTGTAACAGTATTAACCACAAATTTAGCAAACACTATTAAATGCAAATCTACGACAAAAGCAAGATCCTCAAAAATAAAATTTCTGCCATGCATGTCTTATGATCTTTCCCAATTTTAATCTCAGTAACAAATAAGGAAAGTTTTATGCTTCTTCAAGAGCCTATAAACCACTCTTAAATCATCAGGCAGCTATTTCCATTTCACTATCACAGTGATAAGTGCTTACTAGCATTTAATTAAGACCTGTAATTGACTGCAATTATTAAATCCTGCTATACTAGTACTGAAATATTATCAAAAAGAAAAATTCAGATCCAGGAAGCACTAATTATTATTGTTTCCTGTTTGTAAGCTGCATCCATGGTGAATTGCATACTAGCGACAAAAACACAGCCTTTGGCCTTAACAGCTCCTGTTTCAGTGGGACAACACACTTGATCTCAATATATGGTAACTGAGACCAATTTAAACAAATATATTACATAGCAAATAACCATTTCAACCATGTTCCAACAGTGAGATCATTTGAAGAGATTTGACTTAGTTGTTGTTCCACATACATTTTCAAGAATTGCCCAAAATCCAACAACCAGCTCGAGCATTCTCACTGATCAGAGGGATGGGCGAAGGTCCACTGCAACAACTGCTCCACTGACCCCCTTCCCGCGTGCCAGCCCCACAGCAACCCCCATCCTAACCTGAACGAGTGACCGCTGTCAGGATTCTGCCACAGGAATCTGCCACAATGATTTGAGCATCTCAAGGTGGTGAACGTAAGTTAGAGTGCCCTAACAAATGCTGACAAATGGCTGGAGACGAGCAATGCCCACAAAACTCCATTCCCGGGACAGAAAAATGGCAATATCACTAATACCTTGTGACAATATGAGGATATTATTTCAAGAACAAGAACATTAGTACCCTTCCTTCAAAGGCTTTCCTGGAGACTCATACATATGTAATTCACTTGATACTTTGTGAAACATATAATGCACTAAATTACCTTGATGGGAGAAAAAAATATGTGTTTTCTAGGATTTGATTGAATTAAAAGTGACTAAAGCATTCCTGAGACAAATAAAATTCTGGGTAGTACTCTTGCTTACTGATAAACCAATGCTTTGTCATTTTTCCCCCAACGATTTTTTAATGGGTGAACATCACAGCTGTGCTATCTGCAAGACCCCTGGGATATAGACCATTTGTTTATTTTGTTCTTGCAGCCTAACAGGTCTTGTACGTGACAAGACCTCCTGTATTGCACAGCACTAATTGCATTTACGGAACCATCTGAAGAGTTTACCAAGTTTTTATCGCTGTCTTTACCCGTAATTAACTAAACTAGCAGAGGCATTCAGAGAATGACCTAAAAAATGTTTAGGACTGGTAATTCTTGTGAATTAATTTTATGATCAGGTCCTAAAGTTTGGCCTTTGGGAGGATCAAGATGTAGTCTTGACCTTGGTCTACAAGCCCCTTATCTACCCACCTACAAGTCACTGTAATTCTTGGTCTTGCTGAACAAGGCTTAACCACCTTTTTATCGTGCAGAAAACAGCGCTGCAGAGCTGTCCTATCAGTCAATTTATATAAAAGTTCTAGGATAATCCTACTGCATAGTAACTGTATTTCTATTTGGCTTTACCTAGTTCACAGCTTACCTTTTTCTGACATCAGAAGGAAGGAATAAAAGGGGTTAGTGCACATGCGAGTACAGAGACTAATGGAGAGTTTAGCAGCTATATTTTATATATTGATTTTTTTGATAGCCCTACTGAGGGCTTCATTATGTTGAGGAGCAGGAAAACATACATACTGAACCAAGTAAGAATGTGGTATTTTAATTTTAATCTCTTTCCTTAATAATATAACTTCTAGTTTTCCTTCTCAATGTGGTCTTTCTTTAAGTTGCCACTGTACTTCAGGAGGTAGCTAGATTTTAGCCACAAGACTATTCGGCATGGGAAAGAGAGCTCTTGTACCTTCCCCTCTAAACTGTCAAGTTATAGTGCTCTGAGCTCTCTGACAGCCACTCCTTTCCAGCTCACACGTGGTTGTATTCCAGCAGCAGATTATGTGATCCCTAAGCACAGTTCAAAAAAACATTAGGAAATTATTAGTGATCAGTAGACCTTTAATCTTTTCAGCCATTAATCCCTTTGATGTTCCCCAAATATCAAAACAGGATGGTGTTTTAGCAAAAATCTACTTGGAATTCTGCTTTAATATAAAAATGGCACTTTGTCATTGTACATCTTAACTCTCTGCATTAAGGATAGTAAACCGTGTTTGGCTCCAGAAGACATGGTCAATTCAGTCAGAGACAGTTTATCAATGAAGAAATCACCTAGAGTGACTTAAACATCAACAGTATTCAGCAATCTTCTGAGATTAAGACTTGCAGATTGTCTATAAGCCCTTTCTTTATAGGCACTTTCTGCCAACTACTTTCAGCCTGCCCTACACTTTGGTTCTCCACCCGTAGTGTGGACACAATATTTACCTACCTTAAGGGGACTTTTAGGGGTCAAACAGATGAATTAATGTGAGAAGCTTGAGTTTGTGGTAGCAAGGACTAAATGTTAGGTAAATGTTACTCAGTTTATTTTACAGAGCCCATACTGAAGGCTAACATATTTAAAACCTGCCTTTTGTCTTATAAATTGAGAAAACCAACAATTATTTATTATTGCCACAGAATAAATACGGAACACCCTGCAAACACTTGTACACTTCTTTTCCAGCACACTTAAATTATTTTTAATGACCTAGACATATATTTTGTTTGTTGGCTTCCCCCCAGGACCCTGCACACTCTAGATTAAAATACAACAATTCAGTGCGAATACATCTAAAATAACAAATGCATTCCATTTAATCAATGTGTATGCAAATGGTCTCCCCATGCCTAAGGAGACAATATGTCTGAGGCAACAAAAAATTAGCATTGTGAAACTTTTTTTTTAATGGTGCAGACTAATTTTCAGGCTGGTTCACAAAGCATGACACACTGTACCTTTCAATCTTAGTACAGTACAAAACCAGCCTAGCAACTGTAACTGTAGGGATTTGATTCCCAGGGAAGGTGACCTGACCTAAGGGAAGACACCAGGTTACTGCATCAGGCAGTCAGCTCTTCCTCCATGACACCAATGTTTCCTCTGCTTCTTCAGCAGCTCCTGTCTTACTCTTGCTAATATTGCTTTGAGACAAACAGACCCTGAATTGAAATTTCCTTAAAATGCTGAGTTGTAAGCTGGGATGACTCAGGTACTGCTTTCAGATCTGAGCAATCATCAGTGTGCTAGGAGGAGGCATCTTAAAATCTACCCTAAATTAATCAACCCTCCAAGGAGTCACAGCTCTTATGGAAAAGGATAGGATTTGGCACTTTAGGGACACATTTCATCAGTGTATCTATCAGGTACAGTATTTCAGATGTCCTTTAATCCTGATAGTTGCCAGCTTTAATCAAAAGAGAGGACTTTGTCAAACTAAGGAAAAATAGTAGGGTATTTGTCACTGGTTATTGGCAACAGAGTGATCCATCGATGCCACTTGTTTATACCGGTAATATTTTTGACCAAGGTCCAGTCTATTATTTTAAATGAAAAGTGATGGATTGATTCATCCCTCAGTGCCAGGTCAAGGTGTAGCCTGTGTTAAAGCTTGCACTCCACTTCACTTGTCTACACCAGACTTCCTTAGATCCCATTAAGCATCTGATGACAGTGACATGAGTGCTAATAGATACATATAACAAAACAGAGCAATTTAGCTGAAACAACAAACAAAATAATGATTAAATTGACTCTGTCCTCCCTCAAGACTCTTATTTCCTAAAGGTATAGCATGTAACCACAGCTACATGGAACTTGCAGTAAAACTTATTCTGCATTCCCAGAAGACCAACATATATAATTCAGTCAATTTACCCCCAGTGTTTTGTGTTGCTTCTAGGCGTACAGAGTGGTTTTTTGTACCAATGTAGTGCTATTACTCTGGTACCACTACAAGCAAGCAGCCCAAAGGGAATACAGGCTTGAAGTACAACTCAGTTACAGATGATTTTTGCAGCACTTGAACTACTAGAGACTGTTTCCAATTACACTGCATTCCTATTTCCTCCCCTGATGGCACTGGAGCAAGAACTCATTCAGAATTTTTTTATAAGGTGGATTTTTAATGGAAAATTATGATCTGTCTGAACCAAAAGCTTCATAGAAACTTTCAACTTTCAGCCAAATTTAAACTAGTTCAGAGACCAGATGTCTGTTCCCTGTCTCATTTGACACAAAAAAGAGATTTCCAGAAGTATTGCTTTGGGCATATTCAAAATGAGAATATAGGAAATCCTACCAGCTGCAGCTGAGATGCTCTTTCATCTTTTCTGCATTCTCTGCCTTGTGACAAGGCACATCACTTTAAATGGTGATACCACTGGATTACGATGACCCAGAACTATCATCCTGCATGTGCTCCTTCTTTTGCCAGTGGCATCCTCCTAACAACATCTAGGAGCTTATTCTTAGGTCTATGTGTGTCTTCCCTGAAGTACCAAATTAGACATCTCTCTTCCAGGCCTTCCTTGTTCTTTTCTCTGAACCTTTGACAGTGAAAATACGAAGAGCACTTGCTAGAAATCAGATGAGGTTCCTGTGCTTTTATCAGAGCAATCTAGAAACATTACTTAAATTGCTGTCTAATGCCCTGAAATGCATTCACAAACAGAGAAGGATTTTCAAATGACCAAATTCTGTTCTCCAGTGGAAGATCTGAGCATGTTCAAATATTCTTTGATATGTAGAAAACAGACTGATTACTATCCTCACCTCAGAAAAAAATTTCTATTATCCCATATGAATAGTGCAGTCACAGGTCATAGAGACACCCTCTTGTCTCCACAATGGACACAAAGAACAGATTAAATAATTTCACTCTGTAAAACCCTTTTACTGATCTCTAAGTTACTAACACACTCCAACACAGCTTTGCATTCTTCATGCATACACACACACACGCTTGTCATATATTCAAAGCATCTGATCACTCTTGTTTGCCTTTGGACTGTCTCTCTTTCTGAATATGTTATGCCCAGTACTGAAAAGAGTACATTTCTGAGAGGAACCAAAGATTACTTACTTCTTGTGCTTCAAAGGCTTTATCCCTCTTTATAGTTCCCCGGCAATCCTTCTACAGCATGTCATTGCTGACCTATATTCAACATGGGATCCTTTTTTCAAGTTAAGATCTTTCCAAACAGATGAACCTACTCAAGGAGAGACCAAAGTTTGCCCAAACCAGAGTTATTAGTTTCAATTGCCAGTGGTGTCAAATTAAACTAAATGAATATGCAGCAAAGGAGCAGATGAGATTCACAGTTGATGAATGCATCTCAGCAATATGTCTTGGAATAAATAATCTCACATGCACATCACTGTGTTTTAAGCTAACTATAGTCAAATAGAAAGGGAAACAGCATCTGCTCGTAGTGACGCTTGGTGAAAACATTGCTTTATAAAGAGGTCAAAGTGGTAATATGTAGGAGCCGACAACTGGTCTGAAGGCTCCACAGAGTTAAATATAGATTTGATTAGTGTCTATTTGTGAAAATGTGATGTCAACAGAAGTAAGGAATTCAAACAATAGAAAGAAAAATACAGCAACATTGTACACCTGGAGTTTTGCAAGAATTCTTGAATGCTTGTGTTATAGGAAACCAATAGTATTATATTGTAGTTAAATAATAGCCAATGAATATATTGTAGTAGTTTAGTAGCCAATGAACATGTAACACAAATGATAACATAAAAAGGTGTATAAAAGAAGCTGTGTTGTTGAATAAACAGGCTTTTTGCTCTCATCCAAGGCACTGTCTGTGTATGTCATGTCCCCCCAACAGAGATAGTAATATGACCCTGTATCAAGAAATGAACTAAAAGTAACAGAAAATTTATAGTAGTAGTCTAAAAATCACTGATCCTATTCTATACACTCAAACTTTGAACTTTCTACTAATATTTTATTGTATCAAGAAAGATACAGAAAAAATAATACATTCAAAATACCGTAGATTCCAGCTATTTCTTGCAAAAATACTTCCAAATGAGGGCAGACTAAGAATTTAACGTTCTCAAGAGGCAATTCAACAACTTTTTAAAGATAATATATATGAGAAGGGCAAACCAACTGGCTTTATCTAAATAAAAGACGTAAAGAACATCAAATTCCGTACAGCTTCACCCATAAAGTAACTACTAAGAGATAAGAAAAAGGCAACTTTTTTTAATCATTTTTTTAAACTTGTGTCTTCCTCCAAAATACGGACAGCATAGGCAGATATCAAAACAGAGGAGTCCCTGGTTTGGTCTTGTACAGGAATTCTGGTTTCATTATAGTCTGTTTAAACAAAGGGCAGAAAGATCTCTCAGCAAAATGCCTCCTAACCAATGAAATAATAATATAGAACTGAGGGGTTACGGCACTGACATTTCATTGCATATTGCATAGGGCACGAGGGTAAATGGCTGTGGTCTTAATCCCTCCTCCTGCTGATTTACTGATAAAGTCTCCTTGCAGAGGACAAACTGATGGACCCTTTGTGGTGAGAGGCCTGACTTAAGCAGGATTGACTGGGAACAGTCGGATGCACTCGATTTCCCAGCACGGAGTCCAGCAGTAGTGGCCAGAGCAGGAGAGCAAGGTTTGATGATGCCGTGGTGTCACTCCAAGATAGAATAAACAGGCTTAATAAGATCACTCCTTTCAAGAAAGATGGAATAAATGACCACAACCTTAGCAGAAGCCATCAGAAAAAAGCACTGATTAATGATAAAACTGTATCCTACTGAAACGACACAGCTGCAGACCTTGCAGAAACTACTTATATTCTTGAACAAAAAATTGCTCTTACCTAAATGTCAAATGTAGAAGGAGCACAAGTCATTGCTTATAAATTTGTTCTGCTTTACCACTGAAAGACTGCAGTTTATTGTGAAGTTAAGAATTCTACCTCAGGGCTTTAAATGTGGAGAATTAAACAGACTACAATGTAGTTCCAAGGTGTTTTTTTACTCCTCTGTCTTATTTGGCGCTCTGATGAAAAGCAATTAAGGTCTGGCAAATTTTCTCCTTAGATGTAATTTGAACTACTTATCTAGTCTCTCACATGGGAGCAGACTTGGAATGCAAAAAGAAACACCTGCTTTTATCGCTTTAGAACAACACTTTGTCAACTTAGCAATATGCAAAGTTTCTCGAGCCCTTGAATTCTGAGTCTTATGATTAGTAGTATCTTATTTATTCCATGTTCACAAATCTGTGGCATAAAACTACCTCATCTGCTGACATGCCAAGCAAATAAGCCATTAAGGTTTGACCTCAACCTGACAGTGTGTTAAAAGTAAAGCAGGAACCTGTAACTGAAATACAGCATTGCACAGACATTCAGCTACAAAGTAGTTCCAGTGGTACTCTGCCCTCAGGTTCTGCTGTCTCAGGAAAAGATTTCCATAGCATCAGCTTGACGGTACAAAAGGGTTTGATGGTCCTCAATTTATCCACCAAACAGCTCTTACAGCAGGCACTATGGTGCACTCTTCAGGTTATGAGACACTGAGCAACCATGCCAATGCCTAAGCACAGCTCTTCTCATGCACAACTTTCCGGTGAATTCTGTAGGCTATGTGTGCTCCAGGATTGTCCCGGCTTTGAACTCACCAGGGATACAGGATAAAAAGATCCACGTGAGAAGAATTAAAGTCAGTCACATAGCAGTTTAGTCTAGACAGATCCACAAAATTTTATCTTTAAGGCCCATTTTCCCCTTCCACAGCAATCCCAAACATTCCTTTACAAAGAGCATAAGAGCTTTAACAGAAGAAACTCACGAAAAACATCTCATAAGGACAGATGCAGAGATCGAGGACATTTGTAACATCCTATACCCTGCCACTGCAGGGAACTTACTTGATGAAAACACGTAGACAACTGGGAAGTAAACCACATCCCACACCGCAAAAATGACAATAATACTTGGATAAGCAGTAGCACTGTTCTTGAAAGTCACAAAATAATCCTTCTATTGTATTCATTACTGGTAGACCACCATCAGGACAAATGGAACGAAGAAAGAGAAATACCTGGAGAGCCCAGCAGAGAGTGCCAGAACAATCAGAGTTCTAGAGGACAAGTTTTTAGAGAAAAGACTGAAAGATCCAAGGACTGATATCAGAATGAACATAGTGGGATATTCCAAAGTCAACCACTCTGCGATTCTGGGAAAAAATGAGTTTCCAAGCATATATTAAAGGGCTATAGAGGGGCAGGATACTAATTTGTTCTCCAAGTCTTCTGTGGAGAGAACAAGAAGAAATAAACTTAAATTTCACTAGGAAGACTTAAATTGAGATTAGTAAAGCTTTTTAATGGTTGGAATAGTGAGGTAATTGAATGGGAGAGTAACAGGCCTATAGAGTCTCATCACTAAGATGAGATCATATTTTAGATCAGGCTGGATAAACCTGAAATGATTTAAATGTAATTGAGATTAAGTTGGGGCAAGGAAATGGACTGGATACTTTCTGAGGTCTCTTTGAGCCTATGATCTATGATACTATAATCATAAACTTTAATTTCCATTTCTGGAATCACTACCTATATTCATTTATCAAGCTCCATCTTGAAATAATTTAGGTTCCTTGTCCTTCCTGCCCTATTTGAAAGGTCATGCCAGAATTCAGACATCATTCCTTTGATGACAGAAACCTTGTTCTAATTTACACTCTAAATTCATTCAGAAGCAATTAATATCCATTTGATCTTAAAGAAGGTTCAATTTCAATAATTCTTCTTCCCCCTTCATACTAATTCCTGAATGTCTTTTACAAATAGTAACAGATCCTTTTTCTTAGTCTTCATTAAACTATGCTGTCTATCCCAAGCACCAGAAGTAGGCAAAATATGGTAGCACAGAGTTCCTTTCAAGCCGATTTATTTTGCTTCAACTCCAGTGGCATAAAAGCCTCACATCCTGTGGGAAATACTTTCATTCATTGCATATTTGTTCTCCAGACACAATAATGGATCAAATTTATCAAATTTTGTCTCTAAACTAAGCTCACATAATCCAGTAAGTTCAGTGGAATAGCTGTTATCAACCTTGCAATACATTCAAATCTATACAGTGAAAAGACCCACAATATAAACTCTTCTCTCTTCTTCTTCACTTCATTCCATTAAAAAGCTTAAAGCCAATTAATTTATCTCTTATACATTTTTTATAATCTATTTTGTCTCTAGTCTAAATATGATCTAAAACAACGTGGTCACACAAGACTTTATGTACATAGCCAAAACTGAAATGTGGAGGATTTAATTTTATCCTCCTTGTACTCAAAGTGAAATATTTTATGTCATATTTTTCTACGTATTTCTACTGTGAAGATAAGAAAGTAATGATTCACAAGCACACCAATGCCCTGTAGGACACGGTGTCCAGATCTAGCCCCACAGGACTTAGTCAGAATTTATTTTCAAACCTATACGCAAGGTTTCAACTGATGCCTAAGGAGCACACTATATGTAGCAGAAACCAAGATTTGCCTTTGTAAGGAATGACTCTTCTCACACTTTCATTTTATAAACATTCTCTGAAAGCAGACGGTGTGCCAATTACAAAAATACAGCCTGAGGAAAGAATCAGGTTCCAAGGCTTGTACTGAACAACCTGGAAAGGACTGCTCCGCTGGCTTGTCAGCATTAATGCCTAAATGCTCCAATTATAGAATCTTGTCTCATGCAACCACAGTTGCCAATGGTTACTTCCTACATATGTCTCGGTTAGATTGCCAACATTCCCATTTGTTTTGAATTAGAACAAATACCCGGAAACACAAGAACAACAGGCTGCTAAACTCAGCCAGATCGCAATAAGCCATGGATCTCTTGGCATTAGGAATGAGAATTTCTAACACTAATGCTTAGCAATGGGAATGATGCCACTGCTGGCACCTGTAAGTTAAAGCATCTCAACAAAATTGACTTAAACTGCTACAAACTTTAAGTTAGTGCCTGAGAAGATACGGGAATCGTTGGTAAAAATATATTTTGTCTTCTTTAAGAGTTTACATATTAGCAGCTGCTTAGGAATCTAGACTGCAAAAAAAATAAAAGATAAATCCACTTTTCAAAATGTGGCATTTCAGATCCAATGGAAATACATTCCAATGCTTCAGAAACAAGTACATATTCATGAAAATTACATAATTGCAAAGCACAGATTATTGCTAGGTGGTCTTGTGATCCACATGGCATCATATGCACATGTAGAAATAATGGAATCTCTCAGAACTCCAATAGTCAGAGGAAGATGCACATTCATCACTTGTGGTACCATCTGAAAACAGCCTTGATGAGCTCTGTATCCGTGTTTATTCCAATTTATCCAGAATTTCTAAACCCACATCAGTTCATTTATTTGAATTTTAAAGAGGGACAGATACATACTAGAAAAGCACAGGCTGGGGGACAACATCTTAGAAATACAGAGAAAAATGGAATTAATGCCTCAGCACAGTCAGCTACATAAATATCTAGAATAAGGTGTTCTCACAGCAAAGTCAAATCAAAGGAGTAACAGCTGTATAGTGCTACCATAACAAAATTGTCAGAAAACTTCATTTTAGCTAATGTACCTGGTTACTAGATTCTAAACATAAGATGAATAACCCTGGTGGATGAGTAGCCAGCATCAAAGGTTGAGGCTGGGATGGTAATGGAGCTACTGAGAGGCCCCAGAAGAACTTGTGTTTGTCTTCCTAACACAAAACTACAAAGTATAGTGGAATCTCTTGAAGAAGTCTTGGATGACAAAAGGGGAAAAAATCATGAGAGTTAAAATTATGAACAATCAATGCTGCAGTTTTTATTGGAGCTCAAAGATTGACAAGAATTACCAGGGGTTCTCTATTCTTTAAGAATGCCTTCTTTTTTTCTTTCAGATTTCCTTCTATTCCTAGCAGTATCATTGCACCTGCTTGGAAATCGGAATTGCAAGCATTTGAACAAATATATTAAAGTGATCTACTGTTACTAAAGTTTGTTTAAATGTGTTTACATTATCAGCTGAAGCTTGACTTTGTAAATGTGTTAAACATACCAGATAGCCTTATTACCAAGACTACACATATATTTGAGAAGCTTTTTCCTCCTTTTATCTCACCAGATGGAAGCAACTCATTATTACAAGGAAGCTGAGAAATTCAGTCTTCTGCAGTGAAAGCAGTATTTAACACTCTTTAGGACTGGTCTGCACATGGCCAACCCTTCAAGCTGGCAGCTGGACCACAGAAAGAAGGAACATTAGAGAAATTATTTTATTAGGGAAGCTGCATATCCTCCTTATCAGACCATCACCTTGGGAAAATGAAGGCAGTGGATATAACTCTTCTGAAGAACTTTTAAAAGGCAGTCCTGGAGAAGTTAGTTAAACCAAAAAATAGTAATTAAAAAAGACAAAGCTCTAGAAGCCCACCAATATCCACCCTCACATACTAGTGCACAGCATCCAGCCCCTGGAATGAATGACAGTCATAGAGAGTCTCACTGCTGACTCACAGCTGATGGATGGCAGGGAAAAAGAGAGAAGGAAAGGGGAGAAAGGGAGAAAGTAATCAAGCAACTATTTAATTATTAATTTTATATATATTCTACATTTTCTTGTGTCTGTATCAAAACTGCAATGCATATTTCACCCTTATCCTCTTCTTGATGCTTAAAATCATATATTCTATTACTAGGATTTTCACATCAAAGAAAAAAGACATTTCATTTAAACTTATAAACCATGCTGTCTACTGAACCAATAAAGAAGAAATCCACAATACTTAAAGCTTGGAAATGTCTGTGACATTTGACTCAATTTTTATCACAGTTCATGGGAGGACACACATTAAACTTCTGAACAACAGCAGGGATTATGTACCTGACTCCCTGAAATTAAATTTACCAAAGTACAAGCATTAAAGGAGGGAAAAAAGAGATTTTCAGTTCAGCCTCTTAATATATTCCCTGGGAAGACAAATGCAGATCATTTCTTTGTTGGGTTTTTTTTCTTACAGAGAGAAAATTATATATGGGAAAATACAGCAACAATTTGATAATCTCTATTTACTCTTGGGAAATAAAATACTTATGTATCTGAGACACACTTCAAAGGAACTAGAGCTACCTTCCAGTTTCCTTTCTAATAAATAATTTTTTATCCTGTAAGTAGGATTCTCCATATTTTCATATGGAGGTGCATTTTTTAAATTATCTTGTAAATATCTAGAGCATTTAAGCGTGAAACTTGCATTTATATTTCTCAGCATTTATAAAAATTATTGAAGATGGAGGTGGAATTCATAACTTAATAGCTCAGCTTGCTACTGTTTTAAATGAAGTATCTTTAATGCTTTTCCCATTTCATTTGTAAAAACTACGCAGTTGTTTATGTCAGATTTTTTTGCCTTTCAGATCACCTCTTTCAGACATATAGTACACACTGAGCAAGTAAGTAAACACCAAACCAGCTGGTGCTAATAAAACATCTGATGGCATCACTTTTCACATTTGGGGACTAAAAACCCTCTCGTTCTGAGACCTTTTTTCTGTAAGAATCAGCCTCAGGCTGGCTGGGCCAACTTGCCCTAGGAGCTGTGCCTGCAAAAAATCACAGGAGGAGGAGGAACAATGGGTTTACCCTGCAAACACACATCCCTGGCTCAACAGGTTCACCAGGTGTAACTTATGGAGTTGTGTTAGTGAAGTTTTCCCAACAACAACCAGAAATCTGAATTCACTCCCTCCTGGTAAGCTAAATAGCAATAAGGATGAGTACACAATCTCTGCTTTTCAGAAAGAGTTCTGCTATCTTTAGATAAACTGTATTAAGACATGCCAGCAATTACCTGGCACCTAATAAATGCATGTAAAGGCTAGGAGGAAATAAATATCTGCAAGACAACTGGAACATCATCTTCAGCGAGAGAGTGATGCTGCCCCTTCCTTGTCATCCCAGCTGTGAGCTAAATTGCCCAGGATTTCACAATCTCAGTCAATTTCATTCACAGCCAGCAACACCAGCAAATTGCTTTCCAATGGAGACAGAACTTTACTCCCTCGCTGACAGCCTGAATGTTAAAGAGTAAAGAGGCAGGGAAAAGGGATGAAAACCTCCAGAAGAAATATGGACAAGCGGCAGGGAGACATAGTAAAACACAGAGAGAAATTAGAAGTAACAATAGTTTCTGCTCCCTAGCAGTGATACCCCACATAAAATTCATACTCACTGGACTATCAACATTTTTCTGTTATATCCCACAGAGAAAAACAAAACTACATTTACTCCTCCAGGTTCTTCCATGGAGGGTTCCCAATCTTCCTTCCAAAATGACAGAATTTTAAGCTTTTCTTAAGAAGTAAGGAAATAATTTTGTGCAGAGGCACACCTATGAAAAGATCCATTTTGAAGAGCAACAGTGGTTTTAAGTAAATATTACCCATTACTGGCCAAGTGATTAAAGGCGTCATCTTATCAACAGCCAGTCTCTGCTTGCTGCCACTTTATTAATTAAATACTCATTCCTGAACAATCAACCCTCTAAATAAAATACTCTCAATCAAACACCCATTGCAAAAACCATGTATGAATGGCAGAATGGTAAAGAAAAATACAGAAAAAAACCTTCAGAAAGAAAACTCACAAGACTAACCAGACACCACGCTAAGATCCCCTTTAGCTTATTCACATAGGTAATGTACCATTCATCAGACATTACTTCAACATCATCCCAAAATCTAGCCAATAATTTGCATCCCTCACACATGGCAGAAGGCAACAAACCTGGCAGCCTGCTGGCTAATAGCCATTCATCAGGTTTAACAGAGCAGTAACTGTAGGTGGAAGTAATACTGGGAATTCGAACATGGATGACAGTCATGCAAAAATCTCTAATCTAGAAGCTCTGTGACTTTTTTTTCTTCTGGCAAAACCATCCTTTCAAAAGGTAGATTTCGCTTGCTACTATGGCACTCACAAGAAATGCAATTAGAAATGAGTGACATCCAGGAGTTTCCACGTCAACTTCCTTTTGCGGGCACAGGCAGTAGGTCGCAGCAAGAGAACCGGAGCTGCGCTGTCAACAGCTACTTGCTAATACTCAAAAAATCAAAAAAACAGAAAAGTGAGTTCCTGCCATCTAGTTCATCCACAGTATTCAACTTCATGGCGTGGAAATGCACCGCTGGCATATCCTAACTCTATTTCTGTTCACAGTTCACAAGACGGAGATTTGTAGCTAACTCATCAATAGCCTGGCTCAGGCTATCCCAGCTGGGTGCCTCTCTGCCCATGCAAAATCACAAAACTTGGAAAAACAGAGTAATTTTTCCTGGTTTTAGCCCTTGTTATGTCGGGCACAGTGTGGGGAGTTCATAAAAGGAGAAGCTTTTTATTTGGATGGACAGCAAATGTGGAAGAAAAATGCTTTTGTTACCCAGTATAGAGATCTCCCAAATTAAATACATGAAAACAAATAAGGACTAAAAAACCCATCAAATTCTAGCCTCATAATTTGTCTTCTCACTCTTGCTCCTATTTCCTCACACTCCCTCTTAAGTTTCAAAAACTTAAATAAGAAGTTGCCTAAATGTCACTTCTTACACTTATTTGAAACCCATTTTCTTCACAACAGTGGCTAGTAAAAGCCTTTCACAGCTCCAGTAGGAGATGATGTAGGAAGAAAATAAAGATACACAAAGGACAAAAATAGAATTAACCTTTAAAGCATTCTATAAAAGGTGATTCCCATTGGTAAGTAAACAATGATTCTAATTTAGATTAGTTTCAGACTATAGCTCAGTACAATTAAACAATATTCAAAGGAGTGGTCAGATATCTTAGTTTATGGGATAAACATATCACAAAATGTGCCTTAGAATATTTTCATTACTTAATGTATATAAAATGACCAGATAACTTTACAGTTAGAGCCTCAAGTACTGAAATCAAAGGATGAACTCTTATTGATGTTAAGTCCTTTTGATCAGGACCATTTTACTAGAATACAACCAATGAATTTTGTTCCAGAGCTCATTATTTCTTATTCTTTTCTCTAATATCATAAGCATTCTTTAGGCACAGGGGACACTTAGCTCTCAGCTTTTAATGTTAATTATGGCAATCTCTGTAGACATCATCACCTCTTCTCTTAATTCATAATGTAGGCATAAAATATCAGTGCAGCTTTCTATTATGGTAGCACAGGTCACTGCAATCTAGAGGGTTTTTGTGACAGCTTACTATTTAAAGCCTTTTTTATAATTCAGTAATAAAAAAATAGTTAAGAATTATATTTAAAACAGAAAGGTATTTTATTTTGTGAATGAATTACAACCAGTTAGAAGAGAAATTAAAGACTGAAAAAAAAAAAAAGTGCTCTCTCTTGTATTTTTTTCAAAGGTAATTCTAATTTCATACTGAACCATATATACTCAACCAAGTTCTTGTTTTCTACCCCAATTAAAGATGCATATCAATCAAGTAAATGCTCATTTTTTCCATAGGAGGAAATTCTGTGCTCCTTCAGCAAAATACTGCTCTAGTGCCCCCAAAAGGTAAACAAGCAGCATCTCCATTTTGCCCTGGATCATTCCTCATTCACCCAGATATCTTCATAAATGTTTTAGTACAAAGCAGGAGCACACATTTTATGTGACTATCCTGATCATTCCCACTTAACACCTAACTTAGTTTATAACCTATATTACTGGCAGTGTGGAAGGAAACTGTCTTACCAACAAGCCACAAAGCATTTATAAATACTACATCATAAATTGTGTTTCATTTGCAACCACTGAGAAACAAAAATAATATTTCCAAGCATGGGAGTCAATTTTCTTTTATTGTTACCTTAATTTTATCTTATGGAAAAAAATTAGAGACATAAGCAGTGGTGATAGCAACACATCTGTCAACTTCCCAATCACTCCATAAACATGAACATGAAATATTAGTATTTGATGGCATACATACATACCTACATAAATATATACATATATACACACTCATATAATGTGAAAAAGCTACTGCAGAAACCTGTATGTCAAAAAATTTTTGTTAGGACCCATGGCTACTCTCATGCAGTGACTCCCTTGACTGTAGATTGCTAATTGTGTATTTTCCTCCAAAGTGTTTAGCAGTCATACAATACCTCAGTTACAGATCAGCTATCACTGTTGTCTGAGGAATTCACTTACAGATTCCAGTTTATCTGCATTTTACATGCAAAGCACGTAAAAATTACTTTTCTTTGTCAGATTGGAGAAATATGATTCACACAAACCACACACCTAAAATTAGTCTGAAAATAGGAAACTAACTAGATGGCTTTTCCTATGAGAGATATTCATTTCCATAGCATCTAATTCTGCCATCAAACATCATTGTCTTCAACATGTTACTTAAGGAATTTTTAATTACAGGTGTCACTCCCTCTCCTGCTCTTATGTAATGCCTTTCTTCTGAGAAATGTAGATGTTTTTATATAAATAAAGGTATACTACATCTGCAAATGAGGAACTTCCACCTTTCACAGATGGAACCGAAACAGAGATAATATGGCCCAGATTCACAAATTTTCTGAAGTCATCTTCTCCCAGAAAAGATTACAATAACTCTAATTTACTTTGGAAAATTACTGCATCCTAAGTGAGCTCTCCTGCAATTTGAAGACATCTTATTGCAGTAATATCTAACACAAAAGAGAAACTGATTGTTATTTTTTTTCCTGAATCAGATTTTGCTTATAGGTGTCATTACATGTCCAAACCAAGTGAATATTAATGCCATGGAGGTATCAGTCATGGTTCTAGCTGAGGGAAAGCTCCATTTCACACTTACAAGAAATTAGTTCAAATCCTGCTGTGCTTAAAAACCACATTATATACTCTCCTGCCTGAATGACCAACACAAAATGAGCTCTCTAAATGTAAGTTTAAATGTAAGTTCACTGACTTATGAGTGATACATCTATATCAAATAAGAAAAATCTGATTCCACAGAGCATTGTTGTCAGCCTCAGCATAATGCAAAACTGGTTTTGGCCCCCACCAAAAGCAGGCTTCCGTCATCCTGCTACAGCCCATTTAAAGCAGAAGTTCGTGTTTTATGAAGAAGCAAGATGGCAGCAAGCTCAGAGCAACTGCTTATAATTGTGATTCAACAGAGGATAAATAAAATCAGTCCCAGGGCTCATGTGGGAAGCCTCTTTAATAAAGGAAAACCTTCCTTTCTCATTAATTCACGCATGGCAACACTATTAAGTAGAGCAACATAGAGGATGGGCTCACATCAAAAGTTTTTATTGATAAATCACTTCTTTCCAGCCTCCACCACTCTGTAAAGATCCTACAAGTGGTGACAGGACTCTGAATTTGTGGTCATAATGCTCCCCATGGTACTGCTGCCTTCACTACAGCATGGAAAAAAGTAATCTTAGCTGGAAAACCATGATCTGATCATACTCTGAGATTTAACTGTACAGACAGAGGGACTGGCTTTTTGCTTCTGTTTGGGGTTTTTTTTGCCTTGGGGTGGATGGGGGGTATATAGGCATTTTCAAATTTTTTTTATTAGAATAATCTTCATAGTACTCCTCTGAATCAAGAAATCCATTGCAAAATAAAGGCTTTTTCATCAGCTCACTTCAGCTGCTCTGCCAACAACAACAAAAAAATCTAAAATAGCTAGTATTTTTGGGCTGCTTTATAACCAGCAGAATGGTGAATCTGCCCCCAACTGTTAATAATTTAAAAAAAAACATTTAAGGCTGCATATCTTCAAAGTATTAGAAGTAATTATGTGACAGGAGTGTTACAGAGTATGCTTACTTAATATAGCTCAAAGAAATGAGAGAAGAATTACTAAGATGTACATATAAGGCTGCCTTTCAATGAAGGTACGAGTGTGTGAGAAGGAAACGAAGGAGAAGATCCTGATCTGCAAAAGACTACACAGCTCAGAAAATTTTCCTCAAATATTCTCTAGCAGAATCTGCAGCTTTTTACCTAATCTTTGAAACACATAGCCATGCAGATAAGGCAGCATTAAATGGATCACTGCTGCCTCTGGAAAGGAAGATAAGTTAGCCTTTGGTACTTTGATATTCACTTTCTGACAGCTGTTCTTCTTTCTCAAAAATTTTCTCTGCCAAGCAAAGATTATTTGGGATTGACAAGTCTGTGCTTTGGAATAAACAAGATCTTTACTCTGATAGGATGTTGGAAACAGATGTTTCAAATCCACATAACACAATAGTCTATCAGGCATACTATATAACTTGAGGGTCTCAGGGAAAAGGTCCCACAAATACCTACATATGCCTGACAGTGTTTATGAATCCATGCTATTCCGAAAGATACCAAGGGGAAGAAATCTTTCCCTTGCACACTGCAAGTCTAATGAGGAAAAGACAATTCTCCTTCCTACCCTGTGAAAGTGTAGAGATAAAAAGCACAAAGAGGAGGTTGGTGTAGCTGATACAGTGGTCTGGAGAAATTCACACAAAGCAATGCTAAGGCCTCATGAAAGTACAAGGTGGTTTGATTTCTTAAAAAAATACGTGTCCCTTTGGGATAACTAACTGCTCTGTAAGGCATGGGGCATATCAGGACTGCCAGCATTCACACAACTATTATAAATCCACAAACTTGCTGCTGTGGTCCATTGACTGGAGATGGGGAAAAAAGCTACAAAGGGTCCCAAATTCCTCAGCGTCACTTTGTTAACCACCAGTGCTCCGGCTGTTCCTCTAAATACAGACTGTGCTTCATCTGCAGCCCTAAAGGGTGTGTGCCCTCCTTGACTTTTACTGTCTCCTAATTCAAGCCAGGGTGCTTCACCAGTGGGACAGTGGACACAAGTGAACGCTACGGAATACAAACATTTTAACCTGTCCAAGTTTTAGTATTTTGTTAAATACATGGCTGGAAGCAGAAGACATCAAAAGTGGCTGTCACTAATTGCAGTTGCTGCCACATGAATGACAACAGGTCACCCTTAAGTTCTAGTGCTGGATTATATTCTTTTTGTTTCCCAGGACATGTTCTTCAGTAAAATCATCCCAAACAAGCACATAACATAAATGCAATTTTACATGTGTATATAGACAAGCATTTGAAAATGACTATCCATAAATTGCCACAAAACATTTTCAGATATGATGCAACATAACATACCTGTACAGGGTACAGATATCCTTGAACTTAGGATCTGCTAAACTGACATTTAACTGCAAAGAGGCGCTGAATCTTTTTTAAAGTTTACATACATACAAACATTCACTACTTCAAATGCAGTTTTCTGACGTGCCAGTTCAGATTTTCTGTTTGTAACATTTTATACCAGCCAAGCTCTGAACATTTCTTTTACCTGGAGTAATGGATAGCTTGATGTCCTGCAATATTAAAATAGAAATCGGTTGTGTGTTTCATCTCATCAGTATGCCCAGAGGCTTCAATCCAGTGTGCTATTGGGAGGCAGTAAACTCCATCTACTATGTTGTTCTGGTTGTAAACACAACTTCGATCATGATGGGGCCCACTACCTAGAAGAGAAGAAAGGACAGTTGCAGGCTGTGTATCTGGATAATCTTAAAAAAAATTGCTGTGAGATTCAAACTGAGCATTCAAGGCCAGAAGTGGTGTTTCCTGCTTCTTCAAACTGCATTTCTCATAACACATTATTAACAAGTGAAATAGTGGCGACAGAAGCACTGCCACAAAGCAAATGTTCAGCATTAAAACTCTGCAAATTATTTTTAAAAATATATTTTAATTTAATTATTTATTTTAAACCCCCCACAATATTAACGACTCCTAAATCACTTAAAATTTAAGGAATAATTAACGTCATTTAAGTTTCTCATTTGATGTCTCATCGCATGTGACCTCAGTGTTTAAAGTTCTTGCTCTGTGACCTCTCTCAAGGGGGTCAATCTTGCTGTGGCTCAGACATGACACAGCAGCTTCACCTTGGTTCAGGCTGACTTCTAAGGAAGTTGCCAAGATATGGGAAAGACCTCAGAGAAAGTTCAGAGGACAGCCATGCGTGCTCAGAAAGGTAAAACCACAAAAAAAGAGGTAGGACTGGTGACATGGGATTTGCTATCAGCTTAAGGATTCAAGAGGAAAACATCAATATAGGAAGGCATCAAAGCCCAAAAAAGGTGGCAGAGAGCAACCTAGAAACAATGCAGACTTGTTTAAAAGAGCAAAGAAGAGTGGCCCTCTTCCACCTCATTCACAGCTGCCTGGCCAGCAAAGACTCTTCTGACTCCTGTTGCAGACCAGACACATACGGATATCTAGCCAAGGAGTTCATTAAATCCTGTCTTTTATGTTTGCTGGCCAATAAACACTCACTTTGTTGTCTTCAAATGCATGTGTCTCCCTTTGAGAGTTTGTTCATACACAGTAGAAGTTGCCCAAGGTGACCCACAGAGAGACGGTCTCAATCGCAATGGTGAACAATCACAACTACCTTAAACGGCCGAGTTTAAAGTAAGATTATTTTTCTTACGATTTTCCACTAATATTCATCACCCCTTCTTCTTTTACAGCAATAGTGTGAGCTTTAGTCAGAAAAACAGTTTTTAATACCGTGCCAGAACAAGCAACTTGAATTGAAATGGGTCATGTCAGCAATCACAAGGTTATCTAGCCTCCAAAAATACAGTACATGTATATTCTCCCCCCACCACCATTTTTACAGACTTATTATAATACTAATTGCCACGTAAGAATAATTATTGTGCAGATCAGAAGTGACCTAGTCTATGGCTTGCTTAAGTCTGTTACACTTATACATTATTAATGATGTTAAAATATTTCTCAGAAAAATTATGCCCAAAGGAGTATCTTTAATTTCACATTGTACGTAAATGCACGACCAGTTTTCAAGCACCACAGTTAGGGAAATTTGCTAGAGCAAGAGCATTTTGGGAGATGTATTAATGCAATGATTAGAGAGTTAGAATAACATTTAAGAGGAAAGCTCAAACCATCTCCTTATTTCCAGATGACACACAGCCCATTTTATCATAATTGTGAAATATTATTATCTATCAAAATGAAAAATAAAATATGAGGCAGAAAACTATTTTCTCTTTCACATTGCTGAGCAATTAGGCATCACATCATTTTTGATTATTTTGATTATAAATAAGGTAAGCAAGATCAGTACATCATTTCAGAAGCTACAAATCTTACCACTATATTTTTATCTCACATTTCTAATTGTTTACATATTCTTACCACTTTTAAACAATATGAGAAGACAACAGCATACATCAACAAATACAACAGCATAACAAAACCTATGGATGTTTATGACATCTAATCGACTTCATGCATTCAGCAAAATACAGCCACAAACACCACGTCTTGCCTTCCCCATTCTACTCTCCAACACCTGTCTGTAGCCATGCTCATCACCGTGGCCATGTCCTGCCACCACGAGGCTGTGTCTGATCCTGACCCCACGGGCCCATGCTCCATCCCCGCCTCAGCCTGAGGCTGAGCCTGAGATGCCTGATGCTCAGGGCTGGGGCTGCTCTCGTGCCCCCAGCTGCCTGCTCCTGACTGCCAGTCCTGTGGGGTGTCCCTGCAGTCCCCAGGGAGTCACCAGCCCTCATTGCACCCTGGAAGTTCTGAACCACGTTCTCAGCATCTCTGGCTTTTTTGCTACTCCCAGCCCCATGTTTCCCTGTAAGCAGGTACCCACCACGTGCTTCCTACTGCCCCATTTCCAGCTGCTATTGCTTGAGCTGCATGCCCTTCTGCCATCTGCCAGTTCTACAGTTCATCCTCCTTCTCCTTCTCCAGCTTTAATTCTTGTCTCTTTTTTGCCTGCCTTCCTTCCTTCTCTGTGACCTTCCTCCTTCTCTCTGCCTTCTTAAACATCCGCAACCCCCTTGCCTTGTAACCTTACCACCTTCGCCATCATTAATTCCCATAAATAGCCTACAACCACTCATGGAAATAGGGCCAAGAGTAAGTTGCCATGAGATGTTTGTTTTATTTGTTCCCTCAAACAGGTTTGGTCAAATCTCATTCTGAAACACTTTCTTCTGTAATGAATATTTATCGCTGTTGATTTTTCTGCACTACTCAGCCTTAACCTTCCTGTCATGGCCTACAGTCAGACCTGAATCTCAAAAGGTATGGTTCTGGTTTGCCTTTAATAATCAGGTAAACAGTAACAGCTTGCATTCATATCATGTTTCATGAGAATTGCCTAGCTCTTTACTACTCCTTATGTTATATACTGATCTATGAATTAAACAACTTTCCTGATGAAATAAGACATCTGTGCAACAGAATGTATAGCAACATATTTTCAACATATACATACACATTCACATGCGATATAGCTTCATACAGGAAGGAGAGAGTGCTACCATCTTCAAGAAATACTAATTTAGGCAACAGTATGATCAAAGTGCACTGTGTTCAGAAAGCTGAATTCACTATGTTTCTTAAGGGAGTTATGAAAATCTGCAATTACCAGAAAAGATCAGGTTTCACTACCCAGGCAATATCCATGTGATTACACAAGTGCTTCTCACCACAGTTTGCTTCACAAGATGCATTTAACAAATAAGTTTCAAAAAAGAAAAAAAAGTTGTATCAGTCCACATCATGCTTCTGCTAGCACAACTTGTCAGAGGAAATCCATAATATTTTGGACGCCATAAAGCAACCATGCAATTTTTATAGTATTTCAACTTTTCTGTTCCTAGAGACAATAGTAAAGCCAAGAACATAAAATGTTTTCCATTCACCTGCTCATCTTTGAAAAAGAAGGAAAACAAGCACAAATAGTCTCTGAGAAAGGACTCACACAACAGTAAATACATGGTTTTATAGCTAAACCCATTTCTATATCAGTATTTTTCTTTATCTTGTTTCTATTCATATTCCAAGTGGCAAAACATAGGTTTAATTATTTATCATGGGGAAGCAAATACACAATAATCTGAAAATATGTAAAATTCAACCATAAAAAGGGATAAGTTAAATATTTGAATAGTGCTGATCTTCCTGTTAATTGATCATGTTGGCTTTCCTAATTAAAGAAGAAAAGCATTTTGGAAGAGTTTATTAGAATATACAGGCCCTAGTTTAACTTCTAGGGTAGCATTTTTTTCCTTTAATAAGGTCCGTAATTTTTTTATTCAAAACTCATCTTTGTGATTCTTCACAGCAAAAATGTTTATCTGAAAGAGAAAGATTAAAATAAGTTTCTAGGTATTAAATTATAAAGTTTTTCATTGCTTTTGCACTTGTTGCTCTGTACTGCAGATGGTTTTGCAGCAGAATCAACTGATGTAGGGAATTGCTGGAGAGCAAAGCAGCCAAGTAGCCCCACTTACAGCTCAAGCCTCTCAGAGGGCTCTTTCAAAATGTGTATAACTGCAGTTTATGGCTCCTTGTTTAATGCAAATGAAGGATGACCAAAGTAGCATAAGAAGTGGCTGTACAAATAACTAAACAAAAGAATAAAACCAAAGATATCCATATAACTGATAAATGCTGCTGGCAAAAGAAGGAGACCAGAAAGAAGCAAAGGAAAACTTTGTTTTTGATCCTCTTTGAGCAGGGAGGTTGGATCAGATGACCCACTGCGGTCCCTCCCAATCTGATCGATTCTGTGACTCTGTGAAAACCACATGAAGATATAGGAAGTAATACTAGACGCGCAAAGATCTAGGACTAGAAGAAGGTAAGCAGAGACTAGAAGAAGATGTTCTGAAATTCAATCTAATGAGGCACAACAACAAAACACAAAGAAAAACCTGCAGTTACTATTTTATTACAGCTGTACTGCAGAGATGAAAGAAGTATAACGCAACATTATGCCAACAGCACAGACTCATCTCGACACAGAAGAGAACTGCACACAGATTGCACAAAAGAGTCAGAATGGAGAAATTACCAGCTTGATCTTAAAAGATAACAAACAAAATCTGGGTCAATGAAATTTCTCATCACCATTAAGAATTGTGAACAAAAAACACAGGAATAAATGAAAAAAAATAAGATTGCCTCTCCCACTGCCTCTGCAGAGCTCTTTGCAGCAAGGGCTCTGCTCAGCCACTGCTCTCCCAGCTACCAGCTTGTTGCACACCTTGCTCAAAGTCTTAATTTTTTCTGTTCTGTGTTGTGTAAGGGAAGGTGTGCAGGAACTCCAGGGCATGACAGCAGCCATAAAGGTGCTGGGTATCTCATCCCTGCCTTAGTTTGACCCTAAAGCACAGATGTGCAACTTCCAAACCTCCAAACTCCAGTAAGGCGAGAGTGTTCCTCAGTTCCCTGCTACCTCTTTAAAAACCACAGGGCTGCTTAGATAACCTTAGACACACACATTAGCTTCAACCACAACTAACTAACCCACACCATAAGCAGCCAGGCAATTTTCAGATCACCTACTTACAAATCAGTTAGAGCAAAGACTAACTCCTATGATCTTTGTCATAAATCTTGGATCAACCAGCACACTTCAAGTGTCATTTCAAAATTTTAACTATGTCTAAATATTTTAATTCCATTTGCTGTATCAAATGAGGTCCTTTAACAGGGTAAATGAGTATCTTCAGTTCATGCTTAGAAATTCCCTCAGAAGAGCTTAATATTATAAGCATGCTGGGGGCAGAGAAACAGGGAGAGGTCAAGGAATAAAAGACTTTAAAAAAAAAATAGTAGAAGAACAGGAAGTAAAGAAAACATGTTTTAAAAAATCCCCAAAATAAAGCATTTAAAAGATTAAGGTTTTGGGATCTTCCTTACCTTTTATACCAACATTACAATGAAGAAAAGTCTCAAGTCCTATTTTGGATACAATTCTCAGTTATCTGAATGTGCTACTGCACGGTGCTGCTATCACACATCACTCTAACTGAACTTCCTTCAGTACACTCAAAATATTCAAATTTACTTACCCTTCACACCAGATTCTGTCACAAAAGTCTCCCTGCTGCCTGTGAACAAAATTCAATCTCTGATGTTTTGAAATAGGATCTGTCTCAATCTTGCCAAGGCTGAATTGCTATTGATCATTAAAAAACAGAGGTAGAGGAGGCTGAATTCCCCTTGTTGGAACAGAGCGAAGTCAAGTTTTTGAGAGTTTGAGTCTGCCACAGGGTCTGGAGTCCCACCATCCTCAAGTCTCAGCAAAGCCCTCAGCAGCAGCCCTGTTTTTACAGCTCTGACAAACAGCTCCAATTCTGTATGCCATGTATGAAGCCTTACTTGCATGCTCAAGAAAAGCATACTTTGATTTTTAATGCTATTTTTTTCTGCTGTCAGTAAACCATCTTCCCCTTAGATTTGGTAAGTGGTAGATGAATTTCTTGTGTTATTTAAATACCTAGTATTAATGTAAGACAAAATTGTTAATATGGCACACCTAGTTCAGTAGCTCCTTCATAACTGGTTTGATTTTCAGAAATGTTTCCTTGCATTTGCAAGCCCAAAAGAGATGCCCAAAAAAGCAGAAAACCATTTGCATCATACACCATATGTTTATATTCTACCAGACTTAAAGCAGACTGTTTCAACTTCCCTTTTGGTAGAGCTGACACACAGAATCAGGCAAAAAAGTTTTAATTCTATTAAAATCCAAGCTGAATTTGAGACTTTTTAGTCTATTTCTATATTCTAAGTAAATTCTTTGATGCAATTATATTTTGAAATTATGCCAGAATTAAAACTAAATTGTTTACAAGAAAGCCATTCTCAACACTTAATACTGTTAATCACCAAGGTGTTTTCTTTATTTTTCTTTTTTTTCAATCAGATATAGGAAAATCAGAATTTTCAAAGGCAACTTTCAAAAACATGCTTTATTTCTCTCTGTAAGTCTGATTAAGCACAGGTGTTTCTCAATGGGAACTTCTACTGTACTAAGAGATTTTAACCAAATGCCTTGTTTAATGATGAAGTCAGAAAAAAGCAAGGAAATTTACCTCATGCAAAAGACAGTTTCTTTTCTGACAGATGGTGGAAATAAGACTAAAGGAAATACAAATGAGAGAATAATGGCTTATAGCAACAAAATGTATAATCTAATACAGTCTTCCCCTCTGCTTTGACACTCTCTACTGTTCTGTCTACTACTGATTGCTACTTTCTATCATACCAGAAGAACATGCAGGAAACGAGATAGCAACCACGGCAATATCTTAACCAAAGTATCATCCCAGTTACTTAGCACTTCTCAACGTTTCTTGCCATTGAAAAAAGGTTGTTGAGCCCTATCACATGCTACCATCACTTGGAAGTGAGGGACAGGAAAAATGGTAAATACAGGATTTGCATAAACAATGCATTTATTGTAAATTTGCCATTATAACCACAAAGGCTTTAATTAGACTCTCACAGCAATCAGAACTGGCCTCTGATTATCTCTGTGGGTAGGAAAAGATATATACCTGCCAAATCCAGAGGAATGCAAGTATATGTGTTTATTTTTACTCTTCTAATTTTGCAGTTTCACATAGGCAACTCTACATTGTTTTATTGATGTCTGGTTGTCTGTTCAGCATAAGCTGGTTAATGCTGATAAGCAGATAGAAAGTAACAAGAATCTTGCTGCTTAAATGACAGCAATTAAATGAATTGCACCAAAATGCATGCTACGTATACGTCTTGAGGGGGTTGAAGAACAAAACACCAGCAGCTATTGCACTTTGTAACCAAAGTTTCTTTCCATTCTTTAAGGAGGTATTGGGTTGTAGAATTCAAAGTTATCCACTTTTTCTCGTTAAGTTTTGTCACATCTGAAAGGTGTTAAGGCATCTAGCACGGTCCAGAAAGCAACAGCCTTGCAGGAACAAAATGAACAATTATTCAACCATCAACACTCAACTGCGCTTTATGTTCATTTCTAGTCATCACCTACTTCAGAACAAGACTGGGGTCAGGAGAATAAGTAAAACCCTGGATTATTTTCAAAAGCAGAACAGATCACACTAAATACTAACGAAACATGCAAGTAGCTGCAAGATGCTAGGCAGCCACTGGCTATACACAGGGAATATGGCACCACCCAGTGGGAACAGCACTACATGAAATATCTGCATTAAGAGGTATGAAGAAACGTAACTCCGCAGGGTTTGCTGGGGTTTTTTTGTTTGGTTTTGTTTTGTTTGTTTTTCATAATGGAACTGCTACCTATTTTGGGGATCTGCAGATCAGCCTTGGAGAAAGAAAAAAAGAAAAAAAATGGATCTCAGTTACAGAAATTAACATTGTATCCAAGTGTACTTCTTAGAATGGCCACAAAAGATACTTACGTTCCATATCCTTCTAAGGCTTAGCCCCAAGTATTTTTCGTTCTGTTACAATCTCTCCATTGCAAATGGCAACCAGACCTTACCTTCTCATACCACCCTACAAGAATCTCCTCCTTTAAATTAAGAAATTATACCTGTTTTGTTCAAAGAGCTGAGGCCAAGAAGTCAGATTGCTTCAACACATTTTAAAAATGAAATTTCGATATGCTTAACTATCACCGATGCTTTCAAGCAATCGGGTGCTCAACCCTTGAAATCTATGATAAGAATTTACTTCTGACATTTCACTGATTGTATTACAATGATATGAAAACCTTTATTACTCCATAAATGTCCCGATCTTTTGGTTCATATGAACAAGCTCACAGGAGCATAAATTGGAAATGTCGGAAGGCCAACATACCACAGGATGAGTAACAGAACTGTTTCTAAACTGCACTGTATTGTATTGTTTGTTTTGTCCTGCAAACGAGACACCTCCTTTTCTCTCCTCCTCCCTTCCCAAAGCTAGAGATAGGGGTTTTTGGAAGGATTAAGGCTCTGCTCACCTGAACAAATTACTAGAATATAGGCTGACCCTGCTTTTGAGCTTTCACTGGCGATACTGTATCTACCAAGCTTCAAGCAAGCTCCATCTACACCAAATTAAAAGCTACATGAAAATCACAGAATAACAAAATGGTTTGCGTTGGAAGTCGCCTTAAAGATCATCCAGTTCCAAGCCCCCCACCTCTTCCCCTGGAAGGGACACATTTCAGTAGACCAGGTTGCTCAGGGCCCCATCCAACCTGGCCTTCAACACTTCAAGGGAGGGGCATCCACAATTTCTCTGGTCAACAATGGATCAACATTTTATAATTCAAGCTTGTGGTTTTTTATATAATTTATTTTTCTCCTTCTCAAAAATATAAACTGTCAGCAGATTGTATTCCTTCATCTCAAAATACAGTTTGGGGCATACCGCTAGTAAATTCTCTGTCCTTTTATGCAGCATGTTTCTTGATTAGCACCTACAGTTTATTTAGATAAAAGTAAGGGTATAAAGGCACAGATGAGTGTTCCATCATAAACTCACAAAAACAAATTCAAGCATAAGTTTCATCTTGTATTTATTTAGTTTTCACAGTAGGCACAAAATACTTCCAGTTTCCAAGCTGAGAGATGCTATGTCCAGTTTTGAAGAATCAACATCAAAAACAAAGTACACAGACAGACACAGGTGCATCTGGGGGGAAAAAAGGTATATACATGAATTAGGGTTTTTTTCTAAACCTATTCCCAGATTCTAAAGTTGAGCATAATCAACCTGTTTCCACAGATACCACAGCATATCACAAACCCTCCTGGATAGCAGGCTTCAGCTTTCACAGAAGGTAAGCAAGTACCAACCCTGATAAAACCCCACACAGCTCATGTGATCGGAGCCACAAACGCTCAATGGCTTGGAGTGACAGGTCCTGGGTGCAGACCAGCAACATCACTCTGGGACAGCAGAGGCAAGTATCTGATCCTTCTGGAGCACAGGGGAGTCTTATCTCCCACTTCATCCTCCTAGGGGGGAAAATTTGGTCCCTCCAGGCACAAGCAACAACCCAGCGAAACTCGCACAGGCCAAGCCTCGCCTGAAAGCTTCCTACCAAAAGCCTGTGACCATTGAACATTGGCCTGTGACTTTGACTCTTCTAGCCCACAGAAATAACCACCCTCGCTTTATCTTTCAGTCTCCCCACTGCACTGGAATGGCAGCAATTTGTACTCAAAATATATTATATGGTAGGTACTGTACTATTATAAAAACAATACGCACTGCCAGTGGAACTCTCACACACATACATGTCTTAATAAAAAACCTGAAGTAATTTTCTTATATACAGCACATGATTTCAACATCCAATACACGTAAACATCTGACATCCGTAACTGGGCGAGAGTTTCTCTGGTTACAGACGAATGCCTCAACTCATAAACTTAGAGCAAATATCATTCTGTACTTTCCTCTATCCCTCATAAACATGTCTTCAAAACTGCAGATGTTCTGCAAGTGCTAAATGTTTCCCAAAGCACATTTTAATTCTAAACATGCAGGATACTAAAGAGACAACGCACAGCATTTGTTTAGCACAAAAAAATATTGTTCTTTCCTTAAAAAAGGGAGCTGTCTTTTCAAGTTGTGATTTTTATAAGAATAAACAGATGACAACCAGAACTTTCATTGATCGAGAGTTAAAAAAAAAAAAACAACACCCAAAAAACATTAAAACAAATTAGACAAAAAAGAACTGTAAGATTGCTCAGTTACTGCATTGGAAAACATCCTTAGGCTCCCTCCATGTAATACATGAAGAACAATAAATGTCAAGGTTTAAGCAAATTTGTTCTTTCCTGTAAATATCAATTGAGGAAAAAATTGTTGATATGAATGACTAATTAAAAAACTCTTTTGCATTTGGATGATATGCCTACTTGCTTTCTATCATTCCAGCTAAGCACTGAGCTCAAACTCCTGAGCATTCACATTGACAAGAACAAAATGCCACACAGGTTAATCCTAAAACCGCAAATCTGCCAAAACGCAGTGTGTTTATTACTCTGACTACATTTCCTAAACGTGCTTCCTGGAACAGACAATAATTTGAGCTACCACTACTTCCAAACCAGAGAGTAACCACCAACCTCACAACTGCTGATTCTCTGTAGTTATTCTCTATTATTTCTGTAGCATTTTAATTATATCTAATTCTACTATTGTTTCTATATTCCATGTGGTGAGGACTGCTTTATATACCAGTATCATTGTCATATTATGTACAACTTTGCACCTTCAAAAGAGACCAAATTCTGCTTCCTTGGAGAGATGTAAAGATTTTATTCCATGAATTCACTTTTCCTGCAATTGTGGAAAAGATAAACATGGTTAAAACAGGCAGAATATTTGTTTTAGCTGTTAAATAAAATAATTACTACTGCATGATGTACATAGTCCCTCATGATGTAAACTTCTGTGAATGTAGCATTAATACACAGTCTTTTATTAGCATAGAGAAGAACAAACAAATGCAACAGTTATGACAACATGCATGTTTTAGCCTACATGACAGAAAGGCAGTTCAGAAGTGTGGTATGTATTCTAGAAATAGAGCAACTGCTCTACAATGTGTTATTTTGGTACATGGATTATTAAGCTATGAGTTAAAAAAAAACCCTCACAAATTACTGACTGATGACTTCCTTTCACTAGGTCAGATCCATTCCTCAGTAACAGGAGGTATATTTAGAGCTTTATTTGACTCAGCAAACCAATTGTCTGGAGGTTCTCTTGTATTTAAGATACTTAAATATACTAGAACAGCACATGGAAACTGACTGGAGTTATTCAACATTTGACAACACACAGCAGGAGGAAAACATGGTGGGAGTACTACTGAAACAGCAAGAAGACTGGAAAAGCTGTAATTGAACTTCTTCCTGGGTTCTTCTTTAAGAAATCAAAATAGGAGAATTAACCAGCCTGAAAATGCCATCATGACATTTCACCTTAGCGAAATAAAATAACAACCCACACCACAGTGCACAAGTAGGAGATCCTGAATTCTTTACTTCTGGGGAAAGAAAGAAAACAAAACAAAACATCACGACAATGGATGCCTAAAGAAAGGGGGGGAANCGGGGCGCTCGGCCGCGCCCGCCTCATGGGCACGGCGCGCCGCGGGTCCCACTCGCCCAGCTCCGGCCGCGACCCGGCCACCAGCAGCTCCGCGCCGCCCTCCGTCACCCGCGCGGGCAGCACCACGCCGAAGCGGAACAGCATTTTACTGCCGCACAANGAAATAATGAAACCGTTTCACGTAACTTTTACCAACCTAGAAGGGCAGCTTCCTTCTGCATTCACGCGCCTCCATCACACGGTTAAAAAACGTTTTTGTTTGCGAGTACCCGCGTCACGCCACGACAGCCTGGGCGGCTCTACCTGCAAGCACAGCTCAGGCCGCCGCTGCGCCGGAGCATCGGCAGCGCCCGGCTCAGGCACGGCCCGGCCGCCCGGGACACCCCCCGGGCCCGGCAGGAGCCAGCAGGCGCTGCCGGAGCGGGCAGCAGCCAGAGCCATCCCTCAGGGACAAGGGGCTGCCGGAGCGGGCAGCAGCCAGAGCCATCCCTCAGGGACACGGGGCTGCCGGAGCGGGCAGCAGCCAGAGCCATCCCTCAGGGAGAAGCGCCCGCACCGCCCCTCCCGGCAGGGCAGGCGGGCGGGCACGTCCTTGCGGCCGGGCAGCGCCGGGGGTGCGAGGGGCGGCGAGGGGGTCCCCTCCGTTACCTTCCCAGAGGAAGTCGCCGCCCTCCCGCCG
>VZTG01006663.1:2084135-2115278 GCA_013397845.1 Melanocharis versteri | reverse complement strand
CCGAGCACTGCCCCTGGCCCGGGCACCGCCCCTGGGCCTCGGCTCGGCGGTGCCCGGGCAGCGGCTCCTCTAGTCGGGGCTGTTCGCGGTGCGGTCGTTTCGGGCGCTTGGCTGCCGCACACACACAGCCGAGGGAACTTCCCTTCCGAAAGCACCGGCTGGGAGTTCAAACAACACCGACCCCTGATCGCCTCCTAAAGTGGGGACTGGGATGGAAGATCCTCTCTGCAGCTAAACACTGGCTCTGCTGGTTGCCAAAGGCTACGCGTCACGTATGCTGACTTTGACAAGGATTATTGCTGCATTAAAGGAAGCCGCTGCAATTACCCCCAAGAGCCCAGACTTAATTTAGCGCAGCAAACACATTAAAAATTGCCATACGTGCAGCTACAAACAAGGTCTGGCTGCAAATAACGCTTTAGCGTTCACGATGTTTGTGTCTTCCCCACTGACAGACAGCCAGTCGTGGTGAGAGAAGAAATGTGAAATATTGAGGGAGGTTAGAAAGCTTTTTAAAAAAATCTGGAGCTCACTGCACGCGTTCTGTTTACAGCCAGAAGGAGAAAATTTGGCAACTCCTACGCGTAGCAATATCCAGGACTTACAAAGACTGACTGAGGAAGAGCATGCAATCCAACCATTTATAGGGCGGTCCCTGCTTGAATACACCCATTTCAGAAGCTTTTAAGGACAGAAACAGAGGAGTGGTAACTTTATTTAGGTCAAGTTCTGGGAACAGGATGAAGGCCTTTCAATGAGTCAAAAGAAATCCTGCCTCAAAAGATGGCTGTTTCCTTTATTCAGGGGTGACGACACTGAAGAGTATGTGCTGCCAAATTTATTTTTAAGCGTGCTTTAGCTAATTTTCACTGATACTCATTGAACTTGTGTAAGTGATATGCCACCACTTTTCCAGACATAGCCAAAGCAAATGGAATTCTTGCTGTCCTCCATTTCTGCTAGCTGCAGTCTTCACTGTAGCAAAACTGCCTTTGTGGAACAGTGCAGTACGTTTTAATCTTTGTTTTTGCTCAACCTTACAGTCAAGCTACTCACACCCTATCTCATAATTGTCTTTCAAATATCTATCTCTTTACAATGCACCTTCATTTTAGCAGAATGGACAAGACAGAATGTAACAAATTTGGGGTTTTATCCTAAAGCCTAAGCATGACAGGAGTCCTAAAACCACCCCAGCATACTGTGTCTACATAAAACCATATGCTTCTGTTCATTCCAGTCACAGTCTCAGCTAAGATACTGCAGGATCCAATAGTACATCTGATTGACAGTTTAGTTCCTGGCTGTTGTCTAAGCCTCAGTGTTAAGGGAGACCAGCAACATCCATCTTTGGATGAATCTGACCTGCTTTATGCCTGTCAATATTGAATCCTCATCTTAGACCTGTAAGCCTTGTGGAACAATAAAAATTTGTTCCGTAGACTCTGATGTGTCAAGTACTACCTTTAAAAATAATTCAGTCCATTTCTTCTCCAGGATCTGCCTTAATCCATTTTGTGTCAGTCAATATTGTGTGTTAGATTGAGGTTAAAGATGACAGAAAGTGGCCAGCCTGATTTCCTGTGGTTTCCTCAAAAACCCTAGTGCAGAGTAGGGTTAGGTTGAGAGAACAACAGGAAGGGCTGAAAAACTGGATCTACTGATGGATCCTGCAAGACTGAGATAAAAACTAGAAATTTAGATTGGCTTGGGACGTGCCATGGCTGGGGATATTGGGAATAGAAGAGCAGTTTCTGTTGGTGAAATTGCAGGCTGAGTGAGGGCTGTAGGCAGGATAAAATTTATTAGCATTTGATCTGAGACTGAGGAGCTAAAAGTACTGTAAGGTTTGTGCTTAAGGTCAAGAAGCAAAGGCAAATGTATGGTTTTCCCCCCTGTTAGATTTGCATGGTCAATGATTCGTCATCTTCTAAACTGGAATTTCAGCTGGAATAAAGGCAGGGGAGGTGGAGGAGCTACATTTACTGTTAGTATTTGGGATTGAAGGAGTTGACGAAGTACTTCCACAGTTGAGCCATTGCCATAAACCTAAATTTAGTTTTAAGTGTCACCCTAAGCCTCTTAAGGAATTAACAATAGTTTCCTTTGCCAAAATGACCCGTTATTCTAGTATTGCCTGGCCAGTGCTCTTCCCTGCAGTCCTCAACACTGTTCTGAAACCTAAAAGCTTTCCCTATAATCCAGTCCTCTTTTACAACCACAAATTAAACATGACTATTTTCCTTTTTTTTCCCCCACTATAGTAAGTCCTCATTCCAACTTGGCAAGCCTTACAGTTCCCATGAAAAAGCTTTGGCACAAAGGGGCCAAAACCCTAATAATCAAGTTGCTTTTTTAACTGTCACGAAAACTATTGTCAACTGTTGATTCCTGTGGGAACAAACCACCATCTTAGTGGTCTATCTGAATTGTAATAATAAACGTTGTGCATTTGTGTCCTTCACAGCTGTTTGGGGTCTCTCAGTATACTTAACTTACAGCAGCCACTTGCTGAGTGGAAGCCTCGATTGACCTCAAATCGAACAGTGAACTAGCAACACAGTGAGGAGCAGTGCCAAGTTTATTTTAAAGCCTTCAGTTTATTGTTGCTGCTACCATCCCCGGCATTTGCTAAAGCTGTTTCCAACTCGCAAAAAGGGAAGAATTGTATGGAAAAAAAAAAGACAGCTTATTTTTCCACATCATTAGTGTGCAAGAAGGGACTCGAGAGATCACACTTTCTGCAAGAATCAATTGCTTCATGGATTTTGCCTAAATTGTACCAATACAGTAGCCTTATGTAATTTGCAGCTAATTAGCTGGTTTATTATCCAAAATTTGTGCAGGTGGTAGAGATCTCACAGGAGGACTCACCGAAGCTGTGTACCAACTTAACATCAACCAACAGTTATGACTTCAGGCTGTATCTGAAAGGATTCTAGAGAAAAGTTTGAATGTCCAGAAATTGGAGCTGTGACTTTATTTGCAGACATGTAAAACAGACATTTAAAAGCATTTTCACTTGCTGTGCACTAAACTTTTGCAGAATCACAGTTCTAACTTTCTGCAGAAGTCCCTTTAATTTCTTATAGAGTCTCTTCCAGGCATAAAATTGTCATGGTATTTTTGTGAACTCAAGAGTTTTGAACCATTTGTTGCAATCAAAAAACTTGGGCAAAGTATTGCTGGCTGAAATTTTAGTAAAGACAGTAGTTGAGAAGTTTGACAGTATACAGCAATTCAAAATTCAGCTTTCCAAGTGAGAAGTCATATTTTTCTTCACAATTTTCTTATTTGAAAAGTGTCTACTAGGTATAGAGACAGCACACAATTACCTGATCAATGTGAACACTACAAAAATGACAGATGAACTTAATAGTTCCAAGTTGGGGCAGCCTGTGTCTGCAGTGTACGTGTTCTTTACTGATTCCAAACTTTTACCCCATGGCCCAGTTTGCAGCTTGGAACAGCTTTATCTGTTGTTGCTGTACAGTGATCTCAAATGATAATATTTCCAAGTAGGGAAATCTGTAGTGAGGAGAGAGAGTTGGAATAACAAAAACAAAACACAAATACAGAAAGGATCTGGTTGGAGAAGGGAGGGGATGTCCCTGATTGCAAGTTCTCGGTGATGTTTAGATTAGCTGTGCTCCTTCCTAGACTTGCCTTTCTTCCCTTTTTAGGTCATTTTCTTTCTTGTAAGATACAGAGAAAGTGTTATTGCAACTTCCAAATGTTTCTGCTAATTATAGAAAAGAGAAAGGCAGCACATGGTACGCAGTCTTGCTTGTAAAAAGGCAGACATTTATATTATGTGATAAGCTGATTTAGATGTATTAGTGATTTGGGTAAAATGTTCAGTGCTGAAAAATTTAGACAGCCTGTATTTCTTCAAAAAGATTGAGCTGAATATAAAAGAAACCCTATTCGAGTAATTTAAGACCACTGGTTGAAGAGAAAGTTGATTATCGTGATTAATCTAAACTAATCAATCTATGGACCCAGACCTTCTAACTGAATTCTAACTGTCCCTCTCATAACAATTCTGACAGAACTACGAACTAATGCTCTCACCATTAGTTCTAATTTGACAATACAGCAGCTAAAAAATACATTTGTAGACTGAAGACTGAAAGAAGACTAAATTAAAGAACATGTTAACAGATAAGCACTGCTATTTGTAACTTTTAGTTTTAAGTTGAGCTGTGTCAGAGCTCAACTGTGTCAGTGATAACTGCATGAACCGTTTTAGCTGCTTATTGCTAGGAGCAGCCTTTTATGCAGAATAAGCTACAGAAGTTCTGCCAGGACTGACCATTTTAGGAATTGTGTTGGAAAATTATTCTGCAACAATAGGTAGGACACTACAGGAGATGGTTTCCACTTTCGTATGTGGAGCATATTTTAAAAAAAGTTTGTTGTTTTTAGAAGTAACTTGGCAGTATAAATATGCAATAACATTATAGTAAACATTACAGGAATACATACAGGAATAAGCAATCTGGTAGGTTTCTTTTTTCAACACCCAATAAAGCCATCTCTGCATCCTCCCCAGCCTCATATGCCTTGGGAGCTGGAAAAAGTCCCAACGTATTTCAGCATGGGGCCCTTTCAGGATGTCCTCTCAGCCTCATCAATGCCCAGAAATCAGCAAATATCACAGACTACTCCAGTACATTTCCTGCCCAGAGTGAGCCACACAGTTTTGGAAGGATGCTCCAGGCCATCTGTGGTGCATCTGCACTGGGATGCCGTGTCCCAAGCCAACCCAGAGTTCTGGCAGCCCTAGCAGGAACATGGCTCTTCTGCCTGGCACAATGGGATGAGAGAGGCCAAGTGCTTACCTGGAGATCAAAGTACCTGGAGCTTCTTGAGTGAAAAACAGTATGCAGCAGTAACTTACAATATCAACTCATGATAAGCTTCATATTTTAAACCAGCCTTTTACCACCAATGTTACAGCGAGTTTATAATTAAAATATCTACTCAGGGAAAAAAGAGGTGTTTCAGCTGTTTAAAGTTTAAAAACAAATACTTGACTGTATGGAATAGCAAAATATTATTTCATTAGTTAGGGGAATGCAATCTGACCCAAAACCTATGTGCAATATGACAGATTAATTTTTAAGTAGAACAATGTGCCTGCCTTTTTCCTGTGGAGACTTAAGTAATCCTTCCACTTTCAAAAGCAGATGCTCACAGATCCTAGTAACTGTGCTCCAGTCTAATGCACCCTCTGTACCTGTGCAGGGTTTTAGTGTTCTTGGAATTGACAGAAAGTTCCTGTATATTATACTCCTGGGGCCATTTAAAAAAAAAATTAATTGTTTACTTTTCATTATGCAGACTTTTTAATTGCAATTGTTTTATGTATGACCAACAAAATTTCAGGAAGTCACACACAGCATTAGATGTTGAGTAAAAGGTGGGAGAAGCAACCATGGGAAAGGAAGTTTGACAAGAAAATTTCCTTCTCAATATGCGCTTGAGCGATAGGTTTCCAACTCCAAAGCTGTCTGGAATTTAATACACAGCCTAAAAAAAATGGAAGTCTTGCAGAAAAGTCCAACTAGACTTCAGGTAAGTTAGAAATAGAACCATTTCATTGCATAATGATTAAATGGCTTTGGAACAAAAGCTGTTAGAACAGTAAAGAGAAACCTTTACTGTTTTTTAAAAAATTAAGCAAACACAAACTGAAGGATATTATCCTTCAAGCCATGGCCCTATATCAGAAAAGGGAACAGAAAAAGATGAAATGTAGAAAAAATTATTCATTTAAGTTTACAATTCTCAGTGGTTATTATATGCTTGTCATAGTACAAGAAATCAAACTTACTGGTGACTGACCCTACCAATCAATTTATTTTTCCAATTATATTAAAAAAGTAACAACTACTTAAAGCCTTTTTCTCAGACTGAAACTGGATCAAAAAATAAATCCAGAAGTTATCTTTAGATCAACACTTTATTTTTAAGGTCTAGGAAAAGTGGCAGCAGAAATAAAAGGATTCAGAAACCATCCTGCTCCCTACCCAACAGTCCCACCACATATAAAAAACAAGAAGAGGTTATATTACCAGCCAAATCTAATAAAACAGAGATTTAATGCTCAAATGTATAACAGCATACAGAGACCTACTTTCTTATCTTCTTTCCATATATTAATCTGTTGCTGTACCACTGTATCAATACAACATTGCTGTTCCTTATCTTCCTGGTTTCATGTATTTACCAAATTTTCCACTGCACCTCTCTTTATTTTAAAGAAACTTTATTTTGGCTGATTTGGCAAGCTTCCCTAAATTCACTTAACTGGCACACAAATAATCTTTGCTAAGAAACAAACACTACTTTCATCCAGCTATAAAGAAACCCTTGGAAATAGGAATTGCAGTCTAGAATGAGAGCGTAAACAGCCTGCAACTTAGCAACCTTCCACAGGCCATGGCAACAGCTTGCAGCCAAGAACCAGGAGATGTGTATGACATACTTTGCAGACTAGATCATAGACAGGGGACTCCTGCTACTTAATTTGGTGTGTGTATGTTGCTGTGTACCATAGTAACCTGTTTCCACTTGAGCTCAAGTTCTCACACAGATGCCTCCCCATTAGCACAGCCGTCCCTCAAGGTAATGCCACAGAAACCACAGCTGGCAAATCAAGAGCTGTACCTGGCCCCTAAGTCAGCAGCTGACCACTTGGTTTTTTCTCCACCTGTTTGGAAGGAATAATGGATTTTGAAGATCAGCCCAAAACCAGATCAGTCGTGTTAATGAACAGTATTACAACAGCCTTTGGAGTACAGCACACACTTCAAATATTCTCCGTGTAGAGCTACACTTGAATTACACACACATTGTCTTGAACAGCTATGAGAACACTTGAATTTTCAAATGACATTATCTTTCTCAGTGCTTACTTTTTATTCCTTACTGTGTGAAACTATAATTATACAAGCTGTCTGAAACTTCTTACGTCTGCTCCCTCTAAAGTGGTTTTAAGTTTACTGAAAAATAGCACTGAGATCTCATTCTTAGAGATTCTTTCTTGGTTTACTTATATACATTATCTGCACCCTTCCACATAAGCACAAATTCTCAAGCTAAGATCATTAAGGCTTAGTGCTATGTAAAATATTGTTGCCAAATGCCTTTCCTATTCTGAGAAAAATCTAAATAGAAAAGATTCATATAGTAATAACAGACATTAATTTGGCCAAAATTGCCTATTTCTCAGGTATTACGCTCATGACCTCAAATTCCAGGAAAGTGGAATTATTTTCTTAAATTATCACAATTAGTTTTTGCTTGATAGCAAATTCCTTGTCTGTAAAACTGGTAGAATAAATCCTGATCTGATTTCTCACTTTTTAGGTTCCTGCCCATAAAACAATGAAATGGGAGTTTTTAAAAATACATTTATATACAGACTGTTGGAACTAGTTCCATGCAAACATCAAGCACTTTTGAGTTCCCGTCAGCCAACTAACAATTCTTTGTAGCATGTAGTAGAATATCACATTCCAAGTTCTCAAGAACTTAATCTCATTTAAAGAACAGGTTTTTTACAGTGCACACATTTATGAGTAATTTTAATTTATTACCAAACACAGCTATCCCAGTGGCTAAAATATTTCTAAGGATGAAAAGGCAAAGGGAATAGAGCTGTTAGACTGGCATGATGGCCAGTCTGGATTGACAGGAGCAGCACAGTGAAGCACTTGATGTGCCACTATTAGGTTTCCTTTGGAAGCATCCACATTTTAAGTGATTTAAACTGAAAGCAACAATTAAGCTCTTCTAAGCTCTAAGCATTTTCACTTTGACTGTAAGTATAAATATGCAAATAAAATAACTTTTTTTACCTTAGTGATCAATGATATTGTTAGTGTTCACTACCCTGAACTGCATTAAATGACTCATAAAATAAACTATCCTTCAGCATTTTGCAAAGACTGTGGTGTGATAACTCAATCTGTTGCTTTATAATTAGAAATTCTCAGAGTATTACCTCTGGCTTGGTGAATTTGACCGGTGTTATTGCACAGTTCCTCCTCACCAGGAACAAGAGTGAGGTACTGACTGTGGGTTCCAGGTAGAGCAGTTGGCTTTCCTTTGCTTTCTGAATTACCTTGTTTTCAGCTGTATACACATTGCTTTCAAAGTACATAAATTCTATCAATATAAAATAATAAGCTAAAATAATTGACAAGGTTTCCTTCAACTCTATTTCTAAAGAGTGATTACACAAGCAAAAGGCACATTTAATATTTGCATGTTGATCTCCATGCTCCCTTAGTCACTGCAGATACTTGTTTGTCTCTATCAACCATCCTCCTGTGGCTTGGAGGTAAACAGTCTGGCAAGTTATCAGCGTCAAAAAAAAAAAAAAAAAACCAAACAAAAGAAAAACAAAACAAAAAAACCCAACAACAAACAAAAACCCAAGCCTGTTGCCACGTGTGACCAGTAGAACAGTCCATGCTACAGCATGCTCAAAGCCAAGCACTGCAGGAGGGGTGGCAATCTCAGAGCTCTCCACATCTGTATAAAACAACCATCTGCAGCACAGCAACATCAGTATTTGATTCCAGAAAGATCCTATGCCGAACAAGCATGAGACTTAGGCTTTTATAGATCTAACACTGCAAGAGCTGAGCCCGTTATTTGCCTCCAAAAGTAGCTGAGCCAAGGTGGCATATTGTGTTGTAACAACTCAATTACATCTATCTTCTAATGCTTTTCCTTTTAATATTTTTAAGGAGAGAGACAAACCAGTATTCATATCATTCTGGTCTCCATGTCTTTGTAGGGAAAGTTAAACCAATCTTACTCAAATGAAGTTCTCTAACATTGTTAAACACTAAAATTCAGAAGGTAGGTTTTTCTTTCTTCGTATTTAAAAAGAATGAAATAAAAAGCACTAACTGTCAGTGCCTTCATTTGCTAGTAGAAGGATTCAAAACCATTCTTTTCTGGAAGTTGAAAGCTAAGACTTTATGAGAGGTAACAGATAAATCCATATCCTCCTTTGATTTTATCACCACATAAAGGATTATTTACCTCTGGAAACATGTATTTCATCTTCTGTGCTTCCAGACCATCTATTTTAAGCCATGGGTATTTAACATAGGTGCAAGTTTTAACTTAAGACTTTATGAAAATAAAATTGCTGTTTATAAAGCTACGCAAAATGGTCTTTTACATACATAATTTATGCTAGTATGACTGCAGATTAAGTGTCAGTGGGAACAGCCAGTGGGATATTTTTTGAACAATGCCAAGAAAATTTCAAAAATTAAGAAAAAAGGGAATATTGCAAAGAAGCTGTTCTCTGTCTGAACTACACAGACATCAACAGAGACTGATCCTTTTTCTACTGCTTCCCTCAGCCATGTTTTTTGCAAAGCTCTGTGGATTTCATTAAAGCTCACAAACAATCAGCTCAAAATGTAAAGCGGAGTATTAAACTTCAGCTACTGATTGGGATACTATATACTTTTTTTTGAAAATTGCAATTCTCTGCCATTCAGAAATGCTTGCAAATATAACAGCTTTTTCTTTAGGGACGCGTCATTGACTCGAGACCTATAAAAGGGAAAGCTGCTGAATTGTTTCATGGCAATGGACTAGAGTGGTGGATGAATGGCACATTATTACCTAGAAAGGCTTATTTCAGACTTGAAGAGTTAGTACTTTGGTTTAGAACTGAGACATATTTTAAGCAGCAACCTATGTGACCTGGATTAGAACAGCCTGAAAATTGCATGGAAGTCAAACAAATCCACTAATTTCCCCACAAACACCTCTTTATGTAAATTTAGTAGTAGTGTTGTCATATGACAGAATGTGAACATGTACAAATATCTATGCCATAAATATGTATAACACATAAGCTAACAAACTTCAGATTGCTCTACTGAGACTGAAACCACTCCAAAATCTGTGAAAAAGTGGTTATTTACATAGTAAATCCATCTGGTATCACTTTTCACAAGTTACTGGTAAGTTCTTAAGTTCTGTTAAGGTTAATGTCCATACCACTAAAGAATGTGTGGTTTTATTTTACATTTATTATTCTGTATTTATTAATAGTTGTTTTGCTGTAGCACGTCTTTGCTCAAACATTACTACCTGTATAAATTCAAGGAGATAGAAACCAACTCATTTTGATACATTGATCCAACTAAGCATAAAATTAACTCTACAGGGATTTCAAAGAAGTACTATAGTCATAGCTTTAGCATCTCACTTCATTTAAATGTGACTACATCTATATGATCCATATAGCAATAAACAGTGATTTTTTTTTCTTACACAAGTTGAGTTATAGGTAAGTTCATGAGAACAATTGCGATTACAAGCTGTGCGGTCACATGTGTCTGGGGGCCGCTTCCCCTTACCTCGGGTGAGTCCCCAGATAATGATCCTCATGATAGTTTCAGCTTGAGCACAACTCTAGAACTTTACCACCATGAATGCAAGTAGTCACTCTAACCTGGTCAAAATATGGAAGAAAAACATGCTCATATGATCTTCATGCAACCATCAGGTACTTTGCTCAAAATCTGAAGTCACGTGGCATGCATCAGTTGGGCACTTGTTAACTTTTCCCTGAGCTCTGCTAGGTCACCACAGCTACCAGGGAATACTCATTCACTTCGTGTGTTGTTCTCACTAAGTACCATAGTTAACAGTAGTTTTTCAATTTCTGTCAACCAAGAGTGGCTTAAAGTCCAAATGTAATATTCCAAAGGTAGGCTGTGCCCTATCTTTAGAGTAGTGGTTTTTAAAGCCACTTTTGCTGAGAGCATACCCATGGTCAGAGCAAAATTAAAGCCTAGTTGCAATTTATCTTAACAGTCAAAAACATAAATTATTCCTTATTCTCCACCTATTTCGATGATTTCTTTCATTTTATTTCATCTATGGATTTTCTGGCCAACCTTATTTACCACACCTAACTAATTCATACAGGTTTCTGTGTGTTATTCTGGGACTAGTTAAAGTAGTAGAAATGTAGTAGCCACAAAACCTGCTCCTGCATGGACTCCCTTCCATGGGCGGAATCTCCTGCCAGAAGCCTGCTCCTGTGAGAGCTTTCCACAGACCACAGCTTCCCTCCAGGAAGATCCACCTGCATCCCACATGGGGTCCTTCACTGGCTGCAGAGCTGATACCTGCTCCTCTACAGTCCTCCATGGGCTAGAAGAATGACCCGAGTTACCATGGTCTTCTCCACAGGTTGCAGGGGAATTCTGTTCCCACATCAGGGACCTCCTCCCCCTGACCCTTTGTGTCTGCAGGGCTGTTTCTCTCATATTTTTGTCACTCCTCTCTCACAGCTGCTACATAGTGTTTTTCACACTCTCTTAAATGTCCAGTCTCTTCTCACAGAGATTCCTCCCTCTGGATGGTAAAATTAGCAAATCTGAGATAATTTTAAGTTTCACTCCAAGATCAAAAGGACAGTAGAAAAGGGATATTGCCAATCATGCAGCTTTTGTAAACGCATTTTGTTTTGGCTTTGTTTTTCATTAAAAAGATGCACTTTCTTATCTACATGCAGGACATTTCATTTGAACAAGATACAGAAACTGCGTTGTCTATTTACTTCCCAGGCTCTCCTAACCAACATTAATCAACACTGTTTATACACTATAGAAATACATCACTGAGAATTTTCCAGTTGTTGGGGTAGGTTTTTTTTGGTGTGCAGTTTTTTCCTTGGTTGGCTTGGTCCTAACCTTTAATATAAAGGCTTCTGTGTGTATTCAAAATGGCATCAGCTAAGAAATATGATCACAAGTTGCAGCTCCATTTAACTGATGTCAGAGATGCAGGTCACTTGGATAGAGGCTGTTTTATCACAACATATGGAAGCAGTTTTTGTTGTACGCAATCCCATCTACTCTTAAGTCTCACTGCATGGTTAATTCAAGAACATCCTACCCATCTGCCCATTAAAAAACACATGCCCAGTGCCGTACCATATAAAAATCTTCTTGCTTGTAAGTAAAGCCACCTTGCTTAGGCAACAAGACATCCAGTCATCCCTTCCTCTTCAAATACACAATGACGTGAAACTTTGGACAGCTGATGCTCATAAACAGCTGTCACAGTTCATAGCACTAACATTTTACCTTAACCAAGGTTCAAATCTCTTTAAGCAGCACACTATTTCCTGTTTGCTGCAAAGGCCTCCAGAATCATTTGTGGAACACAACTATATAATTACAATACTAAAGAGAACACAATATTCAGAAGATTACACAACACACAACAATCAAACATTAACACTTCTGAACAAAGTCCAACATAGGTTCATGCCAGGTCGTTGATTGTTCATTTGCTAACCAGTCACATAATCAGATTAGTTTTGTCTTGCAGCCTACCCCTGTGCTATGAATACTAATGCAACCCAACTTTCATTTTACTAGCAGAATTGCCTCCATTTAAATCACAATAAACTTGAAGGTAGCTCTGCTGTTACATACTTGGAAAACATACATTAGGGAAAAAAAAAGGTAAATGTTAAATAAAAAGCATATATCAGTCTGTTTCTTCTGTTCCTTTCTTTAACATCTTGTTAAATTCTCGGTTTAATACCACATTATGATACTATGAAACTGAAACAATTTTGTAAGGTCATTTCATCTTTTCCTACTACTGTTTTTTCTGCAGCTCATTCATTTTATGATTTAGATAAATATATAAATGTCAGCCCAGTTTAGGACGAAACCAGAACACTGAAATATCCTCAAGGCAGAAATCACATTTTCCCGATTCACTGTATAAATCTAGCCCTATGTGAATTCACACCTAATGAAATTTTAGCTTTCCTCTATTTTGAAGTTAAAATCATAACTGTTTATTCTACATACATTTTTTTTCTACTACCTGAGGCTGTAAGGAGTCGGTAAGCTACCGCTGCATGTGTCACAGAATTTAGTCTGTCAAAATGGCAGAGGTGTGGACTTTTGCCATCATACTGCATCTAACGATGATTAATAATGTTTTCTTGACTACCAGGTTATTAGCAAGCTATACTGAATGCTATCAGTCTTGCTCCTTGCATTCTCTAACACATTTTTGGTCTCTTTTTCTGGAAAATATCAATAAAACCCAAGCAGATGGATCCAGTGTCTCTGAAGGACCTTACTTTTCTATTATCCTTACCAAATACTGCCTCTGATACCACCAGCCTGTAGAATCTACATCAAATACATACCCTGCATTCAGTAGAGAGGACTGCATTCAACTTAACTAATATTTGATTCAGGAATGGAAGCAGTGCTTGGAGAGAGTTTACAACTAAAGCACATTAAGGCACAAGTAGCAGCAGGATAACTCCTGCTATTATGGAAAAACTGATAAATTGCCACTGAAACACAGCTGCAGCATGCCCAAGTCAAACTCCCAGCATTCTCACACAGTATCTCAGAAGAGTCTCTGTATGCTGGGACTTGATGCCTGAGTTATTCTATCTCTTCATTCAGTTTCCCCTCTCCAGTCTGAATTATTCCTTCAATATCCACCGCATGCCAAAAAGCCACAGTATGAGACTCCCATTCTTCAAACTCTGCTTTACATGCTGTAACTTTTTATGAATCCTATCTGAATACTACTTTTTTCCTCAGTGCTGTAAACAACTGCTAGGTTCTGCTCATCTGAAGATGATCAAAGCTGCCTTAACAGACATTCTGACTAAAGGAATTTAAATCTGATATTACAGCAGGCATTGAACTCTCCACTGAACTTAAATCTCATTTTAGAAAATTACATGCAGCACAGAAGAGTCAGGGAGACAGTTTCAGCAGTAGTAATCTCAGAAAAACAACCTAAAATATACAGGCAAATCCCCTACAATACTTTAAGCATCAAGAAAGTTAAAGAAAAAATATTTCTTTACACAGCAGAATATCTAATCCAGTTATGGAGAGAGAAAACCAAAATGTGGTCTGTCTAAAAAGTGAAATAGTCACAAGTTTTTAAGATTGAACTTACTGTAGTATGGGTACCATTTTTATTTGTAAAGACTATTAGCATGCCAGTATTAGCATATGTCAGGGCAGAATGTCAATTTCTGAGCAGTCTTCTATTTTAATGATATGTTATGTTTTGCCATTCCATAAGCAGTCTGAAATACAACCATTATCTAAACACCCTAAATTTTTGTTTCTGTACTATTTTAACCAACAACTTCCTTCAGAAAGCTTTACTCACAAAACAACACACTGAAAATTGTTCTTTTCAAACCAGCAGCCTACCATATTGATCAGATAATCTTTCCAATTTATTATTCAGAAAAATCCATTAGAACAAACCTACAAGCTACAACGTGTCTTCAATGTTATGTACCCAAATCTTTAATTGTGGAAGGGAATCTACGCATGACAGACCAAAGCAATAGAAATGGGTAGATAGCCTAAAAATGAATGACCAATCTTCATACTGAAATGAACATATATAAATATTAATCACTTCCAAATCATGCAATGTTTGAATGTTTGTAAATAGTGTCCTGTATGTAACTTTGTTTTTCAAGTACTTACTGGAATCCTATAGGCAGACACTGAGCACCACGCTTGAACACCCAAAGGCTGGGGAAAAGCTTTAAAGAAAATACAATCATACTAAAAGAGAAACTCCAAAAGTTTTATTAGGATTTCAACAGACATTGAAAAAAAATATTGCATAATGATTGAAAACATAGTATTTTAAACAAAGTAGCAATGTGGTATCAAGTAAAAGAAAGACTGGAACAGCTGTCTATATATGCTGTACGGAACATGTACCAGGAAAGGGATACGACATCTTTAAAATTCAAGGGCAAATGTGAACAAGTCACATTTTGATAGACTGACTATACACCATAGATGTTTTACAAACTGCATAGCAGTGTAAAAAAAAGTTTTATCCTAAGTATACTGTATTCCTGCATTTGGAGCAGTTTACAAGGCAGAGATGTTGTTTACAACATTGATATTTTAATAGCTCTGGATTCTCATAAAAAATAAACTAATTTAACAAAAAAGCCTGTATCTACATTTGAAAATAAAAGTGCATGTATTGAGAAATAGTGTTATTTCTTAAGAAGAGTACTTAAAAAGTTCATTTTAATAGATCAACAACTGATGATACTTTAGATGCAGTTTCTGCACTGTGCTACAAGCGAGGTTCTAACACCAGTTCCTGTAACTGAACATCCTCTTTTCCATAAGCACCAAGACACGTGTGCCTGCCTACCGCACTTATCAGGGTTCTGGGGAGTTACAAAGAATGCAGAGTACCAAAACCACCACATTGCTCACTAAAAAATACCAGTAACCCAAGACAGATGTTTTAAAGTAGATTTAGCCATAAATGCAAGCATTATCTCCTCAACATCCAGGATCCTTCCAGTCACACAACTACTTTTAAACACTGGAGAGCAGCAGCAAGGAGCCATTAGAGCTAAAAGACAAGAACTGATGCAAGTCTGTCTCCTGCCTTGTACTGAAGAATTTGCGGGTAATGAGCACTTCAACGCATTCAAAGAACCAGGCTAGGGGTGTAAAATTCCTACCTAAAACCCAGTTGGTATAGTCAGATCTGTACTTGAATCTAGAGTCTCCTTTCCAGATAACTGTGGTAACAGCTAAGAGTTACTGCAAATGTTGCTAACTTCTGTAGAGGGTTTACTCCTTTCTTCTCTTCAAACAACAAAGAAGAGAAGCTGTGGATCGAAAACATGCAGTTTGAAGATCAAAGCTTCTATCTGAGCTCTTATAATTTCAACTCATGGCACTGAAGAACTAGATTTTTTTTTTCTGGGCACCTGTAGCACTCTGAATAGAAAAAAGGCAGTGAATGTTTAGCTGGACTGAATCCAGAATGGGAAATGCACAGATACCAAAGTTGTGAACGGCAGCCAGACTAGCCATAAACAAGTGTCCGGTACAGAAATTAGGAGTAATAAATTTAGCTGTTTTTGTAAACATCTCCTCCTTACTAATGTCTTTTTTTTCCCTATAATGGAAATACGTACTCGATTTCATTGTTCCAAGCTCTGGTCTGTTTCTGTTTTAGCTTTGTGGCACAGTTGCTAAGTGCAACAGGCTATAGACACCGACAGTAAAACAAACAAATTGGAAAGTCAGTTCAAGTTACTACAGTTTTGCTATACCAGGCTATTTTTCATAGCATGTATTCTCTGTTCACAAATGCTTTGTAAGATTTTTTCTTATGGAAGACTGGAAGCAAATGGAGTTATTGGCTTAACAAATGTGGTTTAATGTAACATTTCTGATATGCCTTATGCAATTAACAAATCATGTCTCATCTTATGAAGATGATACATTTGCTATACATACCAGTAATTTAAAATGCTCCTTCAAAAAGCAGCATTTTTATAGACAAATTAACAGAAAAGGAGACAATACATCTCACAATACCATAGAACAAGTAAAGCCCTTTCATTAGCTGCATTATAAATTCATAACTGTTTATCACATACTTTGAATTTCTGACTGCTCAAGCAATTTAACCCTCAGCCAACTGCAGGACAAGGAAAAATTTTCTGAACATTTGACATCGGTATCATTGTAGGTGCGAGAGTAAAAACTAGTATTCCATGGTTTTAGCTCTAAAAGTTTTGCTCCCAGAAGTAAAACAACTGTTAAGAGTTCAGAAGAAAATAGCAATTGTTGACATGTCAAAACAAAGTTGTACTAAAAATTAAGCTGCTGTAAATCTGAGTTCACTTAGATCATTCCTAAAAACCCTTTTTTTAAAAAAAAGCTGATCCTAGATCACCTGTTAACTAGGAAGAGTAGTAGAACACTGATTTCATGAGGAAAGATGTGCTTAAAAGCTGTTTGAGACATCTATTATGAAGTTTTGAATTCTTTCTTATCTTTCAAATATTTGGATTATCATTTGTTAAAAAAAAAAAAAGACCAGATACAGAAGGTACAGGATTTGGACAGGACTTTTCTCTCACAACAATTCAGTGTTTCCTATCCAAACGTAGATACCATTTAGAGGCCATTCTTGAAATGTTATTAGTCAACAGCAACGTGGGCACCAGTGAATCAGAAAACACACCTTAGGATTTTGTTCTTAAATTATATAAGTTAGATAAAACTACCCTGTCCAGCAAGTTCCGAATTTTTCAAACGTTAAGGCAACTTTCATTACTTTCCAGCTAAACAGTATTATAAAAAATAAATGTCACTTCAAACCTTATATACACAGTGACAGAGTAGATTTAGCTAGAAAGTATCTTTAGTACATTAATAAAGTGTCTCATAATATTACCGAGGTTATATCAGGTGCTTGAGTGTATGTGCAATTGGAGTGGCTGCAATACTTAAAGTACTGGTTTAAGAACAGAGCGCAGTGAACGTCCCTCCTTCGTGAGCTCTCGCGTCACACACATACATGGCAGCGGCACAGCCTCCTCTCTTCTCTCCACAGCGTTGTAGCTACACTTCTTCAAGTGGTCAGCCATGCTCACAATGTCAGCAAACTTCCACTCATTCACAGTACAGAAGGCTGTACTGAAGCGCCAAACCTAGAAAATAAGCTGCACTTAGGCTCACAGTGTTTTAAGATACCAGGACTCAGAGCAGGAAATTACATGCTTGTGTTATAAAACTTTCAGGTAACGTTGTCTATAACTCATACTAAAAATCAACATGACAAAAGTACACTATACAGAATTTAGCATTGTCAGTCTCGGGCTGATTCAGACTCCGAGACAACTCTTAACACTGGGAAGAAACAAAGTCGGTATTTTTTGTCTACAAAATAGATACATTCAGAAGTTAAATGACAAGGTATTGTAAGACCAGCTACAACAATTTGTTTCTTATGAACTTCTGCAATTCCAAGTGAGTGTTGCAAATACTCTGCAGTTCGGGGTGGGGAGAATGGTATAAACTGTATTACACAAAGGTCATCCAAAGGTTTTAAATTATTTCAATATTTAAGGCACTCAGTACCAAGGCAATAGATAGGATCTCAACAGATTTGAAAAAAATATTGCTGTAAACACTACACAGGCAAGAAAAGCAAACTTTGTAGGCAGCTTTCTCACTTCTAAGGAATACTGATCTGAAAGCAAATCATGAAGTAATCTTTTAATATTTTAAAATATTGGAAAAAACAGAAGGTAATTTACTTACATCCAGCAAAAACCAGACAGACTCTACTTCTACTTCTCCAAGTGTGGAGAAGACTGCGACAACCTGCAGCAATTTTCACTTTTTCTATACAACAATCTCTTTCTTGAAGGGTTATTATACCAAAACCCAGTAGTAACAGACATAATATTAAGAGAAAAAGCAGAAACAGGACCAATGTAATACTTTCCCTTTCACCTTCAAAATTAAAAAAAACCAAAAACTTACCTTTTCTTTTACCTGCCAAGAACTTCCTTCTGGGCACTTTCTCTTCTCCCAAAGCAGTATCACCATTCCACGTGCTTGAAGCAAGCTTCCACACACATCTCTCATTAAACGTGACACTCTTGAAAGCTGACATAAACTAAAGCCATCTAGAAAACTAGCAATGTGCTGCAGCACCTCAAAAGGTAGACTACTCAGATGGTCATTGTGTAGTCCAATTAAGCAGCTTTTTGCTGGTTCTACTAATACTGTGGATATACAAGGCTGAACTCCAAATGACCGTAAGTGGCGGTCATGAATAATTTTTGCCCCTTGTGTTGAAGGGCAAAACCTTCGTTGAGAATATGTACACCCATAATATGCCAAAGGACACCTCTGCTCCATCCAGCCATTAAGGCCAGCATGAATGTCTCCATGCACATTCTTAAAATGCGACGAAAATTCATTCCTTCTAAACAACTGTCCACAAACAAATGTAAACATTGAACGTTGTTTTGTTTGGTATCTAGCCACATATTCCAATACCAAATCCAATCCAAGGGTCTGGAATGGACTTGGATTTGAGAGCTGTGGGTTGGCATGATCACATGCAGAAGCTGAAGCTATTTCCCCCACCATTGTATTTGTGGCCAATATAGCAGATGGGAGAGAAAATGTTTGGGTCCCAAAGTCAACGTGATACACATCGACAGCGCGACTTTCTGATATCCCCCTACCTCCGGGAGAGTCTCCTAGGCAAAACAACAGAGCTGCAGTGATTAGATCAATTCCCTGAAGACCCATAGGATCCTCTGTTATCTCCAAATCTGATGTATCAACAGCTTTGTCTTCTTTTGGTGTTGACCAATAGTGGTTAACAAGGAATCTGTACGATCGATGCCGTAAAAGTGAAAAAGCATCTATGTTTCTCAATCTTTCTTGCTCCACTTGTCTCTCTAACATTTCTTCTTCATTAGCGTTATGGGGAAGTAGTACATGATTAGCATTGCCATTAACTAAGGGATCAGCTGGTATTACTTCAACTTGTGCTGTTACAGGGAAGGAGCTGCAAGACTGTAATGCTTCATCATCATGAGATGCAGTACATTCACCATTTGCTACACTGGACGGCTTTGAATTAGATACACCAAGATCTTCATTGTGGTCCAACACCTTTGAACACTCATTTTCTACATGAAAGCCATTACACAAAAGTGAGGAGTTACTGAGGTTTAGATTTAAGTCACGGTTTTGCACTACATCATAACAAATATCACTAGAACCATTTTGCTCCATTTGTGAATTTTGACTCAGGCTATCAAAGTTAATTCCCCCAACCGCTCCTACATTATCTTCATCTGGATTTTCAGAGTCAGGCTTTTTATCCTGAATAATGCCACTAGAAGCTTGTTCTTTAATCTTGGGATCTTCTTTCATTTCATGTGGTGAAATGCAAAGGTTTGAACTTAACATACCAATGTCCCTTGTAGCAGTGTTCAGGATATCCAGAGCAGCAGCTAAACTTCTTGTTGTTTCTACAGTAGCTTGATAAAGTGCACCATAGGACTCTTCATCTACAGGCATCAAACCATTGGTGTGCACTGTATCAGGGGTACTTGATTTGACAGAGGTTTGCTCTCTGGATTCTGGCATTTGATCACCTGCCTTTGACATCATAGTTGCTACTTTAAGTGACTCTAATAACATGCGCTGGTCTTGAAGAGCTAAAGCCATATCTAGCTGCTCCACTTCATCAACATCTTTACTCAGGTTTTCGTAAGATTTTCGGTCAGCATAACTGACTGGCCATCTATTCCACTCCATGGTACAACATACCACACTTGCAGGACAAACTTCTAGATGATCAGCAATTTTATTTCGGGCTACTATGAAGGGACATCCAAAGCCACTATTCAAACAAGGCACTCTTTCAAGTGGACATAACATGCGATGCTCCTCAGCTTTACAGGAGTGAAAAACTGCTCCACAAACCAAGGGGCAGCCAATCAAATCACAGGAAATGCCCGGCTCTGGTCTGGTCATACAACGACGGCTGACACAGTTCACACAGTGTAAGTGTTGCTGATGTTCCTCCATGACTGGAAATCCAATTCTGAGAAAAGAGAAGGGAGACAACAGCATAGAGTATTAACTCAATATTGTTAATATTTACTAGCTACTATTTGCAGTTTTGCATGGTTGGTCAGTAGACATTTTAAGAAAACAATACGTAACATCTTTCAAAGAAATGGTGCTTAAAAGTTCATCTGAAAATTAAAAATACACACTTGTATCAGAGCCCAGAACATAGTCTATGTGTTTATTTACCAGGTCTAAAATATGCAACTTAAGTAAAAATGTTGTATAACCCTTCACTCTGGAATAGCCCTTTTTCCCTGCCCACTGCAAATAGATCATTCCATGAAAAACAAAGCATGACCTTCGACTATATAGCCTACTATCTAAAATCATAAATGATCCAATTGCATAGAGTACTGAGACAAAATAAAGGAAACCAGATTCATCCTCATGTCCAATTCTCTAAATTAAACAGAGGCAATCTGTTCCCCAGGCTGCCTGCTACCACCTAGGCTGCTGACACCCTCTTCTTTGAGTTCTGTTTAAGGCAATCTGCAGCCTTCAGTGAGCATCTCAATTCCCTGTCGTGTCCCATTCCCGCCCCTCTCCGTGCTTCTGACAGACTGCAGTCCTTTACAACAACTCGCCACTCTTTTTCTTCATCTGCAGCCTATAGCCCCTCCCTTTGCTTTCTACAGTAGTCGTTGTACACGGGTAGCAATAATACAACAGAATTACACTACATATTAAACAAGTCCTTCTATTTCACTGAAAACATTTACATAAAACTTTAGCTGCCAACATGGTCCTGTCTATACATCCACTTCAACCCACAAAAGGTAATTTTTTAATGCATCCTATGGCTGCCCTGATCACAATACCAGCAATTCAAAGTGTAAGGATATCAATGACATAAGGCCAATCAGCAATAAAAATCAAAACACATATATATCCATGGTGCAATCTACAACAACACATTGACACCAACAAAAAATTCAATTCTTTGTTGTGGCATGGAAAAATAAATAAAAAACAAATAAAAAGAGAAGAGTAAACTTTGTGTCTTTGTATCATACTTTGAGAAAGTCTGGAACTGCTCTCTAGCTGGACTGCAGGCCGACACAAGTTACCAAGCTCTCCCCTGTGCTCTTACGAACTCCCTTTCAGAAGTGATACCAGCAGGGATTAAAGTTCAGAGGTATCAGAGAATGACTTGCACAGAGCCCAACCTCACAAACACATTGCTCAGTTCCATCTTCTCCTTACTCCTCCCTCTCTAGCAATTTTCTTGAGAAATAAAATGCTCAAGGAATTTAAAAATGGTTACTTATTCTACTAACAAGTGCTCTCATGCATTGTCTTTAGACTAAACACTTCAGTTTTAATGCACTAAACCTTCTTAAATTAAAATTACACTAAACTATAAAAGGAAAACTGCTTAGTATTATTCCTTCTCTTCAAACTGAAGGTAAAAGGAAACAAAAGTGCCTTTTAGACACTCCACTTTAAATAATTTAAAGCATTTAAATAGAAATCTGTGTGACACTTCATTCACTTGTATTCTTTTATAATGCTTTGAAATTCATGCCAACTTTAAGTAGCAATCAGTCCTCATCCCCCCATCCGTCGTAATTTGGATAACTTAAATATTTTAGCCACCCACTCTCCTGAACACTTTTAACAAAAGAGCATATGTGCTACACTTAGCAGGCAAAACACAGCTGAATTTCCCCCCCCATACCTTAGCATTTATATACTGAGTAACAGTAAGTTTCAAATAAATTGTCAAGTCTATCAGTCACTGTGAGTTGCTCAACATTTTTGCAAACCTCTCTGGCACACAACTTGCTTTCAACTTGCAAATTAAGTCAGATAGCATCTACAACAAAGAGATTAAGCATGTTCAGTAAAGAATGAAAAAACTATTTGACTTCTCTGAAGATATTTTTAGATCTTCCAGCAAAGCCCTCTCTGAGTAGTTCTCGCCAAATACCGTGGCCTGTTGCTAGACCTAAGAAAATCTCAGAAATTTCCATCAATACTGAAACGAAACTACTTCTCCTCAAGTCAACAGGTGAGCAGAGATCAAAAGGAAGCTCTCGGGTTACGTGTGTATTTTAAAGTGCATAAGACAAAATGGAAATAGCACTGAAAAAGACAATTGCTCTAGTTTATAATGCCAGGGCCTTTAGAGAGCCCAGCCCCTGCTTCATCTATCTAAACAGATTCCTGCTCCCATACAGCAGCTGCCTGCTCACTTCAAGCTGGCCAGAAGCGAGCCACTTGGAGAGCAGCATGCAGGTGTGCTCAGGGCAGGAGTACCTATGACTCTCTTAAGATGGGATGGTGTGTTGCTACGTGGCTCAGCTGCACAGGTCACAGCTGCCCGTGGGGGTAACCGAGATGACCTCTGCCTCACTGTGGGGGTTATGGATGCTCTCACCCCATCGAGTGGCTTCACCGTCCACTCCACAGTATCCCAGGTGAAAAGAGGGCACTCGTGTCACGAGCTGCCAATGCCCTTTCCCACAGGGCAGAAAAGCTGGGTACAGTCTGACAGCAGCCTGGGGGGCAGTGCTGTCAGGACTCCCAGGATGCCCACAGGAGCGGGCGTGTTCCCCCACAGCAGCGAGGGGCGGGGCAGGCCTGGGCTGCCCTGGGGGCTGCTGGCGCACGGCTCCACACTGGGCACAACCTGGGCGCACAGAGCGGGTGACACACGTGTCCCTTCCAGACCCTCATGGCTGGCTGCAGCCCACTCCATAACAATGGTGACTCTTCAGTGGGAATTTCACATCGATACCATCAGATCATGTCAAGATGTGTCGCATGACAGCAATTTGGGCCAAAATTTTACTCATCTTGGGCAAGGCGGACGAGCCACCTTCACTTAACCCAGAAATGGGATGTATGTCAGTCATGTTGGAAAAATAGCACACACTGCAAAGCCAGCACTATTCTACTGCTTCTAGGCTAAAGCTGGCCCACAGGCAGGAGCTCAGAACACAGTCAAACTGAGCTCATGTTTGCCTGCACCATTTCTGTAAACATACCCTAAATTAGTCAACCAAAATTAAATACTATCTTTAAATAGCCTGAGCTTACACAGAACATTCTATTAAGACAGTAAAACATCCTCCTCCCCAGCACACTATCTTGGTCTTTAAAAGTCAGATTGTGAAACCTGAGTTGCACAATGATACAGGCTTTTCTCAGGCTTCTGAACTCCTTTCAAACATAAGCTTATATTCATCAAAACTTTATTATTTCATATAAGCAAATGACATTTCAAAGCAAGAAGGAAACAAAATCTGGTGAAAACACCAATATCACTAATAGACAGCATATGAAAGCCAAAGTCAACATGAAAATCCCAAGTCTTATCAATAGCTAGACGCTAATTTGTTCTATTACAGATGCTTCAGGTTGGTTTTATCAAGAAATGCTTCTGCACAAAATTAATTAAACAGCTGAAATAACTTATTCTCTCAGTTTCTATAAATAAGAATTTTACTGGTCACCAAGAATCTTGATATTAGTTGCCATTTATCTTAAAATTCAAATCCTTTGGCTCATTTTTGAAATATATAATTTAAAATATCTTCAGATATCAGTAGACCATCAGCAGAACATCCACTAAAATTCTGTGTTCCACTTACAAGCCTTAACTCCTCAGCACCTACTGCAAAACTTCAATTTAGTCAGAATGTTACACCTTATTTATAGGTTATTATAAAGTCTCTTTAAATATATTAAATGTCCTTTTATGCATTTTTAGTTTTAATACTTGAGCTTCAAACTCAACAGCTGTTTTGGGCAGTCATGAGTTCCTGGATTGCTTGAACTACTTAAGGCTTCTGATACAATTCAATTCTTAAATTGCTATTTAAGTCCAAAGGAAAAAAAAAACAAATGATCCTATCACACTGGTGAAATAAATGGGTAAGACCTCAAGAATTAGCACACTGATTAATCAGCAAATGGCCATGACTCACTCTATTTTGTAAGCTAACTTTGTAAACTGCAGAACTTAGCACCTCTTTCATTCATAGATTAATAACATCCACATATGAATAATTTCCCATTGAAGAACCATAACCAACGTATCATTAGTACTATACTGAGAACAAGAACCACCCTCTTCCCAAATACTGCCTTGTAAGGAAAAAAACCTGTTGGGTAAAGGGGAGATAAAAAAAATTCTCACTGGAGGTAACAAAGCCTTTTTATTTCCTCTAATACAGCAAATTGAAAGGACTAACAAAGAATGTCATTGCTGACCTAAAGAAAAATACCTGTCATTAAAACATGTACCAATAATATTTACAGTGTTTATATCCCACGGTGTTCCTTGTCACAATATGGTCAGAAAACAGTGTCAGATCAGTGACTACAGCAAGAATGAACAGCTGTCCTTTTCTGATAGTGTAGTGTCAGCAACCAGCTTCAGTTCCTTCAGTTCAGGGTGCCTAAGTGCATACACTTGACTGTTACTAGCAGAGAAACCTAAAAATACATCCCGTTCCAGTGAGGTGACCACCGCTCTCAAAATCTGTGCAATCACTTGATGTTATTGTACATACTATACAGTCAGCTGACCAAATCGGCCAGAACATGCTTTGAAAATCTGTCATAATTAAAAGGATTAAAATTCCAGCTGCTACAGCCACATGATTTCCAGTTGCTGTTGTAACACAAACATTAAAATAGCATAATATGGGTTTCAGACACACACACTGCTTCAGCTGCAAGTAAGAGCTCTCACTTTCTTCTATACCACAAAAACTGTACTTAGTATTACCAAACACAAAGCCTGCTTGCTCACTCTCTCCTATATGAATTCTTTGGGGCCAGTAAGAGAGGAAATCACAGCAACCATTACTGCTATCGGAGCCCTTCATTACACAGCCACCTTTTATTCACCAAACCTATAAAACTCAACTACCTTTGAGACTCTTCTATCAAATACAACTGAATAGGCCAACAGGTTCTTAAATTACTGCTTCAAGGAAGTAGAAGTCTAGAGACACACAAGCTGTACTACAGGCTTAAACTCCCAGGAGCATCCAAATCCACCCACAAGCAAATACATGCAAACCGTACCAAAAAATTCCCTTTTGTTTTGGACACTGTAGAAGAGACTGCTGTATTTCTGAATCTTCCATCTTTTACCCAAGCTTCTGTCAGGAGCTTCTCTTTAAGATGCCAAACTTAAATTCTCAACCTTAAAAGTTACTAATTACTGCCCTCCACCCCTAAATTCATCAGGACAACCCTGATTTCTGTTACAACAAGGCAGACCAGGGAAGCTAAAACTATATTCAGAACACTCAGATGAGTGTTCACTGCATCCTCAAATATAAATTCATCCACAACAAAGACGAGAGCATCTTCCCTGGCTGGCAGTGACTGCACACACTGAACATACTAGAATGAGTCTACATTAATTTACTGTTAATCACTGGAACCATTATCATCATAGTCTACAGCTATTATTATGTATTACACAAAAGAGGCAGAAAAAGGTTATGTTCAAAACATGACTTTTTACTGCAAGAAAAAAAACCTCAGGGAGACACATACTTCTGGAAAGATTCTATCAGTGGTCAGATTCTATCAGATTTTATCAGTGGTCTAGCATTGAAGGAATATATACCAGCTGCTTTTTTAAGCATAAATCAAAGTTACCTATCCACCTCACACACTAACCAGATTGAAAAAAAAGAAATCTGTAACTACAGAAGAAATAACGAGCACTACAATTATAGGGAATTGCAACCTTTTTTTTGCCAACCTTACAAAGACGACTTTTCGATGTCTGCCCCTGCCCCAAATATCCTTTCCTCCTAGTGGCAAACCATCTTCCTACCATTCAGAGAATATAGTGAGATTATTTCCTCCCAAATCNAAAAAAAAAAAAAAGAATTCAAGGAGAAAATAACCCAAAGTAAAACACTGCTTTGACTGAAGTGGGCCCTCCACTAATGCCCTACATGTCTGGCTTTTTTACATTTTAGAATAGAATCTCTCATGAAATGACAGAACACTTTCTTCTATCCCCGTTGAACTCAGTTAAAAGAGTGCTAAAAATCAAAAGCAAAACTACTAGGCTGTTCTTTAGAGTACTTTTGTGACAGATCTGCCATGCATTCTTGCCTCCTTGACAGATTCCCCAGAGAAGAAACCCAAAGACCTCAATGTGCCTTTGGCCACACACGAACACAGGACAAGCGCACGAGGAACAGCTACACTTGCTGCATGGCTCAGGCACAAAAGCACTCTACCTGTTGAGACGGTGACAGGGCAGAATCAGCTAGAGAGCCAGCAGATTTCATGTGTAAAGCACTTCTGAACTTGAACACAGTGTGACTCCTCGACTGCTGCAGATTCTGCAAGAAATGAGATCAGAAGTAAGGTTTCATTTCAGGTGTAGACATTGCTTTCTGTATGTACAATCCCCTGAAAAAGGTCATGCGCTTACACTATCTGACTACAAACACTGAAATTTTTTGTAGCTTTTATGGGAATATAAACAAGTTTTTAATAGACTTCCCAAGCACAACCTAATTTCTGTCATTTTAGCTTATTGCTAGCTGTTAGTCATACTGGATGGTAACTTAATTATATTTAAGGCTGTAAGAGATTATTAGAAGTTATTATTCCGACCTACTGCACTTAATCAACTGCTCTGTCCACTTCAGGAAAAAAAAGACTTGAAAGAAAGATTGCAACAGCTGGAGAAATAAAAGAAATAAATACAGTTTGATTCTTTTACAAACTGCATTTTAGTCTAGTTAAAATGTGTCCATCGTCAGTCTTCATACATGGGAACTTATTAAGCAGTTGCTTACTACTAAAAAGCTTTTTACTGTAATAAGATGCTTCTTCCATGCTTTCATGCCCAAGAATTATCACTAAAACTTAAGAGAGGTGAAACTGAGGTGATATGCCCAAAGGAATAATGATATTCTTATCCCAATACCAACTCACAAATCCTGCAGAAAAGAAAATAATCCATTCCTCAGAAACCAGAAACAGAACCACTGGAAAAAATACTGCATTCTCTATTACAGTAGGTAGTTTTAACCACCCAAATAAAACCAAAAATAAATCCTTCTTACGTAATATTTTAATTCATACATGCTGCTGCCGAAGACTTCCTGACCTCTGCATACTTACAGAAATCAGGCCAAACATCTCATTAATATACTGTTTCAGGTCTTACTACACAAGTTTAACCAGGTCCCACAGCAAAATGAGAAAACAACTTTAAAGTAAATACACTATGAAAGCAGCTTCTCTCCAACATCCTTCACTGAAGTGCAATGTCATGTATTCTGTAATATATATCAAGTTATTTTTTTCTGTTAAAAATACACCCTTCTTAGTAGACAATGGCCTGACTAATATGCAGCAAAATAGACAGTACTCAAAAAAATTTAACAGACATCCCCACACAGATACCTTATCAGATTACATTGAAGTAGAAATGATGGGAGTTTGTCCCAAAATGGTTTGAAAAATTTGAAGTAAACCAATATTATAAGACAGACACTTTTAACGACTTTAGTCTATTCTATTTTCAGTTATTTCCCTTTCCTATCAAATGAAAGACACTTTTCACAGCAACTGTTAGGCTTTTCCCCCTTCCAAGCTGCTTGGTTTTAAAACCAACAAAACAATAAAAAAAATAGACAGTTTAAAATAAAACTATTGTCTAAACAAAACCTCACCTATCTCAAATAGCTGATGACAGAAAGCTGGGAATATATCTCATAGTGAGCATGTTATACCAGCTCCTTCAATACGTTTCCAACTTGAATGAAGAACTGGAAAACACGAACATCTTTACTACAAGTTTGTGCAGGGTTTTAGGACATACAATGATTCAATTTGTTATCTCTAATATCATTTAGACTGCCTTTTCCAAATGTCAACAGGCTTGATGCTGTTTCTTTTTGCCCAAAGACTCCAGCTGAACGATCCCATCCAAACACATTCCTTATCTGGTGACAATAATGACTCAGCCAAAACAAGGTTTTGTAACAGCATTAAGGCTTTGCCAATAAAGCACACTACTATAAAGATCCTATCTGCAATAAATCTATCACACCAACAAACTTCTCTGTCAAACAGGACTTTTGGGAAACTACAGTTTGTACTAGAGATCTTTCTAAATAGACAAATAAAAGCCTGAACTTCAACAAAACACCACCCACCTTCCAGCATCTCTGTAGCCAAGTCTGAACCAGGTATCACAATCAGCCTGAACCACTACCTAAAGTTTTACATGAACAGCTGTAACTACACTACTCAGAAATTTACCTCACCATGCCTGTCATCCTCAAGCCTTAAGTCTAGACCTATCATTTTTTCATCACAATTTCACATTAAGAGCTTAGATCAATGTTGGACATTTGGTAAGACACAGCACAATCTACTCAACTGGATGTTCTACTGACTGTAGGTATTTGCAGGGTCCTGAAGCTTCAAACAGCATTAACAGATTACTATAAAGTTATAACAAGACACTAAGTGTCACATCAGAAACTATTAAAAACAGTAGCTTTCAAAGTAAGTCAGAATCTAGAGCTCCCCTGCCATTTTAACTCTCTTGGCCTGTTTCAGACCAGTTTATATTACAAGACTTTCCAGTCTTTTTCCTTCATTCAATATTGAGACTAGACAGTGTCCAGACACTTAGGACAGCTTACACAGATTTCTCTGTAACCATCAATAATGTAAATATTCATTTCTTTGTGGTCAGTTCAGGAATACTTACCACCCCTTATAAAATCTAACCATCTCACCAACAGATACATAATCTTTATCCTTATTATGCAGTTAAGAAAACTGAAGGGAAATTGTCACCAGTACAATGATGACTATACATGATTCCCTGCTCCCATCTCTACACCACTGGATCTCATCTGCCAGAGGCAAACAGCATTTGCCTCCTTTTAGACAGAGCCCACCAAAGAAATATGTCTATCGATAAGAGGGAAATTTTGTTACTTTTCGTTCAACTGGACTGAATGCAAAACAGGGATTTCTTACACAGCTGAAATCTGCAGCAGCCACAGGAACTCATTTGAAGACTAATAACCATATGCTTTCTTCTTCACAAAGTTGCAGACTACACCCTCTGTTGTAGACACTCTTTACAACCTAAAAACCTGGCTGTCCAAAAACACGCAGGAATCTTGTCCAGAAAGTTTTCAACAAGATATTGCTTGTTAAACGCAGCACTTACTTTGCCCATTAGACTTCTAACATCAAAGTAGGAGGCAAGGGAAATACAACCCAAGTTTAAGAAGTTAATTGAGTAGTTGCAGAATTTAGTGCAAAAGAAAGAATATTCAGGCAGCAGAGTAAAAACACTGCTTTTGCACAGCTTTTGCCCATTCTGCTGGGATTCTCCTGTTCTCTAACACCTTCTAACTTTGGAAGCAAATGAGACAAGAGACACCACAAAAAGTCTCAGCTTGCAATACATTCCCAATTCACCCTCTCTAATCTATTTCTTCTCTCGATGAAACTTGACCACTATGGAGAAATTACACACAGATATTTACATGCATACAGAGTGGAAGGCAGAGTAAAGCTGTCAGTGCATTTTTCAGTATTCCAGGTACTCAGCTTGCTTACCAACAAAGTTTGTTCTAATATTTTTTGTAATTCTAGGAGAGGGGTGCAGAGGGGAAGGTCATAAATAACTAACATCCTCATCAAACGGGATGCATGACCCTTAACCCCCCAAATCACAGCACAAGTTAAGGCGTATCACATCAACGTGCAGCAGAAGGCAGCAGGTGTCCAGCTGAAAGACTTAACCATCAAGTACTTCACACCAACTCTAGAGAAAGCAGAGGAGATATCTTGCCTCAAGTGCTAGCACAAGCAAGGTGAGCCTGTTACTTCAGGGGCACTGGGTTTGGACTAGTATGCTAACAAACACTTATCTGGCATATTAACAACATAATCAGCAAAAGGGAAACAAGGATTACGAAAAGCTCCTCAGCCAAATCCGAGTAGATCTCTACAGAACAAAAGAAAGCCACCTCTCCAGCCCAAGGGCTATTTCCCTTAAGAATTCTGAAGACCTGCTGCAACCAACAGCGACGCTAGAACTTTTGGAAGTGAGGCCACACAACTGTTCCAAGACGCGAGCCGTTCAACAAGCTGCTGTCATCTCCCTGTATGCTTGATTGCCGACCCGTGAGGTTACAGGAGTACAACCACACAACCCTCGTTACCTTCATAAAGGAGGGAAACAAAGGCTCCGCCGCACGTCAAAAAACTGCCATTAAAAAAAGGAACTGAGAGAAGAAGACAAAACACCACCTCTTGCGTGGTCTGAGTACATCTACTCGACATAACACAAACACGGGGGATTAGAGAAGGATTTCAACAATACCTCTAGATTTCTTCCCCCTCCTTTCACGCAGAAAGGCGACTCTCCGACTGCGGTCTCCACAGCACCAGGCAGACCCCGGCCCCACGCCCTTCCCACGTGCTATCGCGACACCCCGACAGCGCCGGCAGCGCGGCGGGGTCAGAGGAAGCGGCCGCGGCAGAGCTCGGTCCGCCGCCACCCGTGGGCCCGGCGCGGGGGCGGGGCGGCAGCGGCCACCCTACATGGCCCGGCACGGCCGGCACACACCCGCTGCTCCGGGCTCCGCGGGGCACG
>VZTG01006663.1:2071962-2084049 GCA_013397845.1 Melanocharis versteri | reverse complement strand
CCCCCGTCCCCCGCGCGCGTGCGTGGAGGCGGCCGCGGCCGGAGCCGGGCCGAGGCCTGGCGTGAGGGCCTGAGAGCGGGAGGCGGCCCCGGGGCTCCGGGCCCTGCCGTGCCCTGCCCGGCCCGGGAGCCCGTCCTCTGGCCGTGGGATCAGTGCTTCTGCAGCTCTCCCGAGCCCTCCCGGGCCGCCGCTGCAGGGCACAGCGAGCACGGCTGCTGCGCTGGGTCCAGACAGTCGCGCTCCGCTCCCCTGGTTCCAGCGCAGATCCAGCACCACCACAATCCATCTCGTAACTAAAGTCACCTTTAGTGGGCCTCTACAGGCACTGGGTCTTGCTAAAGCTGTCACCTCAACAAAACCTTTCCTGCCAGCCACTTCACAGTACGCCTTTTGGTGTTACTGGCAGTGCTTCTCTAACACCTTTCTTGGAGTGTGTTAGACTTACGGTCCAGAACTTTCTTGCCAGAAACTTGGCCGTGCGCCCACGGGGGCAGGTTGCTGAGCGTTCCTTTGGAGGTTCTGCCCTTCAGCCTATGGAAGCCAGTCCTTCCAGAGGCTGTAGGAATTATACAGGGTGTTACCCTGTAAAGGTTCTTATTCCTGATATGCATGCCATGGTTTAAGGGGCTCCAGTGTATCTTTCCCTGAGGAAAAAAAAAAAGCACTTCAACTTGGACCATGCCCTTTTTTCAGAGGGAAAATGCTAAATGTACAGATAGAAATGTTGGGGCCACAGAAAATACAGTGTGGGGAGGTCAGTTTTTTAATTCACAAGGAAAAGTATTCTTTCTTTAAACTTCCAGGAAAACCTTGTTGGTCTGCACCCAGTTTCTGAAGACCTTATTTCCTTGCCATCTGTGTAGATTTCTGTTGGAGAGAGGTTATATAGGTTTAAGAGCTAGCCAGATAGATCCTCTAAATCTCTCAGCACCTAACCCAAGTTCAGTGGGGCGTAAGTAAAAATGTGGCTGTTGCAAATTTGACATTTATCATCTTAGAAGAGTCTTACTTTTTCTTACTCTAAGAGAGCATGAGAGAAAGACATAAGTAATCATTTTCGTGTTAGCTATGTAAGACAAAATGTAAGGTGACCTTAATATTGAGGCATCACTACCAGCACTTCCTATAATGAGCACTCTCAGGTTTGCCCCACCCTTATATGACAGCCTTGATCTTCCTTGATCCTGAGGACAGGCCCTTTTTTCCCTCATAGGTTTGATTATAGGATCAGTATGTAATAATCTAGCCAAGTGAGCTCCGGAAGATGGTAGGGGTTGGCACCGTGACTCAGAGAAGCCAAGCAGAATCATTTCATCTGCTCATCAGACAATTATATAAATTGCTGGGCTGAATGCATGCAGGCAGTCACTGGTTTTCACAACTGCCTCTTACTGGCAATGCCTGCAGTGGGGCAGGTGAGGTGACTGCGCTGCTTACCCTCACCACAGTGCAGTGTGCTCCCTGCCTGGCTGAGGTGTTAATTACACGAGGTGCTGCAGTGCTTGTGTCGCTGGCTGGCTCTGTGCTGGAACTGGGCTTCTATGACAGAAGCAGGGCTTTTTATTTTAATTGCTTCTTTTGAGTGAGGAGAATGAATGTCTGTGGCTTGGACTTCCTTTCTCATACCTCAGCTGAGACTTCTCTGGTCTTTCAGTCATTCAGGGACCAATCTGCTTCTTCTCTAATGCGCTGGTGCATCAATTTGCTCATGGTCCCAGAGCTATCCCGTTGTACTCCACCTGACAATCATCACCATTCTCGTGAACTGCTGTTTAAGGTAAACAGGCAAGTTTTAATCATACAGTTTGGCTTAGTACCACTGACCTACAAACCAGGAGGCCTTTGAGGCCTGGGTGAACCACTGGAGGGGTTATTTTCTACTGGCTTAAGTCCAAGATGACTGAAACTTCATTCTGGTTACTCATGAATGGAAAATGAATATCTGTGTCTGGTCCACTATTGTTCTGTTCATGACACTGTCACTGAAGGCAACAGGAGAGTGAAGTGTAAACTAACTCTTGAGGCAGTACAATTTGTGTCTTTCCCTCATCTGAAGCAAAGTCTATATCAAATGCCAGGGCAGTTGCTGAGGTGTGCAGACAATCTCCTGTAAGCAGGTGACTGTATGTGAAATAAACCACATTTATTCCTAAGGTTGTGGGTAGTGCAATTTGTTTGTTGTCGCTTTCTACAAAATGTGAATTATTTAAGCACTTTCTAATTTCAGATTTGAACTATCACAGTTGCTTTTCACTGATGGGTATTTATGTCTGGAAATTCTTTCAACATAGAGATACAGAGCAGGAAAACAAATTACAAGTGTTTCCGAAATGCATTTGCAAGTAGATTTACTAATGGCGTGCGTGTTCATATTTAGCAATGTGTAAAAATAAACGGGTGAGATCTGCCCACAAAGCCACATAGGCAATTTGCACTGCACAGCTTTGACAGCAGGATGTTTCCAAACAACAGAGACCTCAAAAGAAGTTTTTTGCAGCTCTTGAGTTTGTGTTTTCAACCTAGGCCCATCAAGAGATCTGATACTTATTATAATCTTTCCCTGAGGATACTTTTTCAAGCAAAGCCTCTCCTCTTTAACAAGGTACTTTGTCTGTCATTAATAAAAGGCCAGTAAATAGCCTAGAGACTTGAAGTAGCATAGTAATAATAGTAATCTCTTTTCTAAAGCTTTTTGATGGTAGTAACAGTTGATATTTTAGAACATCTGAAACACTGATTGTAAAAGAAGCTGCTAGATAAGCTAATGAATTTGGGGATTTTGTGATGTTTCATCATATTCTGTCTTTAGCATAAGAAGGGTTTTTTGGTAGGAAAATCTACCCTATGGGGTCAGAAGTTTCAATGTCAGCATAATTGCCCACCTACCTCGTTACAACCATTAAAGCTGTGGTGGATGGTTGCTACATTTGTTTTGTGGGAATTCTTGGTCCTCTGACTCAGGTACCAGGATATAAGTACCTTCAGAATCACAGACTGGTTGGGGTTGGAAGGGTCCTCTGGAGACCATCTAGTCCAGCCCTCCGCCAAAGCAGATTCACCCAGAATAGGTTACACTGGATTGCATCCAAGCATGTTTTGAATATTTCCAGAGAAGGAGATTCCACAACCTAAAAAAGTCAACAAAATTTTAATCCTGCCAAATTGGACTCCCTTGGTTGATTGTAGACCTAGAAGGAAGAGTGTGATTGTTAGAAGAGCTAAGCATCACACTGGTGGTCTTCTAAACAAAAGAAACTCAGAATTATTCAGTGCCATACACATGTGCAGGATATGATTTTCTGGGATATGATACTGCCTCTTCAACTCAGGACTTGCTTTCATGGGAAGAGCTGTTTTCAGCCATGTGGGTCTCTCCTGTGGTTTCGCAGGGGCTTCATCCTGTGTGATCCATCCTCTATGAGAGGACGAATGAGTCTCCAGTCTGAAGGGAAAACTGTCCACGATGTGGAGTTGCATCTTCCTTTATGGATGGCAGCTAGGCTAGACAGGACTTCAGGACTGAATTGTTCCTAAAGATGTTTAAGTACAGCATAGGCATAGGGAACCTGATGGAGCTGTGTCTGGTTTGGAGTAGTGGAAAGAGGGAAAAGATGGGGTCTCTGACACCACATTAGAGGGGAGCTGTGTGAGTGGCTGCGTTTTATGTAGCAGCATCAGGAGACATCTCTGAGCTCACGGCAAGTTTGACTTGGAAGCTGCAGTGCTCAGGAGGATCATTGCACCTCCTGGACTTAATAGCACAAAACTGGGTTTAACAGAGGTAGAGTGCCCCATAAAACAAATAAAATAACAGTGACATAACACCTTCACTGGATTTAATTCTCTTTGGCACTAGCAAGTTCTTTGTATAGCTACACTTCGGCAATTTTTGTCTGTTAGTTTTTTCCATATGTTTGGGAATATTCTTACTAGACAAGCTTGCCATACTGTGTGACCTCCAGTTTTAGTGATTCCAAGCTACATAATTCGTTTTAGAAGTAAAAGTAAAAAGCTAGCGAGCTTGACATGGGTAATTAATTCAGAAGACTTAGAAAGATTCAATCAGCCACTAGTGCTTTTCATTTATTTTCATTTTTTTTCATTCTTCCCTTGAAGAACTGAACTAGTGTTGTGACAAATGTCGCTTCAGTGTTTTATCTGAGGGGGAAAGGAGCTGAGGGTCAAGTCATGGAACACTTGGGAGAGTCTTGCATGGCTGCAAGGGGAAGCAAGGGTGAAAATATCATCTACATACTACTGCCTGCTGCACAACACCATAGCTTATTTCTTGTTTTGGCAGTGCCATGATAGGTGAGAAAAAGAGGCAGGACTAACAGGAATGCTCTTGGAGCTCACTGATTGCCTGGTAAACTATAAACCATCCGTGCCCCAAATGTCTGGCTTTAGTTTTTACCAAAGCTTACTGGCAGGGAGGCACAGTAGCTCCCAGCCCTTCGGAGAAGCAGTGTGTTTATTCATCATACAGGAACATCTGGTTGGGCTGTGCACACATGTGCTAATCCAAAAGAGTACAGTGGCAAGGAAAGCAAGCCATATCATGACGTGTGCATGAATATATTTAAGTTTCTTTGGATTACAGGAGACTTCAGTTTTAATCTCAAGACAATGATAAGAATTCAACTTCAAAGCAGTGTCACATCTTTTCCTTTGAAAGCATGATGATGATTTGCAGTAGGCTGCATAGAAGTTTCTTGTTTCTAGTGAGCCACTTAGTTGGAGTTGCTTCCCTGTTGCCTGTTACCTTTTGCTTGATAAGACCATGAGACCATGTGAGTGGACAATGAAGTTGAATCTTTTTTTTCTGGTCATTCTCCCATAATTAGTACAATTCTGATAAAAATTGGCAAATTATAAGGCCTGTATATGCTTCTCTAAAATGAAAAGTCAATTAATGCAGAAAAGTGCTTGCTCAGGAACAAAAGCTGAATGAGAAGAGGAAGGAACACCTCTATCAGGTCTATGAGGCCATGTATAGGAGCTATCTCCTTTCAAGAGAGGGCTCTGACACCTATATATACAAACCAATATATCACAAATTCCAGAGGCACAGGACAGCTTGTGCTGCAGCCAAAGCAGGACTACCTGCTACTTAGAGGACTTGTCACGGAACACTCACTTTTTTGCAGACAGGCTCATTTGAAGTCATTTGAGGTCAGCAGTGGCCTGAACCTGCACACGAAGATGTGGAGCTATAGATGGCCCAGGGCAGCTTGCACAAGTGGAGCTATACTGGAGCTCTTTTTCAACCACTGCAAATCAATGCGCTTCTAGCAAAAGTTTTGGGGGGTTTTTTGCAGAAGTATTGTTCACAAAGAGGTACTAACAGTCTCGCTGAGAATTAATTCCTAATCAAATATGATTTTAGTCATTCAAGGGATACACCCAGCAACGAGAACAATGAAAGTGAGTTAATGGGGCTTTATTGACTCTCCCAGTTGTACTTATGCTTCAGAACTGTTATCAGCAATGCTGATCACATCCAAAATGGGGACGCTTATTTGTACATATTAGTGTGAATTACTAGGATGGTAAAGGACGTACTAGAACATATGTTAGGATTTGAGCTCAGGTTTGAAAGATATATTTTTACTTAGTGAGCTTGAAAGATTTCTGTTTCTTGGTCCCTAGTATTTGCACATTTGGCAAGAAGAAATATCCATATTTGCTTATATTTCTGTCTGTAATATATAGAATAATATATATTTACACAGACTACCTTTAAAATTATATTTCTATATTACACATAATTATATGTAATTTCTATATATTATATAAAAATAAAATTATTTTCTTGCCAGACCTTACTCTTACATGGAACAAACTTCCATGTACATCAGAAAGTCTAAGTTTCGGTGACCAGATGCAAAGACAAGTAACCACTGTGTCTGTTTCAAAGAATGGCTAATACACTGTTACCTCTTCGTGACAAAACTGGCAGATGTATCACAAGCACATAAATCAGGGGCAGTTTTGGAGTGACAGTGAAAGACACAGGGCTGTCAATGTGATCCCAAAAGTAAGAATTTTAGTAGGATTTAACCAAGAGAGCAATATTACAAAGAGTGCTCATATTTAGAAGTATATGGGCAAAATTATGTACAGTAACAGTTTATTTTTAAGCTATTTGTAAGATTTGCCTTTTACAGTAATGTCCTTGATTCCATTTTTTTTTTTCCAAAGTGGGCTGGTTCAGCTGAGACTCTCTGCACAGAGAAGATAGGTTATTCCTTCATATTAATTGCTTGTGCCTGCAATGACAGGTTAAATCTGGCATCCTGCACACTCCCTTTTTCCAAGGACAAAGCCTTCCCTCTCCCCAGGCCCTATATATAGAGATCAAGTTCTAGCGGATGATGCTGGGGAACTCCAGTGAGCAATGCTAGTGAATCTCTCAGCATCTTGGTTGGAATGGGGAAGGGAATTCCCCAAGTGCTCAATCATCTAGGGAAGGATCTTGATATGCATGTCATTGTCTTGATTCAGTTCTGCAAAAATAGTGAATTTCAAAAACAAGACTGTAAGAACTTTCACCATCCATAATAAAACAGATCAGGGTTCAGAAATTCTACCCCTTTCACACCCTTGCAACATACCCAGAACTGAACATCCAGGTCAGCTGCAGAGACGAAAATAAAAACTTGCTTCACTGATTGGGCTCTCAGCCTATAACTCTCTCCTGTCACAGCTGTGCATGGAAGTTATTGGGGCTGTAGCTATCTCTCCTGCTTCATAAACACACGTGCTGGAGGCTTGGGAATGTCTCGGTTAAAGATATTTTGCAATACCAAAGAAAGAGGTCTGCAGAAGGAATAATTCAGCAGAACTTCTACTCCTTGCCCGGAAGCAGGAGACTGAATCTTGTCAGATTTATGGACCTTAGACCTCGTAAGTGCTAACAACTGCGTAAGGCTGAGGAACGCCACTTGCCATATCATAGGCTAAGAAATCATTGTCACTTCGTTCCAAAACCCCAAAACATTGCATGGCAAAGATCTACCCTACTCCACAAAGAGAAGATGAAGTTAACTACTGCAAATAGATGCTGATGTTATTAGGCTGCACATTTTAAAGAAGATAAAAGGTCAGCAATGCATTTTTAAGGGTTCGTTATCCTCCCCCATCAGTTTTATTAATATGCATGAGTAAATGTAAAACAGCTATAGTTTATAGTAATAGACATAAAAGGAAATTCAGGGCCGTTTAAGACAACCTCTAATGGATAACTCCCTATAATGAAACCAAGACCCACTCTGCAGATACATCCTGAGGAGTCTTTGTTTCTCACATGAGCAATAGTCAATATGGAATGTGCCCTGCCCCTTATGGTGCCATGATCTTTTCCTCTGAATTAGATGAGACTAATTAGGTCCTATTAGGAAAAACAAAATAAATCAGTTGCAATGGTAAATTACTTATTTATGCCCTTCAAAAGTATTTTATGGATATGATGACATTGGTGTGCCAAGGTTTTGAATCACAGGGTGAACTAAGCACTGGTTTAACAGGATCACATGTTCCTAAAGTTTTGAGATTTTTGTCTTTTTAAAGGAAGTCCATGCTGTTGTGTAGGCAGCTTACATAACAAGGTCTGAAGCAATAACTGACATTTATATCTGGAAGCAGAAGCAAACCCTCGTACTGTTTTTCTCAGACTTTGTTTGTTGAGTGCATTTACAATCTTGTGACTTTCAGACTTAGCATCTGTTTTGGAGTCCATTTCCAAAATGTCACAGTGTCTTCTGCTTTGGTTTCTTCTCTTGTTTAATGTCAGCATGGTGACTTTCAGATATATCTTTAAAGAGATAAACTAGTTCATAAAACCTTGTTACCATGAGGCAGCTGCCATTAATGACTACACCTCTACCACCTGAAACCTATCAAGTAGATGTTGTATTTTGTGTCATGGTATCACATAAGCACTAGGAATATGATATAATATTTTCTCCTCTGATCTACAAAGTATTCTCCCTCTGGGTTTTGAATAATAAATCTTCTTGCTATTATCATCACTATAGGATGCCTCAGCATCAAACAATCTGTTCTTCTGGGATATTAGAGTGCTCCCATTAGAGAACTCCTGTTTCAAGACCCCATAATTCATTAGCTGAATGCTTGTAAATGTCACCTAGTTATAACTCCTGTAGGAGCAAGTACTGTCATGTGCTTTCTGGCACTACATACCTTGTCTGCTCAGACAGAGGCAGATTCTTTGCTGTTTGTTTTCCTCCGGGACTACAAGTGTGTCATTTAAGTTGTAAACTGCCATCACTATGGAACTTTTCTTTTTCTATGCACATCGCTGGACAGGCTGCTCTAGAAATAATACAAAGTATCAGTCCAAATAATTTAGACAAAACACAAATTGATTTTAATTGGATTTTTGCCTCTTTAATAATGGTTAAATATTTGCTATCTAGCTGTAATAGTAAAGCTGAAGTAAAAACCTGTGCTGATTGCTCCTTAGTTTCATTTCTGCCAAGTCATTGCATGGGTTTGCTGCAAGAATTATTATTCTTTTAAGAAGATGCTAAAACCCCATGGTTGAACACTCTGCTCTGGGCTAAGTCACAGCTAAATGATGGCAGCTAGGATTCAGAAACTGCCATGTAAGAAACCTGCTCTCTTGGCCCAGCAGTAATGTAACTTCATCTTTATCCTCACATCACGCATGCAAAACTTATGGGCTTGCAAGCAGCTGCTGTGACACATCTGAATTCTGCAATGCAGAAAAATGTAATTGTAAGAGACACCAACAAATCTGAACACCTGGATCCTAAACACTGCTTCTGCTCCTTCTCCATTCATCAGTTTAGATGGGGTTTCATCCTTCGCAACTTTTGGGCAGCTATATAAAATAAAAACTATGATGCAGTTAGATCCACTAAGCTTTTAGACTGTGGAACTAGTTTTATCAGACATTGAAGTGATTTAACGAAACAGCAGAATCCAGTGACTAGATTTGATATTCATGCATCCCACAAAATAACCTAATTGTGAACCGAAGGAATCAAAATCACATTGAGAAAAGCAGTGAGAATTTGTTAAATTTCAATAATAAAGTGCTATTTATTCAGAAGACTCTTTAGAAAAAGGTACTAACTCCATTTCATTATTAGAAGTCCCAATTTCCGCTTCATTTCCAAATAATAATTTTAAATTTTAACACTACTTTTTAAACATTTTTAATTTTTCCAGAACTGCCAGAGGATAGAAAAAGTAAAGGACTGCAAGGAAAGAAAAAAACCCAACGTTTCTTTTGTTCTTTTGCTTGTGCTTTCTTCTGTGAGAGTTTGAATAAAATCAAAAACCCAAAGCAAAAAATTCCTGGGGCGGAGTCACAAAATCTTTTTCTAAGAACAAGGAGGTGCCAAAACAACAGTGTTGGCCGTTGTGTTGGATGTCATACCACCACTCGTCTCAGGTGTGTTTTTACAGCATTTCTTGCCTCCCCTTGCCCATGCCTGTTGCTTGCCTGGCGCTCAGAGATCCCCGCCAGGCCCCTGGCCTGCCCTTTGAGGCTGGGCGGCCAAGGGGGCTGCCCCAGGGGCTGGAGCAGGCAACCTCTCTGCTGTCATTGCTGAGATGGATGTGATTTAATGCTAGGAGTGAACAAAGACCTCAAAAGTATTTTAGTGCTTGTTCAAAAAGCTGTTACAGTGAAACGCTGAGTTTGTTTCATCTGCAATCAGTCTTTGCGTGTGACTTCTTGCAAACATTTGACTGTAGAATAAGGCACGTTTGACACCATTGCATACATTTATTGTATTTCAGAGAAGAATCCAGTGTTGTAAGTTCTCAGTATCAAGGGAAAAAAGGGGGATTGTCTTGTTGGGTCAATTTGATGGTCACAAAAGAAAATGGATTCCTAATGGGAGGTGTAGATCCAGCGCTCTATACTCTGCATACACTGGAGATGTTATAGATTTTACTATATCCTCCATATTAAAAAAAAAAATCTTAGCCAGAAAAACTTTTCTGTAGAGGAGAATTGGATCCCAAAGTGAGTAAACTCTGACTCCAGGGAACATTGTGCCATACTGAATCAATATGGCTTGGATTTGAGTTTTTCATGAAATATGCAAACAGATAGTATACTTGGAGCGGGGCAGGGAAGAGTGACTCTTTTACTGTAAATAAATTTGCCTCAATGAAGTTTTTCACTGGCTGAAATGTTCTGTAGCTCTTATTTATTTTTATTTATTTCAAGCCTTTGCATGTGTTAGTTTTTCTGCACATTGTAAAATTTAAAATTGTCCCTTAGAGTGAAAGCTGTGATGATCATTTTATTGAAAGATTTAACTTGAAATTGCAAGACAGACTATCCTAAAATTACTGACATGCCTGTTTCTGGATTCATTCCAGAAGTATTTGAGCACCACCAAAAATTGCATGAAGAGTTCTGTGCATCCAGCTGCAGGCCCTGAGGGGAAGGGCATACGTGGTAAAGAATCCTGCTGGGCGGGCAGCTCCTGCTCACTTGCCCATCATAGTCAGTAAGCTGCCTCTGCACAGTGGTCCAAATTAAAACCTGATGCTGCATGAAATACTTGCTTCCTTTGGTAAGCCAGAGCTCTTAGCTGAGCTGATAAACCAGCAGAGATGAGGATTTAGAGAGGAAGATGTGATGGGCAGCTGGGAGACAGCAGTTTAGCGATATCTTAACCTGGATCAAGAGCAGCTGATGGTTTGTCAGACCACAGCCCACGTCCCTGTTCCTGCAGTCTGCAGCACCAGCTAATGCTCATCCCTGGCTTGTCATTCCATTTATTGCTGGCAGATAAACACATTAGCTTGGTGTTTCTGCTCAGATTATCATCAGCAAAAAGGTAATATATTTAAATTACTGTCAGTCTTCATTTTAGTAATTCACAGAGATGAATTGCAAACCCCTCGCAGAAGAATGTGTTTTGTGCAGGTTTACAGAGGTATCATGATGCAAATCTACTTAACAAGTTTTCTTTCCCACCTGCATTAGCCAGTGACTATTTTAATGTTTTCTTAAATTCTGGAGTAAAATTACATGGGAACTTATACAAACATGAAAATATATATGACTTTATGATCAGACTGTACAGGTTGTTCAGCTAATGATACTGCAATAGGATTGGTCAATACAGAGAATTTCTCTTTTGTGGTAGATTTCTGCTTTGACTTTTCTTTTTGACCTGAATTGAAAGGAAAAATTAATCTATTTTTTGTTCCCCATGAAATAAGAATTCAAGAAAGTATTATCTTAAAATTTCAAACAGCTTTTTTTCAAGTGTTTCATCTCATAAAGTAAAGACCTTTGTTTGGAATAGCTTCAACCTCATTCATAACCCATTAAGTCCAAATGAAGCACACTGATTTTCTTCAAAGCACTGATTATTTCCATTATTTTTGTATAAAAGTGAATATATTCCTGTGTAAAAATATTCAGTTTCACTGCAAATTTTCTCTAATAAAAATATGCTGTTCATAAAAATTTCAGTCAACCCTAGATTCAGAATAATATTTAATTATGGAATAGGAGTACAAGCCTTTCTTCTATAAAGGAGTACTGGACAGCATGGGAAGGCTCTTTTGTTGATGTAGACCAACAGTTTTCCATGGGAATTATTAAATGACCTAGAACCTGAAGGAGACAGATACAATTTTGTGATGATTATAAATCCTTAGCTTCAAAGCTATTGTTTGTGCCTACATCTAATTGATGCTCGTGACAAACTCAGAAGTGAGAAGTTATTGTTGGGTGAAAATTTTTGTAGTATTAACTGATTCAGACTTTCAGTTGAGTTTACATCTTTTTAAATATGACAATTCTTTATAATAAATTCCCTCCATTCATTGTGGTAGGAGGTTTAACATAACACATTTCAGTTAAGCAACCAGTTTTGTCTAAAATGGAGAAAGTACTTCGCTGAAATATTTTTTCAACATTTTTTCCAACAGTTTTAACACAAAAAGTGCCAATTCTCAATTTTAAAATAATACTTTTTTTTAGAAATCTAAATTTCACCGAAAGTTAGAAATGATTCAATAACCTGCAGCTAACTAAAATGTTTTCATTTAAAGCAGATTTGGGGG
>VZTG01006663.1:1999233-2071907 GCA_013397845.1 Melanocharis versteri | reverse complement strand
TTCTTTGCTATGGGGGGGGTGGGGTTTCCCCAGTGGTTTCATCTTACTTTGAGAAAAAGAAATCCACTGAAATGGATCAGCCTTTGAATGCTGGATGCCACAGGTATCATGTCTGCAGACAGGCTGCTGGGGACAGAAAAGCTGTGGGAGCACAGGGGCGGTGTTGGCAGTCCATGTCCAGGAGGGTGGATGAGTGGACCAGAGCAAAAACACAGTGAGAAGGTACCGGGTACGGACACAGGAGAGCAAAGCTGAGGTGTTCTGTGCAGGAACACCTGCTTCTGAAAAGTAGGAAAGCCAAGCAGAGAGCTCCAGAGAAAAGACAACCCAGGAGAAAATGAACCACGAAAGGACTGCAGACGCTGTTGGGCCTGACTCTGCTCCTGATTCATGGCAGCAGGGATGCCTGTTCCACGGGTTAGCACCAGCAGGTATGTCAGGTGTTTGTGTTTCTCAGCCTCCCATTCTCTGTGATCTCCTCTCTCGACCAAAAGCCATGCATTACGTACCAGCTGGGTGAGGATACAACCTTTCTGCTGACATCCTTTATGTGTAATACCCATGAAATGCATTTTTCTTGTGAGTTGTTTACTTTCCGTCCCCATCTGGCTGCCTCCGTCATTATGGGGAAACAACAAAGGGTGCCTTTCCACCGACTCAGGATAGGAAAGTCAAAGGCTCAAAACCTGATGCCAGCCACATCACTCCATCACTCATTATGCTAATCTAAAGCATGATCTAACTGAGTAATGGATCTTTCCTATGAAGAGAGAAAACTCTAGGAACCAGAGTGAAGCATGAATAGAGAAGCATAAACAGGAGTCAAGAGAAGGACCTGGGGCTTACATCTTGGGGTAGTCATAGTGGTGGTTGTCATTGTGACAGAAAGGGCACAGAACCCCATGGCAGAGCTTTGTGAGCCATAATCTCCTCTGCCATCTCATTGCCTTTTCAACACCCTGGCCTCAGAGGAAACATGGTAGTCACTGTTCTTCAAAAGTTTTTTTAATTTAATTAACAACGGAAATTATTGCTTTGTTACATCATTAAGCCTCTTCCCTGGAGTAAATGTTGATGTTTATGAAGTATCTGTGAGAGCTCTCTTTTGTTCACAGCTGGACTTGATGATCTTAAAGGTCTTTTCCAACTTAAATGATTCTGTGATTCTGTGGTTGTGAAGCACAGTAGTGGTAGTAGCTTTTTGGCGTCAGTGTCTGTCTTCCAGCCTTCACCTCAGAAGTATTTTGAAAAAAAAATCACTTTGATGGATTGACCCTGGCTGACATCAGGTGCCCAACAAAGCCACTCTATCACTCCCCTACTCAGATGGACAGAGGAGAGAAAATGGAACACGAGGCTCATGGAGTGAGATAAGGACAGGCAGAGGTCACTCATCTGTTATCACCACAAGCCAAACAGACTCGACTTGGGGGAAATTAATTGAATTTATTACCAATCAAAATCAGAGTAGAATAGTGATAAATAAACCCAAATCTTAAAATCACTTTCCCCCCACCCCTCCCTTCTTTCCATGTTCAACTTCACTTCTGATTTCTCTACCTCCTCCCCTGAGTTGCACAGGGAAAATTGGAGTGAGTTTTTGCAGTCAGTTCATCACGTTGTTTCTGCTACTCTTTCCTGCTCAGGGGAAGGACTCCTCCCACTCTTCTCCTGCTTCAATGTCAGGTCACTCCCATGAGAGACAATCTTCCATAGGCTTCTCCAAACTGAGTCCTTCCCATGGGCTGCAGTTCTTCAGAAACTGTTCCAGCGTAGGCTCCTCTGTCTCTGCACAGGGCCACAGGTCCTGACAGAATCCTGTTCCAGCACAGGCTTCCTACGGGGTCACAGCCTCCTTTGGGCATCCACCTGCTCTGGCATGGGGCTGCTCTGTGGGCTGCAGGTGGATCTCTGCTCTATGGGCTGCAGGGGCACAGCTGCCTCACCATGATCTGCACCACGGGCTGCAGGTGAATCTGAGCTCTGGTGCCTGGAGCACCTCCTGCCCCTCCTTCTGCATCGACCTTGGTGCCTGCAGAGCTGTTCCTCTCCATTTGCATGCCTCTCTCCAGGTGTTGCTCTGCAGCAGGGTTTTTTCTCCCTTCTTAAACACATGATCCCAGAGGCACTGGCACTGTGACCGATGGGCTTGGTCTTGGCTGCTGGTGGGTCTGTCCTGGAGCCAGCTGGCATTGGCTCTGTCAGACCCAGGGGAAGCTTCTGGCATCTTCTCACAGAAGCCACCTCTGTAGCCCCCCACACAACCAAAAGCTTATCACGCAATCAAGATACAAGCATATAACTTACCAAATTGATTTTTACAAAAATGCTGTCCTTCAGAGTTTAAAATGCTGTCGTAGTTCATATATCCTCAAATTTGCATGTCCAGAGAAATCACCATCTTCTGTATTTGGTGTAACTGTTCTGTGAACTATTCAGATCACTTGCATAGTTACAGTGAAACAGTCCATGAACAGTTCATAAAAAGCATGTCTGAACTGAAAAATCACTCCTTGCATGCTTTACAGCTATCCATATTTTGGTGCTTTTAGTTTTTATTTGCCTTTTTGTGTCTTTGAATAGCCTCTTATTTTAAGAAAAAAATTACTGCTTTTGAAATAACATAAGCCAGTATATTTTCCAAACTTTGGTGGCGCCAGACACACCATGCTTCTGATGCCACTCTTTGTCAGATGATAGATGAAACTGAATTCAGCAAAGCCAGAAGTTAAAACTCAAATCCCAACCAAGTCACTAGGGCAGAGACACAGCAACTGCAGCATGAGCTCAGTGCTTTCAAAGCCCTCGGTCCATGCAGGTGCATGTCCCCTCCACATTGTTGGTGCAGGGTGGTTCTGACACCGCCAGGTGCCTCCACTGCATAGGCTCATCCTTGTTCAGTGCCCATTCGTGCAGTGTGTGACCCAGAAATTCCCCACTCAAAACCACAGGACGCTAGATTCCCACAAAAAGGAGAAGTGGCCAGTCCTGTGAATCTTCTCCCCTCAGGGGAGAAGCTGTTTGTAGGTGTTTGTCGCAATCCCTGTGGCAAACTAAGGCATTAGCTCAAGAGCTTTCTGACTCTGAGACTTTTATCTATAGGATCCCAGTAAGTGTACTGAAAATTTGTAGGGCTTTGTGACCTGGGGAGAGGTCACAACTGCAGTTAGTCATTGTGTGTATGTAAGTTAATCATGAGATCTTACAGTTTGAAGCAGACCAGAGCCCATTCTGCCAGCCTCATCCTTTGTTACAGAGGCCATGTGAAAAGGCACTCTTTTAAGGTGAGGAACATCCCTAGACTTTAATTTTTCTCTTACTGGGTCTTTAAACAGAACAGTTTATTAGCTCCAGTTAAGGGGGAAAATGGAATTGCCTGATGTCAACACCAATTTTATTCTACCTGTCAGGCCATTGTGACATGTGACTAATAGGATGGGTATTGGCAAGTAAACACAATACTGATAAATGTTCTTGCAATTATGCTGGAGAAGTTGCTCTGTATTGTGTTCATGAAGACAATATGTGCACCAGCAGAAGTCTGAAGGTTAATGAAGAAATATTAGGAGACGAGGAGACTTGTCAGCAGCTGCTGTTTGTACAAAACCTTCATAAAGGGAACATTTCCATCTTTATGCACACACAGCTCCATTAAAAGCAATCATTGTTAACAGCAATTATGTTTATTTTGTTGCTATGTGTGAGACTCTGCTCTGCTCCAGAGTTTGGCTTTTGGGATGGGGTGGTTTGAGGGGAGCCTTAGGCACATGCTCCAGGTTTGCTTTTACTCTCTCCTTAATATCACCCTAATATTACCCTGGTGCCTCCGGGGGGGGCACTTCAGTACGTTGCAGTGAGGCACCCAGAGACGGGAGCCCCAGAGCAGGGAGTTCCTGGAGCACCACACCATCTGTTTGCCAGCACAGTCCTGGCAGCTTCTGAGCCTACAGCCCACGCTCAGCCACGTTTGATAGAGGTGTAGCTGCCAGGGACAGTAAGGTTCCACATGTGTCACACGTAAAGGAATGCCCAGATGAGAAGGGAAACCTTGTCAGTGCAGGGAGGGAGGAAGGGCCACGTCTCTCCCTTCCCTTTCCTGGGAAGTGAGCTGCTGGCAGCCCCGTTGACACATTGGCCCAATGAACATGCTGCTCACTAGCCCCAGGCTACCTTCCACCCAGCCACAGGCCACGGTGGGGTGGGTGGTGAGTGCTTGGAGGTGCTGGTGAAGGACCAAAAGGGATGTGAAGGACAGCTAGGGGCATTACTGTGCAAGTGCCTAGGGGAAGGAACATTCCAGGCTCGGGCTGATGAGGTCCTGGATGAACACGCCCTTTCAGCAGAAGCTGGGACCACCTGGTCTCCAGGGGTGGGGTCAGCCCAGGGGCTCTGGAACACATTCTCTGAATGCTTGGCAGAAGGTAGATGCTCTATAAAATCTGAAAGGAAACAAAACCTTGTGGTGGAGGGGTTGACAGAGGGTGGTGGGGTTGACAGAGGCTGGTGCCTGTGGCAGCAGGGTGGAGGTGGGAGGTGAGATGCAAATTCGTAAGGAGACAGGCTTTGTTAGCTCTCAAAGCAGAGCCGCTTAAGAGGCGAAAATAAACATTCATTAGTGTAATTTCAAACTAACAGCTGGTGCCAGACATGATTAAACTCACACTGTGTAAGGCAGTGAACCCAAAAGTACACATCACCTTTTCTGCAATAGGTGTTCAAAACCTAAAATTCAGGCAGTCTCACTCACATGTCCCTTCCTTCCACATGCAGAGCACCCTGGCTTCTGGGAAACTGTTCTTCTCGTTTCCCCAAAGTGCACACCTATTTGTCATGATGTTTTTCACATTTTAATAATCCACATTGTGAATTATAATTATGGCTATTAATCCAAGGAATGTAAGTGTAGAAAGCTGCTATGCCTTGCTGGATTTTTTCCTCTCAAATTACATCTATAGTAAATCTTCTGAATTTGACCTTTCTTTATAGTTGTAAGATTCTTTCTTTAATGTATATTTTGAAACTGCACACATAGCAAGTTTTTGTTCTTGTCTATGCAAAGATCTATTCCCAAGGACTTTGACCACCATTGGCTTCTTGCTTAGTGTCTGTCAGTCTTTTAAAGAAAATTTACAGTTTTGCGGAATAGGCATATTTGCTCTCATTGCCTAATGCTACTAATATCTTACTACTGATATTAGTTATTCAAATGGTGCATTAAATTTACACAAATTCTTCATGGTCATAACATTTTCTGGAAACATCGGGAGGCCTCACAGATGTTCAAATGAATAAAAAGGAACTAGGACAGGTCAACAGTATGAAAAAAATACAGAGAAGGCACAGAACTTTTTGCTTAATCCTCAAACATATGTGCTATTCTGCAGTTTAAGCCATCCCATCTGCAGTGCCAGAAGAAATAAACACAGCATTTAGGGAAAAATAGGTTTCTTTTTGAGAGCAGGCCGTGGCATATATTGCCACTCTTCTTCCTCATTTGGTCAAATTGTTTTTAATGCTGAGCACAAACATTTCCCTTTTCAAAACCGTGGCATTTGGGGTCATTCAGGTGTAATCTGGATCTGGAATGAAGCAATAACTTTTAGCAGCTTGTTATGTGTTAACATCAGGTCATTTTGTAGCTAGATTATATACATGTATTCCAGGCTCTGAAAGAGAAACATTTAATTTCTAAAGAATAAAATAAACAAGGAGCTATAAATTATAGCTGTGCACTACAGCAGAAAGACCATAGGTTCAAAATATCAAAACAGCTTCGATCTTTTCTTAGAATCAGGTTTTCAGCCATGGCATGGGGAACTCTGAACCGCACAGAATAAACAGTTGATATCTAGGAGCTGCACTGATGGAAGATGCTGAGTTGCAGGAGATTTATATCCTCATTTACCCAGAATTTCTTTAGTAGCTGAGTAGAGCTCCCATTTTGGCTCTGTAGACAGCCCTGAAATAATGCAGGCAGAAGCACTGGGCGTTTTCTTGCAGAGTTTTGCTGTTGAATTGGAAGGGGCCAATCTCTCAGCTGAATTGGAAGGCAGCTATAATAAAATCCTCTGAGCTTGATTTGGGGAGCTCTAGTATAAGTCTTGTTCCACTTTTACTGTTTGTTTTTTGCTGCAAAACGTTTTCTTACTGTGCTGGTTTTTGATGGGGTAGAGTTAATTTTCCTCACAGTAGCTGGTGCAGGGCTGTGGTTTGGATTTGTGCTGTAAATGGTGCTGATAACACAGAGATGTTTTGGTCACTGCTGGGCAGGGCTTACACAGAGCAGAGGCCTTTTCTGCCTCTCACCCCAGCCCAGCAGCGAGGGGGCTGGGGGTGCACACGGAGTCAGGAGGGGACACAGCTGGGACAGCTGACCCCCACTGACCATGGGGATGTTCCAAACTGCACAGCATCATGCTCAGCATATAGAGCTGGAGGAAGAAGGAGCAAGGAGGGGACATCTGAAGTGACGGTGTTTGTCTTCCAAAGTAATCAGTACGTGTAATGAGCCCGGCTTTCCCAGGGATGGCTGAACACCTGCCCGCCCATGGGAAGCAGGGAAGGAATCCCTTGTTTTGCTTTGCTCATGCACACAGCTTTTGTTTTCCCGTTCAACTGTCTGTATCTCAAGCCACAAGTTTTGTCACTGCTCTGATTCTCCCCCTCCAGTGGGGAGGAAGTGAGCGTCTGCATGGGGCTTCGTCGGCAGCTGGGGTTAAACCACACGCCTTCATAACTGATGACATTTTCCGTAGCTTAATCTAAGCACGTTTAGACAAATAAACACATTTTTGGAATTGATTGCCAAATTTAAGAAAGAAAACAGCAACAAAAAGTTGCCTGGATGGAAATTAAATGGATGTTTATCTCTGATAAAACAAGCAGACCAACAAACAGGAACATTTTGAACCAATTCAAATGTTCGGCTTTTCCCGTAGGTTAATTGCAAAGTGAGAAAAATGATTTTAAAACCAACTAATATATTTCTTTCTGGAGGCATTGAAATAATTTATTTACTTTTCCAACATGAAACAATTCATTAAAATATCAAATATTTCAGTATTTTTATAATTCTGTCTTCTTTGGTTTAACTGGAGCACATTGCCGAATTCAACTTCAAATTGTATGTTTCTGCCCTCCACCCCACCCTGCCCACTCCTTCTTACGGCAAAAAAAATTGATTTTTCAACAAGGATTGATTAGTAGTCTGAAAGAATAATAAATTGCTCAGCATTATGTAAGAAGTCAAAGCACAACAGTAAATACCATGTAGGTGCTTCCTATCCAGTTCCAGCAGATGCATGCAAAGAACAGATGGATTTTCTTGTATTCCCACTATTTTCCACATTTGCTGTTCTTGCACCCTGAAATGCAAGTCACCGTACACCATTGACTGTAGGCAGGCAACAAATAGGAATGCAAGTCTCTCACAGCTCAGCAAAATACATAGTAAAGTGAGAAAATAGAAGATTTTTAACCACCAACACATTTTCATTTGACCCAAATAGACAGGACAAAAAAGGATTTTCACATGGCAAACTGAGCCAAGTGTAATTTTATATCACTTGTGATACAGGATGTAAAGATTGTTATCTGTTTATGTGAAAGGAAGAGAAAAGAGACAGATGAAATATTCCAGGGTGGGAACTGCAAAGCAAACCTTTACTCTTGTAGAAATATTAATAGAACTATGATAAGACCAAGGTTTCATTGCAAGCTGTCTTGTACTTAAAGACTCCTGATATTTTTTTAACATGCTATCCATCAAAATTCACAGTGAATGAGGCAAGATTCCCAGCTGCTGCTGGAGGGGACAGTGACAAAGGCCTGATGATTCCTTGTCAATGCTTCAGAAAGCCACGACTGAATGACAGAAATAACCTCTCATCAATTCAGGAAAGAGCCTTTAGGAAAGATCTTCCTCATCTGACTTCTCTTTGCCTCTGCTGATTTAGGCCAGATGGGAAACAGGTCTTGTGTCATGTAAAGTCCTTTTGATCAATGATCAGAAAAAATTCAGCTGAAGAGGTTTGCAGCTGAATTTACAAAATAAATGGGATAGACTTTGTTTTGTCATTTTTGTTCTAACATTCTGGTCTTTCACCATACTGATGGCCTGGAGTTGTCTCCTTGAGCTACCACCACTATTTCTATTTTCCAAAAAAAAAATTCTATTTTCTTTACTACTGAAAAAATTATAAAGAAATAAGGAGAAAATGGTTTATTGTTTCTGCTCTTTCCTCTGACACTAGGATGTCTAGTGAGTCATCTAAATTCAGATTAATGTCTAGAGAGCCCACTGTACTGCAGGAGGTGTTTCTCCATGGCATTCCCAGTCTTACATTATCTGTCTGTCCAAATTTGGAAAGTTTTACATTATTCAGTGAGTCTGACTACAGGAATATGTAATTGTCACTGAGATCAAATGAAGTTATACAGATTACAAGGAAAAAAAGCCCATCAGATGAAGGCATAAAAATACTCTATTTGTTTAATGTGGATGAATACTTCCTAGAATTTGAGGATTCTTTAAAAAAAAAAAGGTATCTGGAATCTCCACCTCGGTCAGGTCCTTGGTACAGACAAGAGTTTCATTGATTTCTGTATAAAGATTAAAATTAAGCATTTGAGTTCATACGGCCGAGGCCAGTTTGATTCTTCATCCTATTAATCCAAATTCAGATTTACCACAACCTTCTTACCTAAAGATCTACAAAAGATTGTTGGATTGAAATCTATGTAGAAATACAGCTGTTCTGAGGCTCAGTCACAAAAAGTACAATGAAATAAGTACAGCGAAGGCAGAAAAGTCAGAATATCTATTTCTCATAAGTTCCTAATACTTTGAGCTTTATGTACATCCTGAATAGAAAATTGTATCTTCTCCATGAAACAGATTTTTGAAAATGCCAATTCAAAAAAGTAAAAAAAAATAATTTACATTTAACAATGAATAGTTCTTACTTCAAGTCAATAGGACATAGAATTGTGAAATTCTTGCTCAAACCCTTCATGCTTCCACTCCATCCTGTAGGCTGTTTTCTTCCCTGCGACATACCTCTTGCCACTCACTGCAGCTTTCCCATAAATCCCATAGTGCATCATGGAGTAAAGAACTTGGCCCCTGGGATATGTGAGGCATTTGAACCAGAAGTCTGCAAAGGAAAATGACTCAGGGAAAACTTTTACAGAAACTGGATATTGTATTTAAGGTATATTTTGCCTAGAAATCCTAGGTCAGCAGAGTAACCAGAGCAGAGTAACAACTCTGCTCTCCACTTACTGGTATTGCCTTGTGAACCCCTAATTACGTGTGGTGCTGTCTGTAGTACAGAACTAGTCCAGCTCATGTACAGGTTTAATTTTCAGGAAAATACATTTTTCTCTTTGACTCATGTTCGGATCAGTCTTTTACCCCAAGCATGGACTTTCATGAGGAGCTTTGCATTGTTCTGCAAAGGTAAAAGGTAAAGTCTGCATGTGCCTGGCTCTCAGCAGTCATGTGGCATGCACCCCTCGAGGAGAGCAGGCAGCAGCTCTTAGGGATGTTTCCTTGGGTCTGTTTGGCTGACTGTTTGGCAGCCCTTTCCATCAAGAAACTAATGCAGTGGGGATGGACATCTCGGGAGACAAAGCTCAGTCAGGAAACTCCCATCCCTGGTTGTTTGAGGGGGTGACTCAGACCCCCTTCATGAAATCTCACCATGCTCTAATCTAATTTAGTGCTTCCCTGACTCAGAGATCGCTGGAACAATATGTCAGAAAAACAGTAATTACTGCCCCACACCTTGTCACACAGCGTGGTTAATGATCACTGAAATTAGGAACCAGCCCAGCACCTTTTCCACGGGCAGCAATAGAGACTCAATACATCTTTTATGTATGATAGCAAACAACTTCCATCATTACAACAATTCTGTTACTCTATCTTTTTTTCTTTTTCAGGCCAATTTTTCAGTTATGAAATACATTGCAATTTTGAAAAACTTCCTTTTGGAAATAATTTAAGCAACTATTTGGGCCTGATGACTTCTTTTTTCTTACACAAGCCACCCACGCAGAATTTCCTTAATAAAGGACATCACATTAATTCATAGAAATGCAAACCTCTCTTATGCCAATGTCTTCTTAACAAGAGCAACAAAAGTCTTCTGAGTGAAGACTGAACAAGAAACCAAGCCTACTCTATGCTCCAGTATTAGTAATACCACAGGTTCCTCTTTCTGAGCTTTACCAAGGGACCTTACAGCCACAGCACAGAGTTAAGGTTGAGACCAGCAGCCGATCAAGACATGGCTCTGTTGTCATGTGGCCCTGGAATTCAAATGAGGGAACCAGTACAGCAACCTGGGGAATGGTTAAGGGATCAAGAAAAGAAGTAAAAAAAAGAATCATCCGTCAAATGCAACTCAAGGTGTTTATTTTACATTTCATTAGTGCTGCTAGACAGATTCTGGAGAACTGGAGAGTGGCTGGTGGAGATGCAGAATATTTATGTGTTGCATGCAAGAGTCGAAGTGCCTGTTCCCACACATCTGTGCCTAGCACACAGTGTCCCCAGAAAAAAAGACAGGAATGGAAAAGAACATCCTTTATTTTTCCTGTCAGATGCAGGACCCTTCTGCTCAGATCTCAGCAATCAGTGCGAGGAACAAATCCTAATGTGGAGTTTGTATTAGGGCAAGCGTAGCTTGTTTTTCAGGTTCTTGTTTGCAATGACCCTCTTGGTGCTGAAGGCAGCGTGCGCCGCTTACGCAGCCACTTCCAAAGGCTGATTGGGTACAAGCACAGATACTGAGAGACTGGGATGTACTGACACCTTTGGATGGGGTAGGGAAGAGTGGAGTGTCTATCACAGACTGTACCAAAGGGGCTTTCCTCCCTCTCAGTGTGAAAAAGTAATTTTGGTGAACTGCCCAGCAAGGCTGCTGGGACCAGAAGGCTTTGGAGGGGTCTACTCCGACACCAAATGATGGCTTGACAGGACTCCACATCAGTGTGCAACAGCCCTGGAAGTTCCCTTTTCCCATGCACAGCTCACTCTGATTTACAGGTGTGCTGGCAGCAGAGCAACTCACAGCTGAGTACCAGAGGAGCTGATCTGAAAAACACCTCCTGAAGCACCAGAGCAGTGAGCCACAGACACTTCCAGAGAAGGCTGCAGTAATCGCCTCCTGTTGGCAGTGTGGGAAGAGCAGCCCTCAAGATGAAAAATGATCTGATAGAGGAAGGTCCAGCTGTGTCTTTCCCTTCCTTTAGTGTATTAATGAACTCTCTAGGGAAACTAACAAGGAAATACTGAGTATTGCATTAGTAGTAGACAGGTGATATTCAGCTTCCTTTTGCTGTAACAGCGAATCCAGTTGGTGGTATGGAAGAGATATCTCCAGCCATATGAGATGTTAACTTGGATGTGACATCCTCTGGGGCTCAGTTCCTGACCAAGTGAAGCCATGCTGGTAGAGTTGCTGAAAACAGCACCAGCAAGAAGTACGGAACTTCCCCCTCTGGTAAATGAGGGACAGAACTCCAGCAGCGTCCCTGGTTCAAGGCTGGTGCTAAGATCCCAAGAAGGTGATCATGTCAGGGAGCATTTTAATTATATTGGCCAGGGTGAAAAAACCCTGATATTTTCTATCCCACCTTTGCAATTATTTACACAACCTCTGGTATTTTGCAAAATGAAGGGATGATTATTCCTTGTGTTTGCAGAGTTTCCATAGGGAGAGCTCCAGCTCTCTGTTTACCACTGAGTCACCAGCTTAACATCGACTTGACCAATCCACGTTAAGCTGCAGCCAGTTACTTCCACCTCAGCAGCAGCAGCAGTTGCCTCTCACTGCCAGCTAACCCCTGGCACAGAGCACTGCAAATACTCTGCCACATCACAGACAGAAGTTCCTGCTGGTTTAGGACCAGTTCTTACTGTAACTGAAGCAGCTTATGAAGGTTTTTATGTACTAATTGTCATCCAAGTTGTTACGCTGGCTATTCATTTTAACTTTACATGCTGGAGTAGATTGTAAGCTGCAGGAGGTAGAAAAATAGGCTAAATCAGTTTCTACTTTGAATGGATGATTTGTATTTAAGAAGAGGTCTAACTGAGAAACAGAAATGGAACCATACAGTGTATCTAACTCAGAAAGTCCCAAAAATTTAGGCTCAGGTACAAGGGAAGTGCATCTAAAATACAGCTTTCCCCTTTCTAAATATTCATCATATTCATCCTCAATTTTCATAGTAGTTCACTTACTGTTCTCTTGGAACAGAGGCTGAGCCTGTAATTATCAAATTATGCATGCCCTGGCTCAGGGTAGACTGAGGCTGGGACTCCCAAGGGATGGGAGACAATTGCTCAGCACCCATTACAGTTTCACTGACACTTAGGAGAATTAGTGCAATTAGAATTTGCAAGACACAGGAGATTCTCAAGATGACTCCAGGAATCCAGGGAGGCTAATTTTAATCTTCCTGAATGTAGGTTTTCCTGCAGAACAGAAATCTGGGAGCAGATGCTGCCCTAGAGAGCTCAAATATTTTTCTTGGAAGAAACCCTATGCTAATGTGAAATAGTTAGCAGGGGTCTGATCCGTCTCTCCTTTCTGTAAACATCCTAGTGTTTACAGCAACGTCACAATGTTAAGTATTACTGTACCAAGTCCAGATGTCCCAACTCATTAAAAACTTCTACGAAGGCAACAGGAATTCTTCCGTGGATAAGGCAAGCTGCAGCTTGCTCTAGATGGATGTAACCAGAGCCAAAGTTTACTCTCGCACTGGCACGAGCACAACAAAACTACATAAAGCTCCAGATTTACAGTGGATTGACTGACAGCAAAACATGTTCCTAGATACTGAAACATACCCAAAGGAACCAACGTGTTTGAACATCTCATTGGAAATGGCCAGTAGCACACCTTACCTTTTGACCTTTCACTCCAGTTGTGACTTCTGTTTAGCTTTTAACCATCAGAAGTCCAGATTTTCCCTTTTCCTTTGCCATATAACTGCCTAACGATTTTTGCTCTTTTAACACACCATCTTCCTTATTCAGGATACCATGGATAGCTAAGCAAAGGAAAAACAGATGTAGCAATAATTTCTTATTGTGTGTGCTAGAAGGAAAAAGTTTCTCGACCCAGGCATTACCCATGCACTCCCACTTCTCTTATTGAAGTTCTCCATCACACATCCCTGTTCCCATCCTCTCTGGATAAAGATTACAGGTCCCAGTCATCACCAGCACGCACTCACAGTTCCTTAAGCCAGGGGCTCACTGCAGGGGCTTGTGGAACTGACACAGGGACCATCCTGTGCAGTATCAGCCAGGAGGGAGTCAGGAGCCAGGTTCTGACTCAGCCTTCAGCCATACGCCATGGCTAACACTTCCTCACCTGCCCAAAGCCAGAGGGGCTTTCCGACTCCATCCCAGTCAAACCTCAGTATGAAATGGATGCTTTCAGGGTGATTCCACTGGAATCTTACCTTTCATTTCTAATCCTGTACATCATATTACAGTATTTAAAAGCGAAGGGATTTCTCTCTCTCCAGCAAGGTGTAAATGTACTTCACTGGTGCGAGTGCTGGTACAGCTGATGTCATAAGGTGCTCTCACCATAACACATCATAATGAAAGCCTGCATGTCACTCACACCAGTTATTGAATCAACGAGGCTCCACTGAGGACTTTCTGTGCCATCATCGTTTAACAACTGCACGCCAAAGAGCCTTGCTGCCTTCCTTTTATATACTTACCACCCTGCTATTTGTTGGTTCCAAAGTGTAACAGATGTATAAAAGCCTTGATCAACGCGTGCAGTGGTTTTGACTGGTCTTTTTGATAGGAAAACTTTATCTCCTGCCCATTTACACCATAAGTACTTCAGCGTATCAGGTCTCCACATGCTCTGGTCTGTTAAGAGATGTGGAGTTTTTCCCAAAGTCACACTTTTTTCCACATTATTGCTAGAACTGACATCTCTTAGGGAAGACCTCTGGGCTGCTAGAACTGATATCTCTTAGGGAAGACCTCCTGGCTGCTCAGTGCCGGATGGCAGTCGAAAGCTGTCAGCTGAGTGTGGGGGACATGGAAGACAAGCCTACTCTGCCTGCACACAACACTCAGCAGCAGGGAGCATTGCAAGGAGCCCAGCAAGTCACAAGAGCCTTTGTGGAGCTGCATCAATATACAATAAATACCACAGTAAGAGCAGGAACAGGATCTTGTTGTGTGCCAGCAGGCACCGTGTGTGACAGCTTGTGCTGAATGGCTAGAACACCACCATGCCAGCAGCTCTGGGCATGCAGGCAGCCCAGGACCAGCACCGTGCCAGTGCTGGCTGCCCCTGGCCCAGGTGGGCGAGCCTGGTCCCCCCATGGGACACGGGAGGCTGCGGCTCCATCTCCACTCCGCTGCCATTTGGCTTTGGGCGAGTCCCTTCGCCACCCTCATGTCCTTTGCAGCTCCTGTGCAGTGTGGTTGCAGGTTATCCCTCCCTGTATAAGCGCTCCACAGACCATTTAACTTGACAGAAAATATTCCATTTTGGATTTGTACTTTGGATTCTATCCCAAGCACTGGTAAAGTGCCCAGAAAAATAAGGCCCTGCTGGAGTGCTGTCTGAAAACTCAGTTAAGATACCTTTTTTCAATACAATTTCTCATGCTTTGTAAGAAGTTTGGTTTTATGAAAAGTATCAGCTATTTTCTTTATTCTTTCGGTTCTATCTGGGTATAACTAAGTGCACATTTTTTTATATTTTATTAAATTTTGAAAATCTTAAAAGGAATTATAAACAGTAACACATGAACTGCAATACAGCAGAGGGCCAAAAAGGTCTCCTAATTATACCACTCTCTTAAAAATAGTTTGTATATATTGGGATTGACCAGGGCTGATTTACAGTTCTAGGAATGAAAATATGATACAACTGATCCAACAGATAACTTTATCGAGGAGATGTCACAGGCCGGGTCTCCATGGAGCAGGAGACTGCAATGAAGAATTACTGTAGGGAAGCGTGAGCTGTTTCCAGAAGTCAGCAGTTTTGGAGCTGGCTTCAACCAACCACATTGAAAATAATAATTATGGACCCCTGTGCTCCTACACATATTGCAATTGCTGTTTTGAATAACAATTATTTACACATGCAGAGCATTCCTATCAATTGATACTATTTAACAGGTAACATCTATCAGACAATTCAATTACATACTGCGCAATAGGAACACAAATGATTAAGCGCTGTCTCTCAGAAGAGGCACCAGCTATTTTTCCACAAACCAGGAAGATGGAAAGAAAAGGTAATGAATGTTACATTAGCCAGTATTATTTCAGTAGCAGGATAATTTAAGACAAAAATTTATGTTCACAAAGGCTTTGAAATAGCTGCAAAGCTCAAGAGACACTATGATGTAATTTTGAGAGCAAACTGTGAGTACAAAAGAAAGGCTATTGTTGGGAATGTTAAGTTACTCAGAGACCAAGGGAACATAAGGTTGTACATTTATCCACACCTGATAATTTTCAAATAAAAATTTAGCTTTGCTACTTTCTAAATAAATTACTTCATTGAAATTACAATAGCTATATAAAGCAAGGAAACACAGAGGTAATCAAAATACACTTTTCTTGGCTTGTCATCCAGGAATTTCAGTTTTGGAACACAATTGAAAACTGCTCTTTTCTCTCCTGGGTGTTGGTTTCTAAAAGTCACTAACTTACTGCTGCAAAAGCTGATTAGTTTTAGTGTTCTGTTACTTGAACAATTAAATTACAGGACATGAAATTGCTTGCAAATGCCTGGCAAAGTATCTGTTAATATGTAGTCATATGAAAGAAAACATTTTCTATCAAAATGTGTGTAATTATAGATTTAAGTCCAGAGTTGTGGCTTTGGACTTTAAAACCTCTCCTTAGAATCAAGTGCTTCAAAAAACGGCCAGAAAATGTCCTGTGCCCAACAGTAGGATTCCTAAAGTGCAGTGAGTGGAAACTTTAACAGTACTCAGAAAACCTTTCCCCTCTATTTTAGAATCAAATCCCCCAGGACAGGGCTGGACACCCCTCTCTACCATTCCCCCGCTCTCACATTTGTCTTCTGTGTTACAGCAGCAGCAGTGTGCCCTTTAGTAAGCAGAAGTAAAACCTCTCTCACTTCACTCACTTTTTCTACCCCTTTGGTACTTCATGTCCTTTAATTCTATTCTAGAGGCTTTTAATGAGAGCTGTAAATGATTCAGGGTCACTCACCTTTGTTAAGAACAAGTAACAGAACAGAAATACATGCTCCATAGGGGAAAAAGATAAATCCTACGGAACAGTGGCATCTTGTTGATGAAGGAAGCATATGTTAAGAATTCTAGAAACTTCATAGAAAATCTATGCTTACAAGATGCTTGAAGATTACAGTACACAAAAGGAGAGATTCCCCAGAAATATCCATGACATGTCCTCATTTGACACAGCTGGCTCAAACCTTCAGCACTTGTTTCCCTGCACAAGAGGACTGGGCTGGGCTTTCTGCCTTCCATCCCCACTGCAGACGTTCACGAAGTGCAGCATTTCCCAAGTGGCAGTTACAAAGTCCACTGTCTTGCCCCTTCAGAGACATTTGTTAATTTACAGCAGAAGTGATTAATTACCTTGCCACTGTAAAGCAAAACTTGCCTGTTTGGTTCAGGGAGGTTAATCTATAAAAGTATATCTTACAAGTTTGAACTGTTATCCTTCACAAATCCGCAGCATACATTTGACTAGGGAATCCTATGACTTAGGTGCACATTAAAACATGTATCCCAGGGGCTAAAACTCTTCCATATTCCCATTTGTTCAACCATTGCAAAGCCCTGCATGTTCATAGCCCAAGAACTTTCAGTAAGAAAGTGACTAATATCTCAAATCTGGAACACAGAAATGTGCCACTGCATTTAGATGAACATTTAGCTCCAATGAATAGGCTTACACTTACAATCTTTCACCCTTTGTTTATTCATTGCTGGTATCAGTGACTCATTCCTCCCACAGAAAAATCAGCAGAAGGGCACTCAGAGGAACATTTTACAACTATTCCTCATTTTTCCCCCTCAACCTCCTCCCATCTCCTCCAACTCTATATAGATTCCACCTCTACTGCAGCATGTACAGCAGCAGCAGATATGAATGGATGACCTGGTCTCAGAGATACCCCCTCCATCTCTTTTCTGGTGGTGAAGTGCTCTGGGCTTTCTACCTCTGTGACAGGAATTGTAGGATAGAATGTCTTTTAACCAGATCTGCTTACAGGATCTAACAATGGGGGCAGCAGTTACCACAGTGTGATCATGTCCACAACTCCTACATTGCTGCACTAGGATCTTGTAAAAAGCTAGAAGAGAAAAAACACATATATGTCTTTCAATAATACTTGGTATAATAAATATAATTGAGGTTACACTAGAAGTCCCTAGTTTCCTGAGTCTTCCCTCACGTCCTTCTTGTAAACTGGAACAGCATTAGCTACCTTCTAGTCAGCAGGAACCTTCCCAGACCTTGGTAGATGATCAAAAGGGGTTCTTCCATACCATACATCAGCTCCTTCAGAATGCTGGGAAGAAACCCATCAGGCCCCATGGACTTGTAAACATTCAGCCAATACAGCTAGTCCCTTACAATTTCAGCATTCAGAAAAGCAAAGTCACTGTTCCCACACTCAAGAACCTCCGTCTCAGGAGACTCCAAGAGTGACAAGGCAAAACTCCATCAAGGTTAACAAGAAAGGCAGTCTAGATTTTCTTCCTTAATCAAATGACATAGTCAAGAGAAAGTCTGACAAACAAAAATCATCTGTTAGCATAAAGAAGCGACAATCCATAGCAACGTAACATGAATCCCATTAGCTCACTTGCTCCCATCGGATAGAAGGAAAAGCAGCATAAATCTCCCTACAACTATCTAAGCCAGCCTACGCCAACAATTTACATTTTGAGACACCCTATAAGCAGTCAGACCTTATGCTTGGTAGAGTTTGGAAAGGTAGTTTCTACCCAATGTGAAGGTTGCTATCAAACCAAGAGATGTTATATCATGGAAACAATGACACCTGTTCCTAAACTGATAAGATTTGGTTTGGGTCCAGTTCAATGAATGAGGCTGGGCACTTGCTTGTGTAAGCTCTATAAATACACAAAACAAAGGAACTTGGAAGTCAGCCCTGGAAGGCTGATATCTTGTACACAGAAGAAAATCAAACCAGAGGTTTACAAGTATCTCACAATCCAGTTGTCTAAGGAGAATTATTCTAGTACTTAGAAACCCTATGTCATTTACTTCTACCTCAGGTGACTTAATTCCTTAACAACATTTGAAAGCTACAATTTCAACTACCCGTCCTCCTTACACAGTGTATGACTGTAGAATACAAAGAGTGCCTACTTGGGACTTGGATCCAATAGTACCATGAATCAGTAGTTACCTATTCCTCCCTCCTTCTCTAAAGAAGAGAAGACAGTGGATACACTGTGATTTGTGACAGTGGTTCAGGTGCACTTTATGAATCTCAAAACTATAGATTTGGCAAGTAAAAACTTGTAAGCTTCACTGATTACTCAGTAAGGAGATTACTGGGGTCCTATTTATATGTCAGCTGTATGATATAAAACCAGATATATAAAAGTTGACAGACTGAACTTCAGTATCTGCTTCTACAGTGGTAAACAGCAAGGGTACAGGAAAATATTGTAAGTACAAGAAAGAATTTATACCAGGCTAAGATTCCCTTTACCTCATATACTTTTCCTGTGACACAGTAAGCTGGTTTTACTGCAGCCATTTTATGGATTATAACTCTTTTACTCTACTTCCACTGACCAAACACAAGCATTCTTTGTAACAAACTGAGCAAGCTGGGGGTGGGTGGAGGGTGGGATGAAATGACCGACACAGAGAAAGAGAAAAACAGAGAGGGAGACAGATGTCTTGCACCTTATTTTTTTCCTCCATTATGAAATCCATTTAATCTACATTTATATCATATAATCTTGTAACGACCTCACTTGTTTCAGGCAACCAAAAAATCAAAAAAAAAAGCACAGGCACAGAGGCTTTGTAACTCGCCTTTCAGTGTAGAGAAAAGCATAGCATACAAATTTTAAGCAGTAAGTCTTAATATTAAGCTTCAGAAACAGGCTTTATTTACAGCTAGAAAAATCCGAGATTTCTAGGTTTTCCTTAGAAACTCATCCAATTGCTTACCTTGGGAGTGCAATAAATTTCAAGGTTAATGTTTTCTTACACTGGTCAATGCAAGATTGACCAATACCGACTTTTTTCCCTCCAAATTAAATGAAGCACAGTTTTAACTGAACAAATAATTCTGTGATTTCTGAAAGAGTTAATGTAATCATAAGGACTGCAAAAATGGATGGAAAGAGGACAGCACTGTTTGTGTCAGAAGAGGCAGTGGTAGAGAGCTGTTAGTTGGTCCCCAGCTGCTAGTCCAGACAGAATTTTACAGGATGATGTATGTCTAATTATGGCTTTAACCAAACACAACTATTTATTTCTGTCAGATCCCACTCACAGATAACTCTAATACATCTGCACACATTGGCAGACGTGTGGTTTGGAAGGCCTATCTCACAAAAAGCATCATTAACTCTTATTTCCAGTCCTTAATATGAAACTTGAATATGCAAGAGAAGACTGAGGTGAATATTCTTTTGTGGTACCTGACCTGCATGAAAATTGTAGTATATCCTGGACTTTCATTAGTATGTTAAAAAGTTATCCTACAGGTTAAGATGTAAACCTTTTCCTGCCACAGGCTGATTGAGAGAGCAAGGGGGAATCTTAACTTACAAATTCTCTTAAAGATCCACACTGACATTCACAGAGCTCAGTTTAACACCTCAGCTTCCAAGATGATCATACTGTGTGGTTCAGAAAGTTCACTATTTGCATCAAGCTTTTATAGATACCAAAATGACAGCTCTGTTCTACAAGGCACCAAACTTTATATACAGTGAGAAAACCTGTCCCAAAATCCTCACCAACTACAGTCAAAAAAACTCCTAACATTCTTGGTCATGGAAATGAAAGAGATTAAGAGTCAGCACTGAGGTCTTTGGAAACAGCTGAAGCCTCATTTTTCAAGGGACTGACTTCACTGGATAAGTAATACTGTTAACTTGGATCACATTTATATGTTTTAGTAGGAGAACACACAAGAATCCGGTACATGACTCTGGTATGTCCACATGAATGTTATGCAAACACTGCAGTCAGTATTTATAGGTTTCTGTCTTCTGTGGAAAATCCCATTTCTATGAGTATACTGGAAGTCTTACGATAGGGCAGACTGTTCTCAGCCAAGACACAGTCTTTCAAAAGTGTTCTGACAGAGGGCAAAACCATGACAGCACCATGAAAACAAGCTTATTGTGCTTTGATAAGAGAAAAGCACTGCAGATATACAAGCTACACCCTTAGCAGGAAAAAAAAAAATTAATTTCATGAGAAGTCTCTTAAGATGTCTGAAAGAAAAACCTTTGTCAAAGAAACTAAATGCTGCAAAGAACAGAAAAAAGCATTAAATTTGGTCTCTGTGTTCAGTATTATGAGAAACTTGAAGGATTCATTTTACTGCTGACAGTGGCTATATACTCCAATGGTTCAACCCTCCAATTTCAAGAGGTGCTTTAACACAACTCATGCCCACGTTTTAATGTAATACCCCCAGAGCTCTGGGTGCTGGTGCTCCAGGGCAGTCGGGAGAGCACCTAGAAACAGATATTCTGGCATTCATGCTGTTATATGAGTATAAAACAATGTAAGCCAGGACCAAAGACTCATGTGGTGCTTGATAAGAAGCTATGCTCTTGGTTAGGAATTCAAAAGCCACGTGTTTATAAATAAACAATGAAACCATCATGTTTATATAAATAAGCCAAAAACTTGAAGAGGTTGGGAAACCTCTCATAGCTGACATCTTTCAGTTTGCCTTTCTGTCTTCATATTCACTGACAACTATTCTTCTCACATCTAGTTAATTAAAATGGGAGCTATGAATGTCAACACTATGTGCTTCCACAGTTTTTAGCACAGATACATCATTTCTCAGAGTGAATAGCAGCTTCTTGTGCAGTCACGTTGTGTCATACAGTATCAAAATTATCTGAAAATGATGAGGAAATTGGAATGTTGCTGCCCTCAGAGTTCCTGGAGGGTCTGTACAGCATGATCTCCAGTACACTGTAAAATAATTTAGGCTGGAAGGGATCCCTGGAGGTCATCTGGTCCAACACACCACACATAGCAGGACCAACTTTGAAAGTGGATCAGGTTGCTCAGGGTTATTTGAGTTCCCAGTATGTTCAAGGATGGAGGTGTCAGTTTCTGTGTAAACTGCTTGATCAATCTCATCTAAAGAAGAGTCTACTATCTATTCCATTTCCCTTGCTGCTGTGAACTGTAATCTGCAAAGACAAAAATCAGTCATCTCCAAAACAAAATGTACATATAGAATCATAGAATGGTTTGGGTTAGAAGGCACCTTAAAGATCATCACTGCAACCCCCCTGTTGTGGGTAGGGACCCTTTCCACTAGACAAAGGTCTCAGCTTTGAACACTTCAAGGGATGGGGATCCACAATATCTCTCAGCAACCTGTTCCAATGCCTCACCACCCTTATAATAGAGAACTTTTTCCTAGTATCAAATCTAAACTTGCCCTCCTTTGCCTTATGGCCATTCCCTGCTGTCCTGTCACTATGTGCCTTTGTCAAAAGTCATTCTCCAGCTTTCTTGCAGCTCCCCTGTAGGTACTGGAAGGTGATGTAAGGTCTCCCTGGAGCCTTCTCTTCTCCAGGCTGAAGAGTCCCCATTGTCTCAGCTGTTTTTCCTGGGAGAGGTGCTTCAGCCCTGTCCTCAACTTGGTGTCCCTCCTCCGGGCTTGCTCCAACAGGTCCGTATCCTTCCTGTGCTGGGGACCCCAGAGCTGGACACAGCACTCCAGGCGGGGCCTCACCAGGGCAGAGTGGAGGGGCAGAATCCCCTCCCTCATATCCTGCTGGTCACACTTCTGATGCAGTCCAGGACGTGGTTGGCTTCCTGGGCTAAGCCAACTAAGACTAACACCTATTACAAATATGGGAAACAGAGACACATTTTCTGTAAATTACTCATATACTCTTGAGGAAAAAGTGTCCAATTGGTCCAGAAGGCCAACAGAATATAAATTCCAGAAAAACACTTTTTAATACAGTATTCTTTGTGCAAATTCCATTCACATTCGTTGTCAGCAGCAGAAAACTTGTCTGCCATGCAGATAAACTGACCAGTGCTACTCAAATGTAGGATTGAAGACAGAACTCAAGCAGATCAATAACTAATGGCAAATCTATTAAGCAGACATAATTAAAAATTCTAAGATGAGATTTCTTAAAGGACTCATTTTAATTTCAGCCTCAAGTAGGATTTCTGAAATATACAAAATCACTATCTAGTGAAACAGCAACATATTGTAGGTTTGAGGGAAGTTGCTTACGCATACACATTTGCCTACTCTCTAAACACAAAATTGTGTTTAATGCCAACTGCACAACCAAGCTTGCTTCTGTAATACCTTCGGAAAGTAATGTTATGTAAATGCACATCCATACCCAATGCCAAAAGGCTTAAAATTTATCTTGCCTACCGTCAGCAGCATAAAAGTTAGCCGAGATTTCTCTTCCAAACTATCTACTCTCCACAGAGATGGGGTAGAGTGATCTTGCATATCTAAAGATGAAGCTTCACAAAAGTTCCATTTCTCTCCACTGTTTTTCTAACTTAGACCAGGCACCTAATAACTAGACTGCCTACCATAATTTCATGTATTTTGTATATTTAGATTGCTGTATCTCTAAGGGGAAGAACTAGATAAAAAGATCAGGGTGAGACAATGCACAGAAACAGCAAATAATTACGAAGTGATCAGCAGTGTAACCAACTAATTTTTGAAAATTCTGTAACAAATGCTTTTCTTGTTTTTTTAAACAGAGCACTAAATTAGTCACAGCTTCAAGTGAAAACGTACAGCAAGTTCAAGTCGTTAACTGATCACCAGACCAACACACATACAAAAAGCATAATTTAATTATCATCTTTTTGCAGTGAGTAAGCATTAACAATGAAATATTTAACTGTCAAAAGTCTTTATGAGTATCTAAAAGCCTAATACAAATATCCAAACTATTAGTAAACATTTGTAATTTGAAGTGTTAACAATAAGACATTTAATAACTCTGCATTAAATCTAACAAGCCCTTTCTAGAAGAATATTAATTTACAGTCATTCTTTCTAACAACTCTTTGTACAGTAAAAAAAATTAGATTTGTATTTTTCTGCTTCCCTTTCCCACCCAACCATCCACATAGTTTTGCTCTGAGACTGAGCTACTAGCCGATCAAACCTGATGGTAAAAATCCTCTCAACTAACGGTCCAAGATCTCAGTTTTAGCATCCAGCTCAATGCTCTTTGGGAAAAAAAATCCATGTTTTTGTGTAATGTGCAAAGTGCAACTTTTATCCAGTGCCATCAGAAGTGTGTGCTGCTATGAACATCACCAAAGAATAAATCAGTAACAATTAAGACTTCTCAATTTCCGATTGCTCAGTTATGGGCAAATGTTGGATGATGTCTACAGGAATGACAGATCAGGTGGATTATATCCTAGTGCTTACTGGGTCAGGTACTTTCCAATTTCATTAGGTCAAACCAATGTTTTTACTCAAGTTCTTCAGTCTCCTCTGTAAAAAGATCAGCCAAATCTGCTACTGTCAACACTGAGGCTTCTGACTGCTTCATGGAAGAGCTCGTGTGGCTGTGGGAAAAAATTGCACATGGGCATCAGAGAAAGAATCAGTGTAAGTAACAAGCTGTGTGCACTGAAGACAGAGCACACAGTTCAGAGTCAATACCTGCTCAGCTTTGAAGCTCAGCAGGAAAACACACCTTCTGTCTAGGAAAACACACACTCATCAGCTACTGCTCTCGCACATTCTAAGTAAGGTGCAGAGTCCATCTACTGCCCCCAACAGTGGTCAACACCAAACACTGCAAAGGCAGCAGAACATGGGATAATCCACTTTGACCTCTTAACATTTAAGGGATTGGCTTCAGCTTCCAAGCATGAGGTTTAATATTACTTTCAAAACATTAGCCCTCATGGGATCATTCAAACACTGTATATTTATCCAAATTTTATGGGCAAAAGTAGTGCTACTTCACAGATAAGGAGAATAAATCATTCTTCAAGAGCTAAAACTGTAATATTTCATAACTACAGCCAAAGATATGCATGCAAATTTTTAGTTTCATAATCTGTAACAGGCAAAATTTCCTTAAACTAAGACCTCCTCCTAGATTTGACATGTATATACCATCTAGTTAAAAGGTACAAACCTCTTACACTGTCTGCATAAAGAATGTAAATAGCATTTTTGGTCCTGCTCCAATCCATCACTGGTTATAGATTTTGGAAAGATAAACACAGTGAGAACTGCACACCAGCCTGATGCACGACTTAGCCTCGGGGCACTGCTTGCATGGACTGTGAAACCAAGGAGTGTGACCCAGCACCGCTGGATGAGGTTTGTAAGATTAAAAAATAATGAAAGAAAGAACCCATGTCCTCCATTAGAGTTTAAAACAGATGCTGTTGCTCTAGTGGCAGGCTTAGTACCACTCCATCAATTGCAATGTTTTTATACTAGCAGAAATAGGTAAACTGAAAAGATAAATCATATCATAATACATAATTTATTAATTGGGCTTTTATGAAATAAAATACACAAAGCATAACGAAAAGATTTTTCCAGAGAATTAAAATATCTTAAGCTGCAGGTTACTGGAACCAGGTTCAACTTTTTGAAGTCTTTAAACTGTTTTTCCAATCAAAACAGTTTGAAGAACAGTTGAAGTTTATATATAAGATATACACTCCTAACCATAATAAACGTATGGTGGAGAATCACCTTTTCATTTTCAATGCAATAATGACATTTAAAAAAAATTCAACACATACCTTCTATCTACAGTTTTCAGCATAGTCTGCATTCTCTCCTCTATTGTTGCTTTTATCAAGAACCTATGAACAATCGTAGATCTGAATGTATTTAAAAAAAAAGAAAATGCCACCATTAGTGAGCAGAAGTTATACTGTTACTGCCAAAGTTTATAACCATATTTTTGTCTCATACTAATTCTATTAAAAGTGTTGAAAATATGCTTTTCTATTTTAAGAAATAAATGTTACAAGTGATTAGCAACTTCCATTGACATTTCAGGGTGTTTAGTGCTTCTCTGTAAACACACTTTCACTTTACTGATCACACACTAAATGAATGTAAACTGTATTAGCTAATATCCTAATGTAGATATTGGGCAAAGTTCTGCTTTCAGTGTCCTTACCAGAAACATTCCTCCAGAGCCTAAAGAAAAAAGAGTTTTGCCCCCTGGTTCTATACAGTGTTCATAATTCATTGTCACAAATTATTCCAAGAGACAAGAGCTCAATGTGATGGATAATTAAACCTAATACCTAGAGTTTTAGTAATATTATGTCTGAAGACAGAAAAATATTATATTTTTTTAAATAAGTCAGTAACTGTAGTCAGTAAACACTGGTAAAATAAAAAATCCAAAATGTCAATAAATGAAACACAAAATGAAAATTCCATTTAAGAAAAAAAATTTCAGAAAAGAAAGCAGTAATGTAGAAAAGTGCCAGGCACAAGAAAGTGAAATGGAGAAAAGTCAGATCCAAGGATAAAAATGAAAAAGCACCCCATGCTCCCTAGTATAAACATTTTTTCAAGGTAAGAACCCTTGAAAATGCTTAGATGGTTTTCAGATCTTAGGTTGAAACTTTGGCAGGTAGCATTTCACAGAAGGATGCAGGGGGAATACTTTCGGATTCACAGGCAAAGGTCTACCCCCAAAAAAGAGAAGTAAATAAGAACTGAACTGGTAATAGTTGCACCAGTGACACTAAACAGTATTCCCTAATGCTCAGTGTACTTGGAACACAGCCCTTTCTCAAATAAGCCTTGCTGAAATCTTAATTCTCAAGAAATACAATGTATTCTTGGTGGTTTTATTGCAAGGCTCTTGCCAGACTTTTGTGCCAGCATCACATAAAATTACAGTGTGGGCTGTTGCAATCAATCTTTCTGACACCTTCACAGTTAATTCAAAATCTTTACCAACACACACAAATATCCACCTGTTCATAAACATTCTTTCACATACATGCTCCTTCATGTCCTCTCTCTTTCCTTTCATTTCCAGAACATGACCCTCACTATTATTCTACACTATTGTTATTCCGGAATTGACTGCAGTTATTTTTCTTCTTCATGTACTGGGCTTTAAATTTTTTTTTCTAAAGTCAAGAGACCTTAGGAAAAACATATACATCTCATATGCTGAGGACAACCTTTCTAAAACTTTTTTTAAGTGTTCAGTACTACCTATGTCAGAGCAACAACACTGAAACAAACAAGAGACATGCAAACTCACTAATGTCTTCAAAAAGACAGGAGTGAGGGCAGAACTGTGATTTAAAAACTTATCATTTCTAAGGAGAATATGCTATAACTTTCTTTTTGGAAAAAAGCCCCAAAACAAGGAAACAAAAAAAACCCCAAAATTTACGCAGCTTCTAATCTGGAGCTGAGAATGACCAGTTAGAAGGAGCCTCTCATGGAAACTCAGGAAGGCCATGCCTGAACCTAGCCATATATGACATAAATGATGAGTTGCTCAGACCTGCAAAGCTAAGACATTTCTGGACATTTCTGCAAGCAGAACTCCAAAGTTAAAAACTAAGGCACCAATGGCATATGTAAAATAGGGCAGCAGCCAAACAAGGTATTTTCAGATCTATTCTGGACCATATCTAAACCACTGAGCACAACTGTAAATCTTACTTTGTTTGGCCAATACGATGTACTCTGCCAATAGCCTGTAGCTCATGTGCTGGATTCAGAATGGGCTCCACGAGCAGAACGTGAGTTGCTTCGATGATGTTTAGCCCATTGGAACCAGTGTGAAGAGGCAGCAGCAAAATATTGATGTTGGGATCGTATTTAAATGCAGACAGGTTTTCCTAAAAGGCAAACATCACAGCAGTGTGACAAAAGTTCCTCAATGAAGAGTGTGGGGGACAGGACTATATTTTTAACAAATTATAGCAGCTAATACAGGCTCCAGAGTGACAATCTTGCAGGTCTGTCATCCCAGAACAGATATGTGACAGTTTCAGGAAGGCATGAACTTCTTGCAACACTGATCAGTGTGTCTCATCCTTAACTTCCATGCCAATTCATCTGTCTCAAAAGTGAATGTACTGTTTATCTCCAAATGGTTTAAACGAGGACTTTTTGCGACTATGATTTTTAGAATTGATGAGTTAGAGATCAAAGCTTCTGCCATACAAATTTGCTGCTCTTTTAGTTTCTGAAATGAAGCAATGAAGTAAAAGGATCAGATTAACTTCTATGAACTATGATTTTCCCAGTGAAAATAATTTAAGAAAAATATCCTTTATGTACCTGAAATTTACTAATTCCATTGATCTGAGAAAAAATCATGTTGTTGTCATACAAAGCTTTTGAAATTATATCCAACACATCTTGCCACTGTAAAAAAAAACAAAACAAAACCACACAACACAATAAAAGTAACTCAACATTACAAACAGCAATGACAACTAAAAAATACTAATTAACTTCCCTACCAAACAGTCGATTAAAAAGCTTTTCAAAATGCTAGCACTTGCAATTAAAAAAAAATTACAGGCTAGAAACCAAATCTTTCATAAAACTAAGTAAGACAGGTAATTAGAAAGATCAGCTTGAGTAAAAGAAATTGGTAGCCATTGCAAAAACAGTTTTACAATGTATCAAATACATCTAGACATCACATTTAAAAATATCTAGAATTTCTACTGCTTCCATACAAATCTAAGCATTTGCCCTTTAAAGAAACAAGCTTTTACATCTGCTGACAATGATCATTATTCTTGTTCCTGTTACAGAACTTGCCCTACAAATCCTCAAAACAATCAAGTGGTTGTACAGAGTGATTCAACATTTTGGTAGCTAAACTAGTTCCTGAAAATATTAAGAACGCTTTAAACTCAAAACACACATGCAAAGACAAGACAGAAAATGGTGATTAATACCGTTGAGAAAACTAAAGACTTAGCCCCTGGATCTTTAAATTGAATTCTCTTCAGTGTTCGGACCACAGCTTCCACTTTGGTGGAGTGACTTCCCTTTGAAAAGTCAAAGAAGAGTATTAGTAAAGTAGGATAGTAAAAAACTCCTTACACATTCATTGCTTTATTAAATGTTGTTAGGTCTCTTACATATCTTACATGAACTTAAAAATGATCAGCCTTGAGGAAGGGCCGGTTAAGTAGCACCGAGCTACTTTTACCTCTCCCTTATAATGCACTGCATTAGGATCAGCAATGTGTAGCGCACAGCGAGTGCAGCACATGGAAGAATGAAGTGCCATGCAGACACACCCTCTAGTTCTGCACAAGGCAAAACAGATGGCCCAAGCAGTGCAGTGGCACCAAACATGCCCATCAGGCCTCCTGCAGTTTAACTCTGTGGCACAGTCTTCCGAGAATCTTTCAAACGCATGTTAAAATTTCCCTGCCTTCACACCTCTTGAAAATGGACCAAGAAAAAAATCTACCTGAATGCTACTTCTGTTGCTTTTGTTTCTCATTCTGGCAACATCAAACTTATGTTAAGTACTATGAAGCTTGTTAATTTTATTTAAAACAGCAAGAAAATTGTAAATATAATTAATTTTTGAATGACGGTGAGCTCCAATGAAGACATCTTTATAATCTGCATGCAGAAGTATTTCAGTGCTTAATAATACAACACATTTATTCTACTTCTTGTCCATTTTGATTTATGTACTCTTCCCTTTCCCCTTAGGTCAGTGAGAGGATACAATGAGAAGCAATTCTTTTTTCATCTCCTTCAGTATGTACTTTGTATTACAGCAATTTTACCTACAGTCTTTTTTAAAGAAGCCCTTTCTTACTAGTTCCTAATTTCAAGCTGTTCTAGATTCAGCAGGACAAATACTGTTTTATTTCTGTCTGCACCTGTCTTTTGAACATTGAATTAACTATGTTGGCTCGCTACAATGACAGATCAAATTTACTGAAGTCATGCTGCTTGCAGAATTGGCTGGGAAGGATGTCAGCAGTCTCGGCACAAGCTGGGAACCAATGCTGGGCTGCTCGACCATTCACACATTAGGCAGCTAACAAGTAAAAGACTTTCTGCAGACTGTTTTACCAAAGGCTGCAGTAAGCAGTGCCATTTTATTAGCCAGGTCCTCCACCGTGATTCCAACTCTCCAATGTCACAGACATAGAAATTAACCGGCTTTCTTCTGCGTCATTTCTGTTGCACCTAGTAGACACTGATTGTCCATCTGACTGTTTGCAAAGTCAGATGGACAATTAAAAAGGCTTATCTTGGCAGGTGTTCCGATCCTAAAGGATGACACATTTGCAGCCCTACGGCAGCTGCCTGCCAATCATAAACACCTGCATTAGGAGATCTGAGACTACCTTTCAGTACTTCCTACATAATTCCAGGGTCACTTATATTCTTTTCCAATAGCATTCATCTCTGATTCAGTGATGACAATCCTGGCTAAACTGTTCTGTCTTTTCCTCAGAAATTTTCAGACCTTATCATAGGTTCTATTTTTCCCTGCTGTAACAGACAGTAGCTTTAGCCACTGTTGTTGATTTTTCCACCCTTCAGATTCCTGTGTCTCAGGTGTCACAAAGGTGACAAACAAGATCAGTAAGAGGAACTATGGTGCAGAAAAGAACAGCACAATGCTCAAAGTGGTCACAGTCTTTTTGCTCTATTTTTTAAACAAGGTAACTGTGTAAAGTTCTTCATCACTTTGTCTAAATTATATTAAACTATATTAGACTTACTGAGCTTACAAGTGACTGAAACTTTGGCTCACAGCACGCACAGAAATTTCAGTTTTGCTCTCTATGGAGAGATGAAACTGACAGAAGTACCCTTGTTTTTCAGTCTGTCTTAAAAAATGTTACCCTACTCATTACCCTTACACCATAAGTCTGTTACTTTGTTGAATATTCAGATGACTATTTATAGAGAAATTGGCTAGTTCCAATGAATTATGGAACAGTAAACATTAGAACCAAAACTACCCTCTAACAAACAATTTCTGTCTCAGATGACAGGCTGGCAACACCCACTGCAATACTGACCAGACACAGGAAGCTTTTACAAAACCAAATAAGCAGGGATGCCAGTAACCTCTCTCTCAGTATAAAATGCTTCCATTTAAAGTAGTCCTTTTGCATCTAAGGCATTACCTTAAGGTGGTTAGTGTTGGTACAATAAAGAGTAAGATAGAAAGAGACGCAGTGAGTACTTCAAGAGACTGGAGGGATTGAGAAAGATCAGATTAAAATATAAACACTGAATAAATCACACAATTTTCATATCTATACTGAAAGATACTGATCTTAACCTTAATATTCTACGGAAACCACAGTAAGTTTGTTATTCTTTGTTAACTATCCTTTAAAGGAATATGAGATAGAAATTTTTATTTTTAACATTGTTGCTTGTTTAGATAGTAAATACAGTGAAGCCACAGTGTAAATTTTTCATTTTTCATGAACTAGGAATGAGTTTTGCTGAAGCAAATTCACACAGAATTAATATTTTTGCTTTATTTTTGCTTTGTTCAAAGTTTTTGATGCAGAAATACTTCAAGAAAACACTACAACTCTTTACACAGGACAGCAGATGACGTTCTTTCAGTGTCTTATGAAATTTGGTTTTTCTAGTTATTTTTACTGTAATTTATGAAACATATTTGAAATTTTGTTAGAAACAGGGTGATATCTCTAAGCTGTATATGGAATTAATACGTAAAAAGCCCTGCATGAAGTGATGTTCTAAGAAGTAGCACTTGAAAAATACAGCCTATTTACTCCCCCTGGTGCCACATACTGTCAACTACTTTAACAATTCGAGTTAGGAGTCATCTACTCATAAAATGGAATTCCATTTGTCCAGGGAGGTTGAAATAACTAGTGTGAATGTGGTAGCATTGTCTTCAATACAGGGCAGCAACCCTAGAAATTGTGCAAGGTTCAAGGAGACTTGCACAGGTATCATGGAAGTCTGTCAGCACAACTAGTTATTATTTTTAACTATACTAATCAGATTAAAATTAAGACAAATTATGTCCAGCTGTATTATAATCGTATTTTAATGAAAGACAGCAGTATCATCTAAACCAAAATATCAATATCTTTTACCTTTGCATTTTAGCCCAGAATCCTCTATTTTTTTCCACAACTGCAATAAGCACAGGTTTTTTTTTTATACAACATTCTACTAGACATTCATGCAGAGGAAACACGAACCATATATGCACTACATATATGTCAGTATTGCTAAAGACTCCTGGAGATGCTGTCTCCTCAACCCAATGAAAACCCTCCATTACTAAGAAAAGCAGATACAACAGTGCAATCAGGACTGAATTCCTACATATTTGTGTCTAGAGGTTTTGTCATTAGGAGAAACTATTTATAAAACTGTATAGTACACTTGTCTGCCTAAATGCAGTATGCAACAAAACACAACAAATACGCACTGCTGAAAGTTAGGGCCACGGAGCTCCTGCAAACAACTCACCTTTACAGGAATATCATCGTCCTGATTTGCAGCTTCTGCAGTGAAGACGTAAGATATTTCTTTATGAGATGTTGTCTGCCTGCAAATGGCACATTTAATTGAGCTTCGCCGGGTGCCAACGCTGTACTGCTGGATGATGATTGCTATGCACTCATTACAAAAACAGTGTCCACACGTCAGCACTGCCCACTGTGCAGGAAACAAAACAACCCAAACACAACACAGTTTCAGTTTTGGATCAATGCAAAAGGAAAAAAGTGTACTCATCTATGATAAATTACATTGTCATAGAGAGATTACCTTATTTTTGTGATACTCATCGGATTAAAGAAGAATTTCAGAATTTTTGCACTCCAGCTGCTAAAATGCCTGAATTTCAAAGTTTTCCAGCTCAGAGACATTAGCGATCTAAAGAAAGTCTCTGCATTTATTGTTCATTGTTTGCATTTTCTCAGTTCTGAATTTCAGGAAAGATGTTACAATCTTTCATTTCTATGAAAGATGATTCTTAATGCCTTATGCAAACACAGGTTAAGTATTTACATAATTTTTTAAAAATTACAAAAATGTTTTTATTTGTCTTCCGTAAAATTCTTTATCTGTGCATTCACAGTAGATTGGTCTTATTTAATAAGTGATAGAAAAAATGCTTTAATTTTTCCCTACTGGTAAGTCCTAGACAACATCTTTGGACTTAAGAAGAAAGATTTTGTGCATAGTGTCTTAACTTTTTTTTGACAGAACGTATATGAAACAAAGGATTGCATTTTCTCGCTTTGTGAGCCTAGAGCATCTACATGTCAGCCATTACCTTCCATAATAGAGAAGCAATTTGTACACCAGTGATTTTGAAACTCCAAACAATATCTTTTGCTGTACTAGTCTGTTCTATCGGCCACTATAAGAGGAAAAACTAAAAGTTTTCACGGGACCAAGTAGCAAAGGGAATTGACTAAACCACTGATTATCAAGCATCTAGTCTTTTAGGCTTTGTATGGTTCTTTCAATTGTGCAGAAACAGGATGCAAAGTACTTTAAAAGTTCTTTGCAACATGAAAGCTGCTATCATCTGAAGCAGCAGTCTTGCTGTTTAGAAAAGATAAAGAAAATTAAAAGATTATTTTCCCTTTCAGTGAGCTCCTCCAGCTCTGAGATAAAGTATAATGGTAGTTAACAGGATTAACAGCTGTTCTCTGTAAAAACCTGTATTACCCTTGGAAGAGGAGCACAGAGGGGATTTTGGAAACATGGCAGGACAGCAGTTCATGCTTACACATGTCTATAAAGCAAAGAGAAGCTAAACCTCCTTAAAATAGCTACCCTAAGAAAAAGAGACATTTTAGTTTGACTGTACAGGAGTCCTTTCATGTTTTTCCCTAATGCATGGTAAGTCAAGTTTCAACTATGGCTTTGGACTTTATGATATAGACTAAGTCTCACTTCAATTTCAACTCCTGCAGTTCAGCAGGGAAGTGGTAAGGAAAGAAATCCACATTGCCAGTATTTATTCTATTGGATTTTGCTACTATTTACATAATTAATACCCTTTTTTAGAAGAAAAAAATACTATCAGTAAGAACAATTACAATAAAATACAACAGTATACAACATTAGTTTACCTGCTTCTTTCTGTTAGCTTATAAATGAGAAAAAAATCTTTCTGACAAAAGTGTAACTGCAGTGTTATAAAACAATCATAAACACACATTTTTGGAACACTTAAGCACTAATGTTAAAAGCTAAAAGCAATAGAGGTGCTTGCATCTGAGAAAGATGTTATTTCAGGGGAGAGGCTGGTTGGTACATTACAGGAAACAGCTAATTCTCCCTGTTTCAATGCAACATTTATTTTAAAACAGATCTTGACAATTTGACACATAACTGGCTCAGCTCTAGCCAAAGATGTTCTAAAACTAAAACCTGATGAATAAGTATCTTACCTGTCTTCCCAGTTGACGTGCACAGATCGGACATGGTTCTGGGTTAACTCCCCCAGTAGTTTTATCCTGAGACTATAAATTAGAAAAAAAATATAAGCTTTGTGTTTTGGTGTTCTATATTTAAAACAAGCTTCTAGAAAAAATGGATAGTGAAGTCCTTGAAAGAAACCAAATCAAACCAAAACACTATGTGAACAAATTAAAAACATATTCATGTACTCCAGTCCATCTAGAGGAGCTAAAATATATGTAACTTATAGTAAACATAAGGTGCAGTTTTCATACCGCAGTCCTTCAGATGGCATCTGCAGCTCTATGACAGCTCTGAAAAATCCTGTTAAAATACAAGCTTCAAACATCATATTTTCTATCAGCTTCACACTGTTGTAAAAGCACTTAAATTTTGCTTAACTATGCTCACTTTAACATAATTTCACTTACTCAAACACTATGATTAAAATAACATATAATACATGGGGGTTGTCTGGTTTTGTGTTTTGTTTTTTTTTTTTTACACTTATTTAAACGCCAGACATGACTGTCCTTCTGTTTAAGGTAAGCTCTTTGTAAAATACCAAAGGTATGCAGAGACGTGCATAATTTTATAAGGCTTCTACTAAACATGGCCCAGTTAGTTTTAATGAAAACTTTAAGCGTCTAAAACTAGTTCATAGCTTAATAAGCATGTAATTAAGCAAGTAACTAAAATACATAATGCAATAAATAATTTTATGAGCACACAGTAACACAAAGAACAGCACATCGAATTTCAAAATTTAATGAATCTTCACAGAAAATACAATTTCTTTAAGATAGAAGTTTTAAATAAAAATAATGGTAGGCTTCTTCCACTAGGTAAACAGTACATCACTTAAGCAAAGACCAAGAAACCATTAATCTTACTTTCTCCAGATTAGTGAGGTACAGAAGTTGTCCTAATTTCTTTTGAAGCTGTGATTTGGCAACTGCCTTGTCATTCAGAAGTTTCACTCGATTTTGCTCTACCTATGAAAACAACATTAAATATGTATTTAAAAAGAAAAAAAAAGTTACATTTTACAATAAGGCTTAAATTAATTACTTTGTAGAAATTCAGCTGAATACTTTACTGGGGACAGACAGAAAACCAGCTCATGCTGGAAATTTAAGATGTGCTTCCCCCCAAGCAAAATTGTTTATCTATGCCTTTCCTGCACCCAGTATGAACACAGCACTGTGAATGGGCTGAGACACAGAAGGTACACAGAATTGCTTTTTATTGTTTTATTTGCATTATTGGTTCTTTACAGAAACAAAATTAAATTAAAATAACCCCATTATTGGAAGTTTCTTTAGAATTTCATTCAATTTATCATCTCTTTTCTTACAGTCGTGTATACATATACTAGAATCAACTGCTGGTTCCAAGAACAATGGGTAAAAGACAATTATTTTCTTCATACTTCTTAGAAATTTCCACTTTTCATTTCACCTATACGACGACAGAAAGATCAAGCTGACTTTTTTTAGATTAATTACAGCTGATAGTGAAGAAGCTATTAATACTGCAGAAGAGGCAGGCACCTGAAGGATGAAGGCCAAAGTAATGGGTGTTTCTTTTATGGCTGCATATACATTCGTAAATCTTGCGACTTTATTAGGCATTTGTTAAGCAAAGTACTCCTTTTTAAAAATTGTTTCAAAACAGAGATGAAATTTATTTCATTATAGAAAAAAGTACTTTTATCTAACTGAATCTCACTGAAAAAAAAGCACAAAATGTGTCTATAGAAAATATAGCTCTATTGGTGCAAAAGAAAAAATTAACATGTTAAATCAACCCAGCATTTCCTCTATCATCATAAAGAGAGTCTCTTGGGGGTAGCTCGGAAATTTCAAAATACTGATAAAAAGATTTGTCTTTTAGGTGCTCCCTTCTGTTTTATATAGGTGCTTGTGGAAAATATCAACATGGGTAAGGAATCAGGTCAACTTAATTTTCCACCAGCTTGGAAAACTGGGCAATTGTAGAGAAAGGAAGGAAGTTGCTGCTGCTGAAAGCACAGCAGTCTTTTGGAAACATGCCACTCTGTCAGAAGGCTAGCAAAAATATATCAAAATAACAGTTACAAGCTCAAAATGGCCCATGTAGTTAATGTAGAAATAGGTAAGAATTCTATACTCCACCAGGCCTTTCTGAAATGGAGACAGAGACACATTATAGCCCTTATACATAGATCCAGATGCAGATTTTGTTTTCGTAGGAGGTAGGTTCCTTCAGAAAGAAACCCTTCTTTCCTGCCCAGTACTATACCTCATGTGGTTCAATAATGTGGAGCACTGGTGGATTTGGTTTTGGCTCATCAGGATGACGCACTCTCAGTCGTTCTGTCGCCATTGCCAGTTCATCAATAGCAGACACGTGGTCCCTAAGGACCATCCAATACTCATGAAGTAACTGCAAGAAAACCCCAAACAAATGAACAGCAGAACTGAGTAGAGTTACACTTACATGACTCTGCCATACAATGTAAAATAAAATGTGAGAATCTTTTTTGAGGAAGAGATGATATTTCTTCACAGTATTCAGACACAACAACTAATTACAAAGGAAAACAAGCAGTATAGACATTATATTGCCTGCTCTCTTTTCCAGCCTCTCTGTATAAACACCTATAAATAGCTGTCTCTCATTTCTTCTACAATTATTAGTAGTACAATAACTTATGCAACTAAAAATTCAGAAACAAAATGCCTTGCAAAACTAAACAAATGCTGAGTAAAATAAAAGTTATTTCACAGAGTATCATCCTTATAGCTCAGTGTATATTAGAGTAGCACAGACCACTGAATCTGTATTTCCCAGTCACAACAGATGGAATCATAACACTGTCTTCATTCTCACTGGCATATTAGTTCCACCTTTATTTCCTAACATAAAGGCACATGAAAAAACTGTGTTCCTTCTTCACAAGAAGGTAAACTGATTTACAGAATGGACCAGTGCTGGATTTGCTGAGTCTTGCTACATTCTGATTTAAGTAAACAGATGAACACATTTAATTAGATCTTTATACTGTCTTAACAGATGCAATTACATTGCTTAGTAATTTGATTAGTAGCCAGTATAGCTTTTAGAAACTCTTCAATCATGTATAAACCATTTAAAATCAAATCCTGTAATAAGCACTGTGGAAAGGTTGGTGCAAGCAAAGCCTAATTTCAGGAATATAACTTAGATGTGCTAATATTCAGCTTCAATTTGTTTATAATAAATTAAATGGACCACACAACTGTTTCACCACCATGTAATTTACTGTACCTTATATTCCTTTTTCCATGCTTCAAAGAGTTCCAGGAATACGCTCCCTTCTTCGGTTAGCCTAGCATCCATTCGATGAGCTTTGGCAAAGGAGAGAAGAGCTTTCAAGGCACGCTCAGTTTCACTGGTTGCCCAGAGCCCTCTGCTTGTGGTGGGCAAACGGTCATCGACAAGCCCTTCTTGGTCTTCTATCATCTCCTCGAATATTGCCATTTGGCCTTTAACACTTCAAAACAAACCCAACACAGCATTTAGCACTGATTTTGTATTTCCACATCCATCTGTACTTACTCATCACCTATTTCAGCCTCCTTATATATGACTAAAGGATAAAGCAAACCAAGCAAATATAAACAGCTGTTTTATTACCTAATGTATCAAAAGCTTGCTTTCAACACAGTGACCTCAATATTAATCCTCAGGCCATTTTGTCAGCTCAAAATCATCAATAGCTTCTGTAAAGGCCTAGACATCTAAATCATCTTTCAGTAGTTATTAATGTCACATTCATTAAAATAATTTCAATTATGACTTTTTATAAAAGCAAGAATTGCAGTTAAACTCTGATGCAAAATTTGCTGTATATTACACTGTGAAAGAACAGTACAGCTTCCCAGTTCTCTCCTTGACAAATAATGCTAATTTAGAAATACATCGATGCTTCCTGATTCCAGCAATCGTGAGGCTACAGAGCTCCCACTGGTAAAGACTTCTCAAAATGTTTTCTCAGTGACCTCAAGACTTTTCAATCCACTTTTGACATTGTGAGGGATATGAGAGAGCGAAGTCCAAGAGAAAGCATGCAGAGAGCTGTAATCTATGTCTCCCAGTACTGCCCACTACGCATACTTCTCTGACACCCTGTGCTGGTGTCACCCTTCTTTCAGCTTCATCCTGTCTGAAATATCTTCTCTCACTCTAACATTGAATGAGGATCGTTTTACACCACTTGCAGCAGGACTGCAAAGAAATATTTCCACAAACAGGAATATGTGTTAAATTAGCATACTCATATTTATACACATGCTTTCTGAACACGCCAACACTTCATTTCAAATGTATGGTCATATTATAGTAGCTCGATAGGAAGTGGCAGGTATTTATTCCTTGGACACCATCTGTTTGACACCATTTGTTCAAATGAAATTTACACAGAAAATTAAACCTAACAGAACTGCTATCAAAGCCATTTGCAAGAAGTTGCTGTCATTTGGTCATAAAGGTATTTCAGAAAACATAAACCAATCCAACTCTCACTTTTTCTAAGAGTGATAAATTTATAAAGCTATGAACTTACCTATGCATAAAGAGCTTTGACTCATATTCTGTGAACAATTCGTCAGCCTTACAGAAGACACAGCTGCAATACAAAAAATTGAAAATACATGCACTCAGAATTTCATCAGAAACCAAATTATCGTAAGCCCCTATTCCAACATATAAAGCCACACAAAATTCGTAAAAAAGAATGAAAAAACAGTCATACGTACACTAATATAGCTGACATGAGAAGATTTTATAAAAATAAAACCAAAGGTCATGATTCTAACAAATGGATCTGTGGTATCTGTGTGCATACAGCTCCTGAGTACATAATAAAGACTTCAGTACGTTATTTCAAATAAAGCAAAATTTAGCAATACACATCTAAGGCATATTTTCTGTTTTCAAGACCTACTTGTTAAGCGGAAGTCTAACAGGTCGCAAATGGCAGATAGTGGCAGCCTCAATAACCTGCTTAGAAGGAGGCCCTTCTAAGTTTTTCACTGCTTCTCTTACAATCTTCTGGAACTTCTTCACTTCATCCAGCTGGGTTGTGAGTAGGTATTGAAGGCCTCTGCAGTCACGGAACCTGATTTAAGGAAAAAGGGAAATTACTGTACGCCAAAACACCAAATCCAAACTTGATTCAATATTTTAAAGTAGAAGAGAAGCAGCTGAATAGCAATCTAGAACAACATACAAAGTTTGTACCACAAGCAAATTCTTATTACTACTACATGCAATGCTGTCAGAAATCACTCCAGTGCATCCCCAGATCTGATGCCTGGTATTTTTAGAACAGAAGGACTCTTTCCAAGACTTGAGAGATGCGACCAAATACTAGCAGTGAACACCAACCTGCAATATTCTGGTCCACAGTGCAGATCTACTAAAGGTAAACCACTGCACATATTTACAGTCTTACTTGTGTCTACTGGCCAACAAAATTATTTGTGCAATTCACAGCAGACACATGCACCCATCACAGAAATACACTTCAGTCAGCAAGTTAGCTTTCAAAGTTAAATTTATTAAATGGACATAACAGTAAACTATTTTCCTAAAACCTAGTTGTCTTTTGTGATTGGAGGGGAAACATGAACATAAGTTAAGCATTTCCCACATGGTGTTTTTCTCTTTTTGAAAGGAAGTGCACCATTCCTACTAGGTCCGACATTGATTTACAAGACTGTGGTTCTACACCATATGGAAAGTTTGATCCAAAACATCTGTTTTGTAAAGTGCAGAGAGCGAAGCACAGGTTTAACACTACTAAAGCTTGGCATTTAATATGACCTACTTATGCAATATGCATTTTAAAATAACATAGACAAGTTTTCCTAACCAGGTTGTCTGAAAATAAATGTAAATTGCAACCGCAAGCCTGCTGTTAATATCATCAGTTGCCAAATAATACCAGCTTTATAAAAATCTCCCTCACTATACCATGGATTAATCATATCCAGTACTCCTTTAAGAGTACTTGTTGCTTCCACCACTGACCAGTAGCACTTGGTAAGTCACTGTTTTTTAAGTTTTGTCTCATATGCTAAAATAAAAAGGGAGTAAGTTTTATCCCTGTGTTATAAAAGGAAAGTTTAGTCACTGATAGCTTTTCCGAAGTTATGCAATCTGTAAGCAGCAACAATTTAAGAAGATAATTTGTAAATAACTAATTTCAATCGAGGAAAAAAAAATCAGTGTGACATGAGCTAATATACGGATAGATGCATCAACATAAAAGTTTTGCATGAACTTGCAAACAATCCTTTCCTCATATTTATTTTGACCAGAATGTGATGCCATCATTCTCAAATAACCACGAAATGTTCATATCCAGACTCACAGACTGGTTGAGTTTGGAAGGGGCCTCAGGGTGTTGTCTTGCTCAAATGCTCTCTTCAAGCAGGGTCACCCAGAGCTGGTTGCCCAGGACCACGCCCAAACAACTTTTGAGTATCTCAAGGATGGAGACCCCACAACCTCTCTGGGCTACCCGTTCCAGTGCTCAGTCACCCTCACAGTAAAAAAGCGTTCCCTGATGGTCAGAGGGAACATTTTATGTTTCAGTTTGTGCCCATTGCCTCTTGTGCTGAAGAAAAAACAGGTCAAGTTTTGTATCTTTATTTAGATTATTCAATAGAATTATGTTAAGTACTGAAAAGTAAAAGATAGGTTTACTTCCAGCAAGAAGAAATTGCAACCTTTTGGAATCATGACAGCAGAGTAGCCAGGATGGAGGATACGTCTTTACATATGGAATTAAAATATGTGTGTATCTTAAGTATTTAAATTTATACACACATACACATTTTATAAATACATTAGATATTTGTACACAGATGTATATACATTTATATGCATCTATTTATATGTATCATAAATATAATAAAAATGTATTTGACTAAAACATGATTCAGAAAGACTGTGATTAAGAGCGTAAGTTCATGTATCTGAGAAAGTTGCCTGAAGTTAAACTACAAGAGCACTGTACTTCCTATGTCTCCCTTTTCTGTGATGAACTTACAGACCTTCAGACAGAATGCACAAGAGGAGGTTAGGAGAAAAGAGCCTATTCAACCCTGAAATTTAGGGGAGACCTTATTACTTTCTATATTTATCTAACTGGAAGGTAGCGAGAAGACTGAGTCAAACTTTTCTCAAAGGCACCTGGCGAAAGAACAAGAGACAATGTACACAGATGCAACACAGGAAATATTAACTAGGTAAAAGGATTTTAATATCTTTTTTTTCCCCACCAAGTGGGCCAAATACTGGAACAGGCTTCACATAGAGACTACTGAATCTCCCTCTTTGGAGATACTTAACAGGTCAAATCCCCATGCAAACTTACTGGATTGAACGAGCATGGGTCTGGATCTGTAAGATGGGGGTTGATCTAAGTGACCTCTGTATGTCCCTTCCAAATACATTATTCTGTAACTGAACCCAAAAAGAAGTGGTATACTGTTGTCCTGAACATGAAACCAACCTCAAAGTCTTTGCACAGAGAAACAGTGATGCTATTTTATGATGTTACACAAGGATTTTCTGGTATTGTCTGTCTACTTTCCATTTAAGCAAGTTAATTTCTTTTAGAGGTTACTTGATTTTAATGCAATAAACTTTGAATTCTTCTTACTCAGCAATTTCATGAGTATAGAAGACTGTAAAACCACAGTAGATAATACAAAAGAACATTTCAAAGAATGTTATCTAAGAGAAAGCAGTAATTTTCCTACTTTTCTTTCCAAGTTTTCTATCTAGTTGCGCTTTTTTAGGGACTGGTTTTGAAACACAATTGCAGTCCAGATGTTCTGAAGCAAAAACGTCTGCTATCCAATTGCAACTGCTAGTACAAACTAGTGAGAAGACGTGAGTAGATTTAATTGTATTTAAGAGCCTATTTCAGTTATTCTCTTACTTCTCTGCCATGGAGAGTTTACTTGTCTGCTGTTTGTAGTTGCAAGTTATTTCGTTTTGCACACGTTGAACAAGCTCCTCATCAATGGCATACTGTATTGCTGTCTGGATGACATCCAACCACCAAGGAGAACCTGAATGTATCTGTATGAAACAGAACAGATTTATCCTTGAACATTCAACAGAAAACCAATCTACTCATTGCAGCACAGGCATATACTGCTCTTCAGGCCACGGTCAAACACAGACTGGCTAATTCCATGAAAAGGGGAGGATGAGAGTATGATTAAAAAATATCCCATCTTCTGTTGAAGTGTAAACACATGACTAAGAAACTGTCTACACTCTCCCCACCTTTATATTCCTTCAGTAGAGTCAGATTCCCCAAGGCTACCTACACAGAACAGCCACACAGAGATACTGTGATCTCAAAGTTTCTTCCTTCCCTCTCTCTCAAAAGGAGATGAAAAGATCTTTTAATCAGAGAAAGCAAAGTTCCCTGTGAAATTAACAGAGCAACACTGAAGTGACCTTGTAATTTTAACAGGTGAAAGAAGATAAACAGCTAGAGTTCTGGGTGAACAGATGAAAATAATATTTTTTAAAAATGCCAAAATTCAGAGACAAAATATATAAGAGGTACCTGCCTTTCTTTGAAGTTCCCGAATGGTTTGAAGAACTGGCTGTAAGGCCTGATGGGCTTCTGCAACTTCTGCATTGGATTTACTCATATAATGTTGTCGAAGTTGTTCTGCCTGTATGGAAATAAAAGCTTCAGCTATGCACAAATCATACCTGGGAGGAGTCTTGCAAATGTAAAAACTCCCCAGCTACCATAGTGTTTTTAAATGGTTACCTATCTATGTGTTACCCACTTTCATTTGTAAGCAATATTTAGCAATATTTTTTTTTCCTCTAGAAGCCAGCGTTTATTAGTAAGCTGAAAAAAAACATTTCAGAAGACAAACTACTACGAAGATGCTAACTATGCAACTTTGCTTTTGGATAAGTCCAAACAACACAATAGGAATAAAATGCATTACAAAAGGGAGCTGGAATATAACTCAGAATTCTTACTTATCTGTGTTGAATAAGCAAACAGTAAAAAGACCCCAGACCAGTCTGAGAGCAGGACAATTGAACTTACCTACATACAAAACTTTTTCATAGAATAACAAGAAAGGCTTAAATTTCATTATTTTTAAGTGCATCAGATATAATTGTTTTCAGAGAAATCACTTCTAACAATGAAACCCCTCTAAGCATGCAAATGCCTCCACTATAAAAGCAGTGCAGGTTTACTTTATATTTTAAAAACCCATGAACAAACAACTTACAAGTAACATGTATCTTTCACCATTACATACTGATTCCACTACATACATTTATTTGGTGCATTTTAGTGTATGTTTAAGTCTTTTTTTCTTTGCTACTACTAAGATAATTACATTGTTGTTACAGAGCCCAGTTTATCAGGCGTGGACAGGACTCTCGGGTATTTAGATGAGCTACTGACAAAAGGCAGCTATGAAAAACCACCTCTGCATCACATTTATAAATACAACAAATTTTCCAATCGCTTTCTTTATAATCATATCAGGACAATGCACTATTTAAAAATTGCTAGAATTACAGGTCAATAAAAAACAGGCAGTACTTTCTACAATTTCTATAAGGCAGGAACAAACTTCATCTATTTAGGAGAAAAACTCTCATGAAAACAGAAAAAACTGCTATGCATACATAGAATTTGCGTAAAAATGATAAAATATCAGAAGATATCCAAATAGTAAGACAAATATTCATCACCAGCACCAAACAGGAGAGGCTGTAAGAAGTGGGCCTGTGCAGCTTGAAGGAGAGAGGCTTAGAGATTACTAAAGAACAGCCTTCCAGCAGGCAGAAGGAAACCACCAAGATTGGGAGCTCCAGCATTTTACTGAAGTACACGGCAAGTGAACAAGGGACAACAGCTACAAATTGAAACGGGAAAAAAATTCACACAGAACCTCCCTACTATGTGAATTATGAAGCACTGGAACAGGCTACTCAGCTAAGTTGTGAAATCTCCTTCCTTGGAGGTTTTAAAAGCCCAATTGGATAAAGCCCTGGGATACCTGGACAGAAATCCATGTTGACCTTGCTCTGAGGGGAAGTTCAGCTAGAGACGTCCTAAGGTCTCTTTCAGCAATCTTTTGCAGATGTTGTCCTTATGTCCACTGCAAGTAATCAGCAGGGAAGAGAAATCCTAGCTATTTTGCCAGATACTTCCCCAGTTAAGATTAAGGATATAGTTAAACTTATGCGTATAGAAAGCAATACACAGTGACTTGCCCATCTGGCCAAAGAAAAATAAACTTCATCTACAGAAAACTCTGACTATTTGAAGTTAAAAATGAGGAAAGCTAAAGAAAATGTGAGGAAATAAAGGACTCAGAACAATTCAGGATGACACATTCTTTATCAGTAACATCAATATAAGTTATTTCCACAGGAGCATGGGGGTGGGGAAACAGCATTTTAGAGGTAAAAATTGTTAAAAGTTCCATAAAACACACTCACAACATAACAAAGGCCACCAGCATTGAGAACAGCAGTATTTTATTGGATGTTTCTGCTCTCATCACACAGTAAACAACTCTTGATTTTACTAAGTTTAAGGGAAATGTATGTAGTTAACTCAAAAGCTATTTCTTTTGAAATTGAAAGAATTGTTATTTCTTTAGTTAGAGAAAGTACTGAGGGGACAAAAAATTCAAACTGTGTTCTTCAATATTTATGTTAAAATATGTTTACCTCTTCTGCAAGTCGGCTATCACGCAAAGTCGGGGGAATTCCTGGGTGCTTTGCAAGCAATTCCATCAAATTGTGTGTAGAATGAAGTCTCTAAATATACACAAGGTCAAGAGCAACCATGAGAAAAATCCATTGCAACATCTGTGACAGGAGAAACCTGAACAGCAATGAAAGCTTACAGCAAGAAATTAGCATGCATTTAAAACCAGTTTTGTCTTTCTCTGCTAATCTGGAAGCATCTTAAAAGAAAAGAAAGATTCCTTTCCGCATTTTACTGGGATAGGAAATGATAGGAAATGAAATATTAAAAAGACCCTCTTCAACATCTCAAAAGCAAATCAGCAGGCAAATGTGATACCAGGTCATCAGATCCTGTACCATACTCACCCTCCTAGTTGAAACAGCCCTTGACTATTATGAAAAACAAATTATTTATCTCAGAGCACATTCTTTTGTAAATGTCTTTTAGAATATTCTAAGGAAACAATTCATTTAGCCTATCTGTATCAAAATAAAGTGTAAGGAAAAGACCAAATACCAAGAGCTTCAATAATTTTTCATATTTTTCACTTCTCTGAAATAAAAGATATTGAAAAACACATGACCTTTTTGTATACTTTTATGGAAAAGAAATTTGATTGTTAATATAAGGAAACTCTGCTCCTCTTCTCTGGCTTCACCCTTTGTTTCTCAAACCAGACCAATAATATTATGCTTCCTGCACAGCTCCCACAAACTCATATTAATAACCTCCACTATCATAAACTGGTGCCCTTCTCACATCCTGGATTCTCTTCACCTTTGCCCTATTACTCTCTCAGCCACTTAAGAGGACTGGCCAGCAGTGGTTTGCCATTATCATAAAGAGCTAAGCCTACACAACCGAGAAGAACTTAACAGAAGTCAAATTTTAATTACACTTTTTTAATTTAATAATTTTATTTAAGGCAATATTAGGTAGCATATATATTGAGGGGGGAAAAATCTTAACTGGATTGCATAATCCAGTAAAATAATTTAATTAACAACCTTGTTATGAGCAGCTTAACAAGTTTATGCTAGTATGTCTATGCTAAGCAAAAAAAAGCCACCAAGAAGTCACAAAGGAAAAGGAAGAATCAAAGAAGTGCAACAGAGATATCAGGTAACACATGCAACATTATCAAACAATAATTTACTCAGAGAAGCAAGTAAAGAAACAGACAACTCATCACTTCTTATCTATGTGTCACTAATGTTTTAAATCTCTTGTTATACTGAAGAAAACTTTGGTCAATTTAGAACTGGTAGTTCTTGAAGAACTGTAAATATGTTACTTAGAGAACCATGACTTTTTTCCCAAGAAAATATGTTCACATTTTTAATATAGTATTCAAAAGGCATGAAGTCAAATGCCCAAAGAGAAAAGGCAATTTGATTCTTTTCCATGTTTCGATGCCCTCTTATCTTGTGCAGTGCAACTATTTTACTATTCTCTATCATTTGGCACACTAATATCACTCTCAGTGCAAACCCTGCATTCAGTAATTGCAGGATGTAATATAGCACTGTTAATGTGAGCGGTCTCAGTCACATGCACAAGTCTAGGAATTCAGCTTGTTAAGTGTACTGCAGAACAGCAGGTGGAGATCATACACTGCTTCAGGGGCATCAAGAAAACTCAAAAGCAATTTTTTAGAAACACAGTAGCTTTTTTTTTGTCAAAAAAAAAAAAGGAAACATGAAGGTCACTGGACAGAGGACAGATTCCTATCTAAAGATTGTGATCATCACAGCAGGCTGAAAGAGTAATTCAGCACACTACTCAGACAAAGAAAAGAGTGACCTGTTAAATTAAATCTAAAGTATCCCAGTTCTTAACTATGTCTCTTTACATTTCAATGCTCACTCACTTGCAAGGAATCTGTTTTGAGTTTTTCTTTGTGCTCTTCAGATGATCTTAATACTTCTCTGTACAGCTCCGCAGCCAACGCATATTCTCCTGAATTAAAAAAAGAGCAGCAAAAACACAGACATAGTGTGTTGGTTTTTAAATATACAAGCAGCCATAATTTACAAGTGTTACATTACTTGTAACATACTAAGGTGTTCTCAGGGAGTCTGTTTAGTAAGTGCCGATCTTCAAGCAATTCTTTCCTAGTCATTCCATGCCTCCCCATAAAAAAATGGTAAAAGACAGAATATGATATTCTACAAAGACTGATGCAGTTTCCAAATTAAATGTATTTTGTGACTGTAAGCTCTGTAAACCTCTTAATCTTAAAATATGTATTCATGGTTGCATAAATACAGAAATAGCTCATGTTGAACTTAAAAAATCTACAACTCACTGCAGTGATGCACTGCTAAATTTGCACTGCAAATACATTATTCACTCTCCCAGTGAAAACCATGAAAGTTGTGTCATACTTCAGAAATGCAGAAATGATTAGGTACATGCAGGGAGCATAACTATTGATGTAAGCTGCCAATATCACAATCACTTCTCAGAAAATAGCTTATATAAATTAAAAAGAAATACAAAATCGAAGTTGTATATGGAAAAGCAGTGGAAAAAAAAACAATTTTAATTTTCTTTTCTCAACTGATGGAAATTTACTTAGCCAGTAATAGTCTTAGAAACTCTTAGAACATGGAGAAGTACAGGGACAAGAAACGCATAAAGACAGGTAACAGTAAAACAAAAAACAGAATCCTATACATATGGAAGTGTAACAATTCTATGTCAGCAGGATTTGCTGCTTCTTACATTGAAAGAATTGCAGTTGTAAGGGTGTAGTCCTGCAATATAGGATTGCCATTACTAGTAACCAGCCAAAAGCTATGTGCTGAATTTGCAAGGCCTCAAGCTTGAAGCTTGTCAGGCCTCCCTTGAATTTTTCTTGACCTGCCTGGACCTTTTACTTGGCTTAGCTGTGACAGCAATTTCTGTAATTCACTAGGTGTCTATGCCTAATTTCTAGCATTTTTTTAAACTTTTGTTCATCTTTGTGTGTTACAAACACAGCTTTATATAGATAGCAGGAACAAGCAGTTATTCAATGTAGAATGAGATATTTATAACTACCACAATGATGTAGTGTAGGGAAATACAGGCCTACTAACAATAGCAGAGGCTATTGACAAGTAAAGATATAGGATGCAGTGTAGAGTACAGCCATGGGATGCTAAGAGATGGTGCACAGGCTTGGCAGTGAATAAGAAAGCCATGGCTATAAACAACTCACCCACAGTCAAAGAAATGCAGACTTAGTGCTGGACAAAACTGGTTTTAGGGGCAACAAAGAGAACAAAGAAAGAGTATGTAACATTCATAAAAGGCATCATGTACACTAAATTTGGCGTTTTCATGGAGCTGCAGACCAATGAAGAAAGAGAAAGATGCAAACATGCTAGCAAACATAAAAATGACCCTCCTTGTGCAAGGATTCTTGTGTGAGAAAGAAACCATCAACATAAGCATCTTATTCCTCCTGATGAAGGTAGTGACAACTGGCCATTGCACTGCCACCACATCTACGAAACCATTGGCATCAGGATCCCGATCGGCCTAAGTAGAAAGGTGAGCATAAAAGCAGGACAAGAAGTAGAAACAAGTAAGTGTGATTGTTACTCTTTTCTTTGCCTGTAGCAATCAAATTTGGACTAATAATAATTAGACCTTTAAGTTTTCAATTATACTAAGAATAAATTCATGGCCTCACTTTTATGTAAGGTATGCTTTCCCCTTCCTGATAAAGAAGACTGAGCATAGGGGTAATATTGGGGGAGAGTTACAGACCAGAATTCTGCCTCTTCTGTCCTGCTTTTGTTCCTCACCAGATGAAATTTTTGTCAATCTGGTTTTCAAAATAGGCCAAACTTAATTTTTGCTACTAGTGTATTTCAGTAGCATTACATCAGTATGTAACTTTTTAAGAACTTTATCAGAAACATGTATCTCCATCCTGCAATTGTAACAAAGTATTTCAAACGTACTAACTACAGATTTAAGAATCTGAAAATAGTCTTTCTGGGAGGCAAGTTAAGAGAAAAGGCAGCTTGCCTGCCCTCTTTGAAGGAAGACTTTGACATGAGCTGGAAAAATAAATAACAGCTTGTCAGCTTTAGAAGAACTTGGAAAAGAGGCATTTTTACACGTTCATAACTAAGTAATACTGATTTATTTTTATTTTGTGGGACACTCAAGATTCATGTAATTATTTTTGTTTCTCATTCAAAGCTCTTTTTTCCTTATAATTCAGACAAAATCTACATTGACAGAGCTGTCTAGCAGGAGCAGCAAAAGGAATCCACAGTCAGTTTGTACGTCCAGGGGAACAAGGGAAGCCCAGAAAGCAGTACTGATAAAACAAAAGCGGGTTAAGTACAATTACACAAGTATGACTTTTTATCCTCCCAGTACACAGAGATAAAGCATATTCTTTACTCCTGTACTGAAAGGAGTAAAGAATATGCTACAGCCCTTTGGTCTTACCTTTAATGATATGGATACCAGCTAAGCCATTAAGAGCACACACCAACTGTCGGTGAGCTTCTTCACACTCTGTTCGACATTTCTTTTGCAGAGATGCCAACAGTTCCTCCATGGTCATGGTGCTGAAAAGGAGACCAAATGGCTCGAATTTGAAACAAAATTTCAGTACGAGAAAAGTAAGAGTCATGTTGAGCAGCATAGCAGATCATTACATGCATCCACTATACTGCAAATATTTTTTTGAGATTTCTTTACTTAAAGAACCTCTAGCTGTCAGATTTTCTTCCTGCTAGAGCTCTACCCTAACTTGAGTGTGTCCAGAGGTTGACATCTCCTGGAACACAAAGAAATAAGAAGCAAGAAGAAAATTAGAACTTGGTAAAATAATCCTTCATGGGGCAAAATATTTTTCTCCTTCTGTTACTGGTGAACTGGAAACAAGCAAAATAGATCTCATTTTGTCAAAAGCTGTTCAGATGAAACCAGCTATGACAGACTACACTTCTACCCTCTGCTACCGATCTAAACACAAAACACATGAAGTGTCAATGTAAAGAGGAAAATGTGTGAAACGAGAACAGAGAAGACTAGCAAAAATCACTCTAAACCTCCTTTTCTACATTTGTCATATTTTCAAATTATGAGAGGAATTTCACCAGAAGAAAATTAGCTTAACATAAAAATACCAGAAATGGAGAGGAAAAAGAGAGAGAAGGATGAACAGAAATGAGGAGGATGTAAGGATGAAGCTTGAAAGATACCTTGGAGTAAGGCCACAGGTTAAAGAATCAGAGAACTGACATGAAGAGACAAGAGAGCAAACAATAGCAACAGCCTACAACAGCTGACCTGAGGCTGCTTCTAATACCAACTGCTGCTGTTAGACCAGACACCATCCTCCTCCCCTGAAACCCTGCTCCTCAGCCTCATTCACCTTCAGGAGAAGCATTTACTATCTTGTGTTTAGCACTGTGGAACAGAAAAAGAGGTGATGCAACTGTTGCACAGACTGGGCTCAAATTATGCTGGAAGGATACCCTTGCCTAAGCCTTTATTTTACTCTCCTTGCAACATTGTTCCAGTTGCAGAAACTGATTCTTGGTTTTTATACTTTTATTGTTACACCAGAGTGAGCTTTAAATCAATATAATCACTATTCATAATTACTGAATTCTGCAGAGGTAAATACACGTAACACCTGCACATGCTGATACCTCCACCATTGCTAATTACCTTTTATTTTCAAAACCATCAGCAGTTCCAAGAAAAATTATAACAGCAAAAGGATGTACATATAAAATATACAATTTGAAACACAGCCTGAGACTACCAATTAAGGCAAAAAGAAGGGGGTTTACTCAGTTAAACTAGGAGAACCTAGAAAAATCTCTTTTGAAGGCTTTTTTTTTTTTTTTTTTTAACTGAGTAGATCTCATTTATTGCCTTCACTACACAGGTGGGGAAAAAGTCATTTATCAAAGAATATGCTCCAAACTCAGGTTTTTATTCCAGGCCAGTGTCTCTCATCTATCAGTAAATTTCTCTTATTCATCAAAGGTCCTAGCAGAGAATTTCTTCATTATTCTCCCACATATAACCAAAAACAGGAACCAAATCATCTCTCTATTATGGGAATGTCCACTGCTGCAGTTGAGTTTGGTTCACAAAAAAAGGTATGTAAACAGTGCTAGGAAATGATTTTTCTTTGTACATGTGATTTTAAGAAAGATTTCACTTTCATGGCTGGTTTTTCCATCAGTTACTATGCAGCTGTCACTGTGCAACCATTCCACCAAAATCAACACAGTACGAAGCTGTTCCCACCATACTCTGCTCAGTTTACACATCTCATTTATACTACACTGGCCCATTTTAATGCAAATAATCTTGTATGATGGGCGGGAATATTGATTTCTCCTGTTTGAGTCCTTGCTCCCACATTAGCAGACTGCTACAGAAAGTGCTACAGCACAGTGTGTAACTATTGGTCTCTGCTCAAGTAGGTGCAAAGTCAGTTTCAGTTTGTTTGTATAACAAAGAGCAAGGAGTGGGACATAAAACTTCATACAAGGATTGAAAGAGACTGAACGGATGGACTAGGAAACAGTAGGAGTAACACCTGGCAGTGCTAAAAGTCGAAGTTCTTCCCTACCTGTAGCTTAAAAAAGAAACATAGACAGTGCTCTGAGAGTCTGGAATGGAAACAGACTGTTCTTTCACAACCTCCTTCTAACTGACTGAAAAAGTAGCAGCTACACTACACAATAGGACTGGCAACATGCTTTTTTCTTGGTCTAACGAAAGCTGAGACCAAACCGGTATCTGCAGGGCACTTGTGGGGGAAGATGATCTTGAAAGCATGCAAAAAAAAGAGCATTTGAACAGCTTTCGCATTTGGATCTACATTTACAAATTCTGAAACCTCACACTAACATTTGCTTTGAACTAAAGAATTACTCCATTCTGTTGATTCAGTTCATTCATTGTTCTCATTCATGAACGTGAGTTTTGTACAAGACAAAAAAAGAAGCAATGGGCTTATTTAAAACAAAATAAGAATCTGGTTTGTTTCACACTCAAATCTGTTATCTGCAACAACCCAGTCACAGTAAGGTGAGAATGCCACTGGAGAATCAAATGCCTTCAGTACTGTGTTCTTTAACACAAGAATTACACTAATGACCCCACTGTGCCGTGTTCAGCTTCTGAGGTCAGACTACCTTGGTGTGCCGTAGCGGCACATTTTACTAAAGAAGCTTAAAATTAGGCTTATTTGAGGACTGCAGAAGAACTTGCACTGCTGGGGACAATCAGAGTTTTGCTTTGGATAAAGTAGGCCATTTAAGAAACGACAGAAATTCACCTTTTCTGTAGTGGCAAGAACTCTCCCCGAACAGCTTGTGGGTGACAGCAGGCCTGCCTCAGCCGTAGCAAAGGGTATAGAATAGAAGTCACAGTCCTTCTATCTAGGCTGCTAAGCTTTAGAGTCCAGTCCGAAATCTTCCTGAGTTTTGCCAATGCATCCTGGCAGCACACCTCGTGCTGGCGATGATAAAAGTGTCTCTCCACAGGAGAGAAGTGAAGCCAGTGTATATTTTCTGTCTGAGGGGGGATTTGAATCTGAAATTAAAAAAAACAAAGTAAGTAATTTGCAAATAAAACTATTGATAAATGATGTTCAGGAATTCTAAAACTCAAAACTTTTATTTACTTGGTCAATCACATCCTTCTTTGCTGATCTCCACATTATCTTCGCAATTAGACTGTAGAGAGGCCGGGGATTTTTCCTACAATAAGGTCGGTATAGTAGCTGGTCCCACCAATGTTTGACCCAGTAAGGATCAACTCCAAGAAAAAGGACTAATCCATACAAATCTGCCAAGAAAAGAAAGTGTTTGTGTTTTAATACTTCACAATATGTCTCAAAAAAATTCACTCAAAAAAAAATTATCTCAAAAAAAATTATCATACAAAGGCTATCAGGCATAAAGCACCTCCATTCTGGCCTTTATCTTTTCCACTTGTTTTCCAGTCACTCCCTCAGCAAAATATTTATTTTGAGGAAGGAGACTAGGTGGTGGAAGGTGGGGGTTCTCTCCTTTAGCTCGTTTTTGATTTCCACACAACCTGAGAGAATACAGCTATTTGTGAGATACTTTCCTAATTTCAAGTTTAGCAGAAGAGAGTGAAGAATTTAAACCAATTCAGAGCAGATGCAAGAGGCAGAAATTACATGATTGCATATGGTTAACTGGCTTTGCCAGGTTTTTCCAAACCAATATTGCTCAGCATCATTACTTCAGAGCCTGCTGTGCACCAACTGTTTGCTGCCCACAATCCTAGAAGGGGCTGCAATTCAGAAGAATTTTCACTTCTCTACTAATGCATACGAAATTAACAAAAGACACTTAAATTGTTTCCTTGCTAATCGAGAGAATACATTTTATTAATCCTGCCTAATCCAGGAACCCGTCACTTTTTGGAATGAAGTTTAAGGACATACTGACTTTAAACTTCTGTCTAAATCTTACTGGAAAAATACAGAAGCACACATTTAAATGCTGCGTGTGGATACTGCAGAAACAGAGATATGTGATGGTATCTTACAGATCTTAAAAATCTGGTGGCTACATTCCTTATTCTGTTAGCTTTATCGTAATTCAGTATTCAGCTGAAAGCATCAAGACATTCACGAAATACATCACAGACCAGAGGAAGAAAAATCCTGAGAATAATTTCTATGCAAGAAGCAATTGTTTACCCAGAGGTCCTATCTCACTGCATTACAGCAGCAGTGGCACTGATTGAAATGAGTCAGCAGTTTTCATCCCCGATGTGATGGGGGCTGCCTTAGTATAGCCTGAGAGTTTGTCAACACGTATTATGAACTATATCACATTTCAGATATGTATTAAATCAACACTATCACACACAAGGCCTTGAAGAAGTTAATCATGGCACTAAAATCAATCACTTCTTTCTACAGCTTTGCTTTATTAACTATGTATTCTCGCAACTACTATGTGTATTTATACATTTAATTCACAATTCCATAATGAATTAACCTAAAATATTGATTTTTGTGACTTAGTATCCAAACAACAGTCCACAAATGCTTACGCTGATTTATCCACTTTCGAACGCATTGCCCCAATGTGTACCACATATTACAAAATCCATCAGAGAACACAGGGAGACAAAGCAGTTAGTCAGCTCCCTTTCTTTTATTCTATCTCTGTTTAAAGCCTGTCTATAGAAACTGAGTACCACACCAAAAAAAGACAAGATAAATGTCACCTGCTAACATACAGCTACCTACTCCACACATCTCAATTCATTAAGTTCTTACATAAGTCTTGAGACAGTTTCATAAGCTTTAGCACGATTTTTGAAATTATATTCATGGCAGTGGATGCCCACAGTAGTTCATACAGAGCTATGCAAAAAGCAAATACAGCTTTGCTTGCTGTATTCGACAGTTCAAAGGATTCTGTAACCAGAGAAAACTATCTATAGCTGCAATAGAGAAGGGTTAATATTCACCTACTCTGCTAAGTGAAAACTGAAGAACAGACTTAAATTAGCTATTAGACATACAGCTTCTCTGCTCCCCAAAGTTTCTGTCAAACTCAAGGAGACAAAAAGCTATCTATCAGCTCTTCAATTTTTATACTGATACATATACTGATGGCTTTATTACCACCCTTAAAGTTTATAGCTTACAAAGGTAGAGTACCTGATGAATTCAGAACAAAACTAGCAGACATTTTAACTGCTTCAAAGCCCTACCTAATTATCAGCAAATCCCACAGATTACACTGCTACATAAAATCTCACCTTCTAATCCTCGCTGCACAGGAGTGCCGCTGACACACCAGCGATTGATTCCACTCAAACGGAGCGCCATTTCAGCAGCCTAATGAAAGGACATAGAGCCAATGGTAGGAATGGAAAAACAGAGTGGAACACAGTCTGACGACATGCGGACCTTATTTTTGAGAAATCTCAACATCTTTTCAGTATGTACTGTTAGCAGACCTAGAAGCATTGGTACAGTATACTATAACAATGTATATAAAATTTTTCATCTTTTTGGAAGGTAACTGAAAGCTGATAAAAGCCATGTCCTCTTCCAAGTAATCAAGTGCAATTAAGGGTCCACAGAAGGCAAACAAATAGCAAAATAAACTGTAGGTTAAAAAAAAAAATTAAACATTAAAGCCTGTAAGGCATTATATAAGTACCATTTTTGTCTTCCTGTCTTGGGCAAAAAGACTGGACTAACACTAGTTAAAATAATCCCCTCTGCAGACTGTATCCCTCGAGTTTGCAGACAGACCTCTGACTATTTTAGCTTCTAGACAGAAAGGACATATCTATGCCTCTGAACCACATCACTGAACAGGCTAGTGTCTTCTTTGAAACTATCAAACACCATATACAACACGACGACCTAGTTCTTTAAACTGTCACTATAGATTATGTTAAGCATGTTTTGAGCTGGATATACTTCACAAGCTGCCAAAATTCCAACAGGAGAACCATGTAATAGTAAGTATCTGCAAGAGAAAATTCACTTCTAAAGAACAAGGCACAAGGACAAATTGCATGAGTGTACTCTGAACATTAGGAGGGGGAAAGGAAAGATTATTATCTACAATAAACTCGTCAAAACATTCTCAAGTTAAATGAATGCATGACCAGGAATGTCATACCTTTGCAGTAGTGCATTCCACCATCTGTGCTTCATCGAGGCAGATCCTCCACCACTCCACTGCTACCAAGGGGCTCGGGATGGCCATGTAGCGCTTCTGGTTCCTGAAGCGGCGCCCGTCCTCGCTGTTACTGTGGGGAATGTCCACATAGTTGAGCTCGGTGCGCAGCACGTCGTACGTGGTGATAACCACCTCCTGCTCCGCCAGCATGTGGGGCTGCAAAAAGCCGTGCTTCTTCACACCTTGATACACCTACAGAGATTCGTAGTCAACAGCACAATAGCAAAGAAGGAAGGTAATAGACACTTCGATAAAAATGCCAAAATATCAGTACAGCTTAATACGTGCAAGCTTTTAGCAGTGTTGCTCATATAAAAATAAACCATTCATAAAATCTGTATTCATAGAGTAGTATGGCGGGAAATTCATCTAAGTAGCCTAATAATAAATACAATAGAGTAATTGATGCAAAATTTGTATGGATAACCTTTTAAAACTTTGCAAAACATTTATTTCCTCCTTCGAAGAAGAGAGGACTTCATTATTTTCTACAACAGTTATTCGTTGTAACAGTTGTTTGAAGATTAAGTATTCTGTAATGTTTTATGGAACAACACTATGTAAGTCACTGTTACATGTCCAGTCTTCTCCTCTCCTTTACTGTAGATGTAGTACCTTTCTCCCAAAAAATTCTACTCACTAAAATTTAATGGATGATTAGGCAAAGACAGAAATATGCATCAAAATATATAAAAACCAGAAATGACACTCTGAGTAAAGTTTTACCTACATAAGGATTTCTACAGAGATTTAGGAGATGAAAAAAATACCCTAGGTAAAAAAATCTCTGTGCACTAACAGAAACCTTTCATATTGACATTTGTTCTATTATCAGAAGGACTTTTCTTATCTCCCTCATAATGTTAAGCCAAATCCCTTCAGAAATACACAGAAGTTAAAATAACTGCTCTTTACCCCTTGATGATCAACATATGATTTCACTGTTAATTTCACTCCTAACCCTACTTTTTCTCTCAGTAATAATCTCCCTCTACATTTGTGCATATGGCAACAGTGTTTCTGTCAACGGAAAGAAACACCTGCAGATTATTTCTTTCCATTCAGTCCCGACTGGGACAACACAGCACATGAAACAATAGAGAGAAGGAGGGCTTGGAAAGGGAAGAAAAAAGAAACAAATTAACCAAAAAGACCATGCTCTCTGAAGCAACCAAGAAGAAATAAACAGCTGTTGAAGTCTAATGATTTCTTCAAGTATTTACGAATAGATTTTCTGGAAATTTACAGCTTGGCCAAGTTTTGGTTGTTTTCACAGCAGCAGGAAAAGACAATCTGCTACAAAGCAAGACCTACTGATAAATTTTAATTTCTTGTTCTATTGTATAAAACCATTAGAATTTCCCATGGGTTTTAAGCAGCTGAAAAGTAAAAAAACATACTTCACACACAATGCAAAAGTTGTTAACTTGGGAAACTGATTCTTTGAAACATCTCCACTACTTTCATTTTACCTTTACAGAAAATAAAACACCAGATTTTCATTTTGAAGCAACACTGAAAACACGTCTCACACTTGGCAGTTAAAAGAAAATGAAAACAATCTTGTAGAATGGAAGATGTCACACAGTTTAAAGTTCTGATATTCAGTATTTAAACTATTTTACTATTACCATGTAAACCTATTTCTGATAATTTTCATCAAAGCTGGTATTAAACATAGACTAGGCCCTAGGAAAACCAGGCGAGTTTTACACATTTGTTAGTTCCTGCATTAAATCTAATTAGCCTGTTCACACAAATAGCACTGGAGGCCTAGAATTCATTTATACATTGGGCAACTATGAGTAATAGCAGTAGATACCAGATACATCCCTGAATACAAAGTTACATCAATCTGCTACTACTTTGTTCAAAACACAAGTGATTGATAGTTTTCAAAGCTCTTGATCATTACAAAGGCTCTTGACTGCTAAAATATGAAGGACAAAACTTGACTGCATTGGTAATAAAAGACTCTTGAATACTGTGATAACTGTATTTTTAAAAATCTTGTATAGCCATTTTTACTCTAAGTATAATTAGGTTTATTCTAATGATAGGGTTATTAGGAATCAAGTAAAAGGACAATACATGGTCTCCAAATAAGCAACATCCTAATAAATTTGGCAGATGTTATAGAGACAACACCCAAGTTGTAACAGTATTGTTTTCAGTAAACATCAATGCCCAAGACTTTTATATAGCCTGAGAACCAGAAATGTAAAACTATGGGCTTTACCTACTGAAACATCTTTCACCTAGAATGAAAAGAGGAGCAACAGTCAGAGAATTGCTTAAGTGCAAGTGTACAGTGAGACAACATTTAAAACACCTATAGGCCTTTTTAAGTTCCTTGGTAGTGTTTCAAACAGCCTTCCCTCTCAGAAGTCACACGTTGTTGCAACTGCTTAAAATTTGCTTCCAGTTGCTATACTGTCCAGCCCACTGATTTATCTCCCAGTGATTTATCTCCAGAAAAAAAAATTAAGAACTAATTGCAGACTGTCTTTCTGGGACACCGATGCACCACATAATGCCAAAGCACTGGTCTAGCAGCAAGGAATGTAGAATCCTGACACAGAGGACAAAGACCTCCGAACTTCAAGTGATGCAGAACGTCAGACAGGAAGCCCTGAGCCTTGATAAAATAACTCTCCAGAATATGAAGCTCTATAATCTTACCAGAACTCGAAGAGATGATGATCTTACATGCCTGTTGATCTCATCTACCCACTGGTGACAAATAGAACTTGGAGAAATGATCAGAGTCGCTCCTGTGGGAACTGGCTTCATTGCCACAAGGCAATGGGGACAGTAGAAGGGCCTGCTCTTCAGGTTCTCCTCTTTGTAGTTTACACATTCTGCATGCTGCCACAGATAACATTTCAGGCACTGCACACGAGCTTTGTAGTCAGCCAGTCCGAGCTCACCACAGATGCATTCAAAACGATATTCAGATGTATTAAATGGAAATACAGAACTGGTATGTTGTACGCTACTGCCAGCACGTTCTTGGGAATGTGAGGACTGGACCTTTGGGATTTCCTGCTGGACATCAGCTGTCGTTTTAGAAACATCAACATCAGGACGACTGCTCATGTCACTGGAGACAAGGAGGCTGCCATGCAAATCAGGAGACTTTGGGACCACAGTTTCCTGCTTAACATTTTTCTCTTCTACAGAGTTCTCATGATCTGCTTCAGATTTCCTGTTACTTTTACCAGTTGTACAATAATCATGTTCTTCCATGGCGATATTCTCACGTGAAGCAGTTTTAAAGATATTTTCAGATGTTACATCACTGTTTGTTGATTCTTTGGCTTGAGTTTTAGCATCAATCAATTGCTTCTTCTGAATGTTTTCTGAAGCCCTTGCTACCTACAAAGTAGAATCAACCAAGAATATCAGACTTTACGTACAGACTTGCCCAGTGACTTTTAACATCTACCAGTGCTACTTAATGTCTTCATTAATGACATCGCCAGAGGGATTGAGTGCACCCTCAGCAAATTTGCAGATGACACCAAGCTGAGTGGTGCAGCTGCCACACCTGAAGGATAGGATGCCGTTCAGAGGGGCCTGGACAAACTTGGGAAGTGGGCCCATGGGAACCTCATGTAGTTCAACAAGACCAAGTGTGAGGTGCTGCACGTGTGCTGGAGTACCAACACAGGCTGGGGGATGAACAGCTTGAGAGCAGTCCTGCTGAGAAGGACTTGGCTGTACTGGTGGGTGAGAGGCTGGACACGACCCAGCAATGTGCACTCACAGCCCAGAAAGCCAGCTGTATCCTGGGCTGCATCAAAAGCAGCGTGGGCAGCAGGGCCAGGGAGGGGATCCTGCCTATCTATTCACTCTTGTGAGACCCCACCCGGAGTACTGCAATCCAGCTCTGCGACCCCCAACGTAAGGAGGATGTGGACCTGCTGGAGTAAGTCCAGAGGAGGGCCATGAAGATGCTCAGAGGGCTGGTATGCCTCCCTCACGGGGAAAGGCTAAGAGAGTTGGGATTGTTCAGCCCGGAGAAGAGAAGGCTTCAGGGTGAACTAATTATGGCCTTCCAGTACCTGAGGGAAGGCTACAAGAAGCTGTAAAGAGACTTTTTACAAGAGCACACAGTGACAGGACAAGGGGGAATAGTTTTTAAATGAAAGAGGGTAGGTTTAGATAAGATACCAGGAAGAAATTCTTCACTGTGAGGGTGGTGAGGCACTGGCACAGGTTGCCCAGAGACACTGACAATGCCCCAACCCTGGAAGTGCTCAAGGTCAGGCTGGATGAGGCTTTGAGCAACCTGGTCTCATGGAAGATGTCCCCATGGCAAAGGGATTTGGAATTAGATGAGTTTTAAAGTCCCATCCAATCCAAACAACCTTCTCCTCACCTTTTTTTTTTTTTAATGAACATATAAACACATCAGTACATATATATTAAGGGTTTATATCAATTTCCAGTTTGAGGATTTGGTTAATGTCTACCAGTGTTTAAAAAACAACTTCCCAGTAAGAACAATAAAACTCCCAGTGAGACTATTTTAAAAGGTTTATGACAGAGGTAGTTAATATTTTAGCCCCAAATTTGATCTACTTATGATTTCTGCTTCTTTATTTATGAATGTCAAAGCAATTGCTGAAATTTTGTTCATTTTTACCACTAAGTCAGTGTCACTGAACTAGTGCACATAGACAGTACAGCTGAGAGTAGCACACAATTGGCAGAAAAAAGAACAGCCTTTGCAACATTCTTTCAAGTAACTATGGCAGCATGTTTTACCTGCTCTTTGGTTCTTTCACGCTTCTTCTGTTCCTTGTAATTCTTCCCTAGCTTGAAAGACCCAGCCAGACCATGTCCTTTAACTTGCTCTACCACCTGTTCTGCAATTAGTTTTTCTAGAGTTCTTTTGAGAAGCCGTCTATTTCTCTGCGTGTCGTACCTATACATAGAACTGATGTACTTAAATATTGCAACAATAGATGCTCCTTTCTTCACGTTCATTTCCTTTACAGCTGCTAATATCATCACTCGTAAGCCTGTATGAAAAATCAAAACAAAGCAACTTACAGCTTTAGATAAAATGAAAGTTACCTCACAGAACGCATATTAAGGGAACTCTAAACATAGTGTTCATCTAAAAAATGCAAAACAGGTAGCAGTTTTGACAAGCTTTTACTTGAGGTAGCTCTACAAATTGCTGTTTTGCAGTGATTCTAAAACACTGTTGGATAGCAATAGAAATAAATCACTCAATTTTCTTACTGAGGCATACAAAAGACAGCTTATTTCATTTAAACGCATTAACTCCCTACAAAGACATTGAGCTCTGTAGCACAGAGTCCTGAGTTAGTAACTTCACTTTTAACTGTGGATCACTTGTTTGTAGCATGCAATCCGACATGACAGAGCTCAGCAAGAGAATAATTTCATTCTGAAGAAGTGAAGAGTAGCTTTGAACTCATAGTCAGCGGCCAATATAAGACAATGCTAAAAGCAAAATGTATTTTAGAAGTGATCAGAAATACTTACTGGGATACTGTATTTTTTCCTTTAATTTAGGCTCCATTTCCTTTGGTTTTTTCTTTTTATTTCCCTCTAAAGGTTGAGGTGGAACAAAGAAGTTCACAAGCTTACCCTAACACAGACAACATTAAATAGTTATTAGCTTATGTCTCTTCACAGTCACTCTGACCTTCATTAATCTTTTCACATTCGAAAATAAGCATGAGCTGCTACAGATGTACGTTCTGATCTCACTAATTTGCTCAGAAAGCTCATTTTTAATGTACGGAGTGACACATCATTCATTTCGGTTTCTTGGCAAACAGTGTTCAGCACCCTAACCGAAACACAAAGAGCAGCCCTGAAAGCTTCTTGGGTCCTCCACCGCTTTAGCATTAAGCTGCAGGAATCTACAGCTGTAAGTGACCTAGGTTACTGATGGGGGAGGAAAATATATACTTAATATATAGCTAGAAGCACAAAAAGAGGTAAGCAATAGATGAAGAGCCCTAGTTAGGTGTACAAAAAGTATGTTTCTCTTTTTAGGGATTGCCTCCCAAAATTTTACTCTATCATTAGAGTAATATATTGGCCAAGATGTCTGTCCCAACTACTTACATCATGAAACAGTTTCACTAACTCCAGCCCTCCAAAAGCTCTGGTCTCCAGCTATTATTGTCAGTCAGTGTCCAGGAACTTTAGCACTTGTACTCCCCTCTTTGCACTCCTCGGTGCTGACCCTCTTATACATTTAAGAATCATCTTATTCTCTTCAAGAATTGAGTCATTTTAACTGATCAAATTACAAGCAGGCAGGAGATCACTATGATAAATGTACAGTGAAACTGACTGCCATGATTTCCAAGGGATGGAACTCATGAAATGGTAAGAGTTTACTTAAGAATAATGGTTCTTTCCCCTCAGAAAGAATTTTTGGATTTAGTGGATGTGACAAGTTTTCACTGCATGGAACAAGGAAAATGAAAAGATGGAAAACTGTTGCTAAATAAGCTCATTTATTATATGAAATAGAGGGAGAACAGAAATCTTTATTCAGAACATAAACTGTCCCTATTTTAGCACAGAACATGTGTCTAATGGGTGTTTGACACTCATCAATACAATGAAGTGAACAAGAATGACCTTCAACATAGTAAACTAAATTATGTATTTATACACTCCTGAAGCCTGTCTAAACTATATTCGCAGTGCAGTTGCCTGATAAAACCATTGAACAATGGCAAAGGATCAACAACTTCCTGTGCAAACTATTCCATCATTCATGCTGCCAAGTATCATGTCCTACTAAGGGAAAAACTTTCACAGTAATGCAGCTTTAAATATGGACTTCTATAAACCAGAAAGCAATAGAAAGTGCACTTGCATTCATTCTGAAAAGCATTTTCTTCATAATAACTCTCACCCTGGTTTCCTTACCTCAGGTAATGTCAGATCATCTTGTTTAATGTCTGGTCCAGTATGATTCAGTATAAGAGCCAACACTTCTACTGTTTTTCCAAGACCCATCTCATCTGCCAAAATACCTCCAGGCCACTGGGGTCCAGCAGTTGGATACTCACGGATAATACTAAAATTCAAGTACATTCCCAGTGAAAGTCAGTAACTACAGAGTGGTGTGACAGAGAAGCATGAGCTCAGGGACACACAGCATAGATTCAGTGAGGCAAAGTATGTAAGGTGAGGCGTTATCTTTTATTAGTTAAGCTGAGATTAACAAAATCTAGCAAGTTTCTTGGGTGTATGAATCTGACCAAGACAAACATGCATGCCAGAATTTTTAGAATTTTTTCACCCCGTAACAGGCCTTGCCCTGCTAACCTTAGCATATCATAGCATTAGTCTCAAAAAACTTGAAATGTTTTTATATTCACATGTGACAAAGATCTGAAAGTTATACAGGGAAAAATAAAAAGCAAACTAGCAATGAAAAGGTTCTATTCTGACCCGGTTAATGAGAAAAGAGAAATAGATTTAGTAATGCAATACCTAGCATTAACAAAAAGCATTATACTGCTGCCTTCCTCTGGACTTTAAAAACATTGGACCAGAAGGTCAAACCCTCCAATACTCTAAGTTTAAAAAAATGCTAATATTAAACCACTAAATTATTAACATTTTTTAAGAAAAGCTTTAATAGTTATGTCTTCAACTTGAGTTTTACATATCTATCTGTATATTACATATTCTAGCTTGTGCTTTTTTTTCAAATTAAAGATATCACTGTTCAAATTCTTTAGCTGCTAACTGAAAAACAAGTTATGGAATATCTTATATCCTGCAGGATAAAACTACCAGTATGGTTTTCACAAAGTACAACCCTGAGGTGGGCTCAGAAAGAGTAACTATAAAAACATACCAGCCAGTGAACGGATTATAGTAGATTTTTACTCCATCCAGAGTGATCACCTCGCGCCATAAGAAGTGCAGAGCGTTTTCTATGGAGAAAGTGTTCATGTTACTATGATGAGGTTTCTCTATTAACAGCACACTCCTTAGAATTATTCAGCCTTTTGGTGACATTAAGAGACAAAAAGCTCAAGTCCACCCTCACAGAGCTTCATGACCAACACAATAAATCAACTGCTGTTCAGCAAGACTTAGCTTATCTTTTCGTGTACTACCCAAACAACAGCTTTTATGAAAATAGTAACGAAATAATTCACAAAACTTCTAATCAAAGAGCACGGAAACATTACTGCTGACAATACAATTACAATTTCCTCAACTATGCAAGTTTTTTTGATCCATATACTTGCCACTACTTGGAGTACTTGTGTGGTTCTCTCGGTGAAGCATCCAGTTCACAGCCTCACTTTGGTATGGCCTCAGAATGGGAATTAATGCAGGATGCTGCACATCCTTTCTCAGTGATTGGATATCCTGCTGATGGGTGTGCCTTACAAAGTCATAAAGCTCTTCAATATTTTGCCGCTCTAGTTCTGTGTCAGATTCTTCCTCATCTTCCTCCAGCTCATCTGCACACACCAAATAATTCAAGACATGCATTATCAATCAAGTTGGAACAATATGTCAGTAAATTTTGCAGCAACATATTTAGTTTACACATATGAAAACAAGCAAAGCAAAATGTCATTTAAACATATGCCATGACTGCATCTGACTCAGCTAGCAGCAGTAGCAATGAGCATTTTAATAACTGAAATAAAATGAAACATTGTAACAATAACTACAACAGGAATAATAATAGTGATAGCAATGAAAAGGAAAAAAGAGATTAAAAAAAACCAAGAAACAAGTGATGCACAGTACAACTGCTCACCTCTCACTGATCAATTCCCAGCCCATCCCCAAGTGGCAACTGGTGGCTCCCAGCCAACTCCCACCAGTTTATAAACTGAGGATGTTGCTCTGCGGTGGGAATATCCCTTTGGCTGTCCTGGCCATGCTCCCTCCCTTCTTGTGCACCTGCTCACAAGCGAATCAAAGACTGAAAAGTCCTTGACTTGGGACAAGCACCGCTCAGCAAGAAGTAACACAGTCCTGTGTTACAAACATTATTGTCACACTGAACCCAAACACATGGCACTGATCAGCTGCTAAAGAGAAAACTAACGCTATCCCAGCTGGAACCAGAACACTTACAAGTTAACATGCTATGGTGATCACAGATGTATACATAATCAGCAAAGCTCGCTCTTTACAATTTAGGTATAGAATGAGCAGATCTTATTTATTTAATAAAGACCTTCCACTAAAAAATTCCAATCGGTACAGAATCACAAGTATCTCATGTTTCTGATTTAAATATTAATATGGGTCAATGACCTCATAGAAAGGAGAAAAGTTAACATTAATTTATTCATCTGGATAAGAAAACTGTAGCAGCAGGACAACACATAATTCTCACCACTTGCATCACTGCAAAAATTCAGACAAGGCAAATTAAAAACCCACCTCAAGAGAAGTATGCACCCTTTGGGACAGAAGGCCTACCCTTCTTTTCTACCCTCTAGGAAAGAAGGCCTTGTGCTTATGTATTTTTCACATAATTTGGATATATGGGCATACACAGAACTTAAACAACGTAGAACAAAAATTCATTAAAAATTCAAGGGTCGGCATTCTAGAAAACAGATATGAGAGAATGAAAGGCTTGGAGGACAAGTTTTAGCAGTGTTTTAGGCCTAAAATTAAAACATCAGCATCAAAAAAATACAGACTGCTTCTAACCCCAGCTAGCATTGGAGATAAACTCACCCTGCAGAATTTTTATTAAAAAAGACCAAAAAAAAAAAACCACACCAAAATTGGAAGCAAGTCAAGGCCATCATTTTCAGCATAAAGCAACCTTAAAGTATATTTAACATTCTAATAAAACAGCTAACGGCTGGCACACTTAAATGAAATTTTAATTCTGGTGCCTCAGGCTAACAAGGAAGAGATGTACCTGGCAAAAACCAGAAAGCTTAATCTTAAAATAAGATTCAGGAGCTGCTATTAGGACTCTCTTTCATGAAAAGCAAAAGCTTTCTATTATTCAAATGGGTGATAAGGGTGAAGAATGATTTCCAAAATAAAAGGAGGAAATTATACGCCTATATATGGCAGCCGTCACTGCCTTCCCCAAATCCTTTTAAATCAAAGGAACAATCCCAGTGCTTCACAAGGGAAATGAAAATACTGAAAGACATTAAGTTTCTACACATTCATGAAAACTATATATAATGACTTGTAATGTAAAGAAGGCAATCAGAGTGCACATGTGGGGTTATTAATGATCCAGCCAAATGAAAAGCACCAAGAAAGCACTCAGCCTTATATATTAAAGAAACCATTCAAAGGGATCCTCTAACACACATCCCTCACTTTAGGAAAAGAACAGAAAATTAGAGTGTTTGCAAAGTATAACTTTGATCAATGAATTTGATATATAATGACACCTATCATTATACTTGCTAAAATAACAGTCTTCTAATCTCATGTTCTTAAGCATTACAAATTGTCTTCTATATAAACTAAATCTATCCAGAATTCTATAGGAGAGCAAAGACTACAATATAATTTAAAGCAAATTTTTTTTAATACAATTGGATTTTTTTGTACATACCATTCTTGTTTTGTTCGTTCTTTCAGAGATTTCTTTTTCATGATTAAACGGTTCTATGCACCACAGGGATTTTGAAAAGGATGTTAGGCAAGTTTATCCCTCTCTCAGTTACTTATTAAACAGTGAATATTTAATTACGCTTTCAACCATTTCAAAATGTAATTCAGTTACAGAGGTCTCATCTTAATCTTTTTTACATTTGAGAAACAGATGGTATTATACTATCTAAAAATTCAGTTTCTCTGATGCTTTTCAAGTACTCTATTTAATTCCTTCAGTGACTGAACTACAGTTCTGCTATTTCATCTGCAGTAGGATCTTTCCTTTTCCAGGAAAATTGCTGTATAACAATATCTGCATTAATGAAAACAGCCTAGATTAATGGGAAACTTGTTGTCTCACATATGGTAGTAAATAAACAAATACCAAAAGCATCATTGTACAAAGAATTTACTCTTCTTAAGAAAACTGAAGGTAAATGGTATATAATAAAAAGATAAGATGGCTGAACAGGCAGATTTGGCTGAAACTCAGGGGAAAAAAGAGTTTATGACCTTTGGAAGAAATAGCTGGCAGTTCAGGAGGACTACAAGGATGTTGTGAGGTTACTGTATTTAATTTTGGGTCTCTCACTACAAGAAAGACATGGAAGTGCTGGAGCACATCCAGAGCAGAGCAATGAAGCTGATAATGGATCTGGAACACAACTCTTATGAGAAGCAGCTGAGGAAGCTGGGGCTGTTCAGCCTGGAGAAGAAGTAAATGAGGGGGGACCTTAGTCCTCTCCACAGCTACCTGAAAGGAGGTTGTAGTGAGGTGGGGGTCGGTCTCTTCTCCCAAGTAACTGAACAAGAAGAAAGGGCCTCAAGTTGCACCAGGGAAGGTTAGATGGGGTAACATGGAAAAATTTCATCCCGTAAAGGGTTGTCAAGCATAAGGACAGGCTGCCCAGGGAAGTGGTTGAGTCACCATCACTGGAAATATTTAAAACACATGTAAATGTGGCACTTAGGGACATGGTTGAGTGATTGACTTGGCAGTGCTGGATTAAAACCTAAATGATTCAATGATTCCATATTAAATATTTTATCTTTTTTTTTTTTTAGATTACTTAACGCATCTATGCTATGCTTGCCATAACATAGACAAACTTCCTGCCACAAAATCTCAAAACCATCTAGAAGGATAATAAGAGAATTAACAGAGTACAGTGAGGAAAAATATATTAAAATTAAATGTAGCAATAGAAAGGTCATATCCCTCATTTGTGTAAATCCTTGTGCACAACCCCATCAGCATGAGAATCTGCTCATCAGTGGGGGGAACAAAAAGCTTCATCTTGGAACGTTATTGTATAGATTTCACTTTAGATGGATATTGATAAGCGCTAAAATATATACTTAGGTGCACTTTTACAAAACCTCAACTAATTCTGTTTAAGAACAGGTGGAATTTAAACAGAGACTAAGTTGTTAGAAACGTTTAAGAGGAATGCATTCATCAGCACAGAATCAAAGCTATACAATTTTATGCTACATCAGCTAAGTAAGTGCTCAAAAACTGTTAGGAAATTAAACTAGTTTCACAGTGCATAATGACCTGGGATCTTCCCTCACGAATATTTTTCATTTCTATGACATGCTTTTTCTGAACTCAGAGCAGAGCATAATGCACGCTATGGACTTACATAGTGATTTAGTGTTCATGTTTTGTTCTATAACACTTTCAGGGTAATTCTTTACTTTTTATTTTGTTTCCCTAGCACCGAACATTCAGTTGATACTGAGCTATACACCTACCTACTTAACTACAACCCTACTTGCAACACTCAGCAAAGAGGCCATAATTTTTTTCTTCTGCATTGCTTTATATTCATCTATTGAATTTCTACTGAAACTCCATTGCCTAGTCTGCTTGCAAGCTTTCAGTTGTTCTTCATCTCTGTTATGCTGAATAATACATTTAAACATTGTTGATACCATTTCACCAATCATTCTTTTTCTCAAAGCATTAGTAATACATTAAGCTGCACATGCCTTTGTAGGGCTTGACTGGTGATTAGCAATCATTTATTTCTGTTCTCCATGTCAGCTATTTTACTTCGTCATTTACATGGCATTCATTGGCGTGAAATCAAGACTCTATTATTATTTTACAGCACATAAAAACGTACACTCTGAAAAACAGTCAGAATCTTTACCAGCTGGCAACATCGCTCCTTTATGAACCTGAGCTGCTTGCATGGCTTCTGGAAAGTCAAGGCATGACAACCCAACTGCTCAGGTCTACATTCTTGCTCCAGTAGCTCTGAGGGGCATGTCTTCCCTTTCAGAAAGTGCCTCTTCACCTGTAAGCTACACTGAACCAGGCAGTCAAAATAAACACATCCTTTAGTGTACTGAAGACAAATGCCCCAGGTTCCAGTAGAAAATTAGTTTGGATCTCAAAATAACTCACCAGTCATTTTCTTCACAAACAATCTCTTTCCCCAACTCTTCCACAATGAGAAGATATGCAGAGAAGAAAACTGCTTTCTGCTATAGCATTACTTTCATTTTGGCACTCTACCATATGCCTTAGACATCTCAAGTCTATGAATTCTCTGGCAACTATTCTGCTTCTAATGCATTTATGATAATGTATTTCTCCTAACGGATTTAAAACCACTACTATTCATTTTAGGAGCTTAAACTATTTATTTTTCAGACGTCTCCTTGGGTTGTGCTTTCAAACCTAAACTGACGTATTTGTGTCAGTCAGACTTCAGTTTTCAGAAGGATGATTTCTTATGTGCAACATCTTCCCCGCTTACTGAGTTACACGGGCCCATCCTTTGGTACACCTCAAGCCTTTCCTTACAGATGCACATTTGTTCTTCGCAGCAGGAAAGGATGTTCAGATTTTATTCTGTTAGCTCTTCCTTTTAGCTTCTCTTTAGAAAAGTTGCCTGATTTTTATACAGCTCTGCTCTTTCTAATTAAGTGCAGTCGTATTTGGGGGGCTGCTAGGCTTCTATCACAAGAACACAAACTCAGTATACTACAGTCAGAGTCAGTCTTCAGCCAACATTTTGAATCAATCCTACACTCAGGAACGAGACAAAGGTTGGTTGGGTTATTTGGTTTTTTTTTTCGCACAAGTTTCCTAAGATATCCCAACACAAAGTCACTGTTTATCACCCAATAAATCTGTATTACTACTAAGAGTAATCTGGCAAAAATATCTTTAATTCTAAAATGATAGCAAAGCTCATGTTTGTCAATCTGCAGTGGTATATTCTCGAAACTGTCATAAAGCTGCATTTTGTAGCATTTTACATGGTAACTGCTTTACAATATAAACCAAACAGAAATCTATTGCCGCAGTTGTGTGATAGGCAACAACCTGGGAACAAGTTTTCCAAATTTAATACCTGGTTCTTTTACACTGTTCCTGTATAATTCGGACAAGATACTGTAGATCTGTTCAAGCAACCCACATGAACTGGTGAAAACTGTACTTACTCCAAAAAAAGTAAGGACTCAAAATATCTCTGTGCTTCAGTACCTTATCTCTAGAGACAAATTATCACCTCGAATTTCAGCATAAATGAATTAGCACATGATTAATGGTCAGATAATAGCATTGAGTGAATTACCTAATAACACTGCCTGGAAAATAAGAGTTGCTCTAGATGGCAGGAATAACTACTATTTTCCCTTACATTTACAACTACTACACAAGACAAGTCTTAACAACAATCAACTTTATTGCATTACCTGGAATTAAAAAACTGTAGAACTTTTCCATGAGTTTTTGAATCATCTGATTAGCTTTTTTGGGTCTTCCACCTCCATCACTGAGAAACTCTGGTTTACTTAGCCCAGCTTCAAGAAGGTAAATTCCAACCTGTGAAAAGGTTATACAGTTAAGAATTTAATTAACTGTTAAATTGACAAGAATATTATAAATGGAAGAGCATGAAAATAACAACAGTGGTTTGAAAATTAGCAGGTATAGACAGATATAATAAATCTACTAAAAACACCACACAGAGGAACTACAGCTAAAAGCACTGTGATTCCTTCAGGTAATACATTGCTAATGGTGAAAAAAAAATATGTTTCTAGGAAAAAAAAACCCTGAAAACATAACAAAAGCATGTAGAAACTAGACATTCTCATCATATTATAAATATATAGTAGCTGCCAGACTTTGCTGTTCAAATGTTTTTATTTTATATTTCAAACAAAAAAAAATAAGGAGAACATTCAAACTGCAAAACAAGTATAATGAGTGCATACCTTTAAAGCCTGAGCCTCTCTAGGTCTTTGATAAAGTCCAATTATCTTTTTCTTTTGCAACCATCTCAAGCCTTCCAATATTTCCCCACTTAAGGCTGCCTCCACCAAAATACGTTGTTCATAAGCACCCAGGTATTCTTTTGTTTCATTGCTGTACTCTTCTTCACTTCTTTCATGAACACAGACCTGCAGCTCATCATCAGAGTCTCCTCTCATTAAAGTGAAGCTTCTGTCACAGAACTCGTCAGTTAGAATTTGCTCAGAGGGCAGACGAAGAGCAAATTCTCCCAACAAAGCCTTCCAGGACCTATCTGCACGGTATGGCAAGACTATAATATTTAGCTGTACAGTCACAGGATTCAAGATGGAATAAGAGTCTTCTTCATCGTTAACTGTCAAAAACCTGACAGATTTTGAGCCACTGCCTTCTTTCTGCACAAGATCTTCATCAGTGCTATCATCGTTGATAACGATGAAGGATGCAGAAGTGCTTGGAACTGGAATATGGTCCTCATTAGTTACTTCATCATCTAATGTCACCATCTCATTTCTCCGGTCTTCATGCATATTCCAGCAGAGCTTTTTCTTCTTCTCCTCATCCACTTTGGACGGAGGGGCACGTTTTCGACGACTACTCATCTTGCCGTTTTCTCAACAGTACTTTCAGTATCTGCAAGGTGAAGTAAATCAGTCAACAACAGGCATTACAAAATCAAATGCCCACACTAGAATTTCACTGTGCAGAACTCTGGGACACAAACATACACACTATGCACTCAAACTGTTCAGAAATATTAGTTTTAGAGGGCCTCTCCTATTCCTGTGCCATCACACAAAGCTGAACGTGAAGCATCGTCTTGCACTGGATTTTATAATTTTGCCAGACAGCTAAAAAGATCAACAAAAGTGCTTCATTTCAGAGCTGTTACTCAGAATATTTGTGGGACAAATATAAGCCAAGAAGCAGTGGAATCCTTCAAAGATGGGGGTGGAGGGAGACAGCAAAAAAAACCAAAACAAACCTCCGCAAACAAAAGTACAGGAAGTACAGGAGATTTGGGGGCGGGTGTGGGGTAAATACACAAAAAATTCCTCTTTCCTTTCAAAGCCTACATAGAGCTGAAACTTAAAACAAACTTGACACAAGGCTAGTCTGAAGCTGCCACTACATAAAATATGGTTTAGAGCCCAAGCTATCAAGTTCTGTCCTTCCAAGTCCCCAATAACCTTCCTATTAGTATTGAGTAATTTTCCCAGGAAACTGCGCATCCTGGGCCCTGGATATACAAACTGCTTGCAGAAGAGCCCTTAGTTATCTATTGTGCATTTCAGGGGCAACAATCCAATACCAACCAATTGCAAACCTAACTCAAGATGGACATCCAACTCCTTAACTGAACCTGGGCACAGAACAGATTTTGTGGATAAAATACCAGAAAATAAAGTACACCTGCTAAATGGTATACATGAAGAAGCAAATTATAGAATGTTAAACCCATCTGGGAAACTAATAACTAAATACTCAAAACTATATGCTCGTAATTAAATACTGAAACAAATAATAACTTTCTTTCAAGAAAAGGCTTTTGACAAGGAGCCTGAACATAGCAATAGATCTACGACCTCATATTACACTTTGTCAGTATAGATATTTGTGTCAACTCAGCTTGTGCATAAAACTTTTAAAGGAATGTAGGAAGATGAGAAGAAAATATTCCAAGCTACTAAATCCAGGACGCCATATCCTGATGTTAAAGAGGCTTACTCTGGAACAGAACAGGATTCCTGTTACGGAATAACTTTAGAAGGGTCTTGAAAAAAAACCCCAAAAACATAACAAACATTAATTGATAATTCATGAAAGCCAAAGTAAATATCCTGGAATATACAAATCTTGTTGTGTTTGAAATTCAAGCACAGAATCACAGAATCAATTAGGTTGGAAAAGACCTGTGAGACCATCGAGTCCAACCTATGACTGAACACCACCATGTAAACGAGACCATGGCAGTCAGTGCCACATCCAATCTTGCCTTAAACACCTTCAGTGACGGTGACTCCACCACCTCCCTGGGCAGCCCATTCCAATGTCTAATCACCCTTTCTGTGAAGAAATTCTTCCAAAGGTTCAACCTAAACAGGCCCTGGCGCAGCTTAAGGCCATTTCTTCTCCTCCTGTCACAGCTGTCCTGGAGAAGATGCCGACCCTCACCTGGCTACAGCCACCTTTCAGGCAGTTGTAGAGAGCGACAGTCTCCCATAACTACACAACAGAACTAAGGGAAGGAAGGGCGAGCTTTTCAAGATAATGCTCACGCATACGGAGCGATGCTGACAGCACTGGAAGCAAATCCCTACGGCGAGCAAACACTGCACTTAACCCAGAGGCAGAAGGGTCCCTGCGGCATCCCGGCCTGCACGTGCACGCCAGCTTGGGCACGGCTCTGCGAGGGACAAGCGGGAGGGAACGGCTCCGTGTGAGTGGGGTCCGCTCACAGCCCCGCGGCTCCACCGCCGCACCGAGCACTCGCCGCCCCCGGGGCCGAGGCCGGGGCCGAGGCCTCCGGCACC